>CM051040.1:6492602-7092602 GCA_027627225.1 Congeria kusceri | reverse complement strand
ATCGCTCTTTATAGTGCCACTCTCGACAATGAAGACAACCAACACGACCTAATTCCCGGAGCTTGGAGGTCTTCAGCAAACATGTATGATGTCGACAATGTTACTGGGTCAAATAGGGCCTCTGTGTCAGGAAAGAAGCAGAGGGAGTCCCTAAAACTATCGCTCTTTAAAGTGCCAGTCTCGACAATGAAGACAACCAACACAACCTAATTCCCGGAGCTTGGAGGTCTGGAGCAAGCATGTATGATGTCGACAATGTTACTGGGTCAAATAGGGCCTCTGTGTAAGGAAAGAAGCAGAGGGAGTACCTAAAACTATCGCTCTTTATAGTGCCACTCTCGACAATGAAGACAACCAACACAACCGAATTCCCGGAGGTTGGAGGTCTGGAGCAAACATGTATGATGTCGACAATGTTACTGGGTCAAATAGGGCCTCTGTGTCAGGAAAGAAGCAGAGAGAGTACCTAAAACTATCTCTCTTTATTGTGCCACTCTCGACAATGAAGACAACCAACACAACCTAATTCCCGGAGCTTGGAGGTCTGGAGCAAACATGTATGATGTCGACAATGTTACTGGGTCAAATAGAGCCTCTGTGTCAGGAAAGAAGCAGAGGGAGTACCTAAAACTATCGCTCTTTATAGTGCCACTCTCCACAATGAAGACAACCAACACAACCTAATTCCCGGAGCTTGGAGGTCTGGAGCAAACATGTATGATGTCGACAATGTTACTGGGTCAAATAGGGCCTCTGTGTCAGGAAAGAAGCAGAGGGAGTACCTAAAACCCTATATCAATAGTCCGGCAGGTGCAGTACCGTGGCAAGATAGAATGATTGAAACGGAGTGAGATATTAGACTGAAATCGTATCCTTATCCTTAACTAGAGTACTCCGTGTAAAAACATTGCAGAACGAAATAACATTTAAAAATGACATCGTTTTTAAAATGTTGCCAAAATATCAGCTAAGAAATACAATGTATTAACATTTTACACTTAAATAAAATATTTAGGAATGTACTTAAGATGTTTCGTCAAGACCACCCCTGATTGTAGAAGGATTTTCTCTGAGCATTAAGTCTGCAGTATTTCACCAATAGAAACATAATACCATGTTTTTCTTAATAATATGACCCGGTGCCACGTGTCGGTCCGGAGTGAAAGATACTGAATACGGATCGGTGTCAATCACCTTATCTTGTCGCCAGTAATACACTATTACACCAGACATTAGGAAACCATCACAGTTTGTTAGTAATTACAACTCGCATTACACAGAGTAGCAACATTTAAATTACAGACGTGCTGTGCGATCACACATTTAGCATTATAGCTGAGAAACATACGAGTACATTTGCTGATAAACAAACACATATCGATGGGTTTTCATATGGGTAAAAAGTATGGTGTTTTGATTTTGTTAATTATAACATTAAAGTTGAGTCCTGTAGTTGTGAATGCGTTTATACCGCGCAATATATGCATTAATTAAAATGCGCAATTTGTTAATAAATATACAACGGTTCTGACTTACCGGTACTAACATTTTATACACAAATAATAATTATGTCTCATAGGCCACACAGCTTAAAGTAGTAACTAAGAATCTATGCGAATATTTGATTAAATGAAAAAGCAAATATTTGAATACCAAATTTGGAATTTGTTTGAGTCCCTAGTTAATACTCGTATTTATAGAGAAAAGTAAATATTCAACCCGGTTGAGAATTGAGTCATTTAAGCTTTTATTATAGTTAATATAGTGACTGGCTACTGTTTGAATTGTCCATTGAAATGGGAGACGGCATAGTAGAAACTAGCACTGAACACCCAGCTGTGCGACTGTGCAACAGGCGCTGCGGATGCAGATCGTGGCTGTAGTTGTGTGAGAGTGCACCGAGTCTGTTGTTGTGTCGGCTGTGCTTGTCCCTTGGGATACGGCTGGGTCATCCAGGTTGGGTCCGGAGCTTTCCATACTGATTCAGTACTTGTGGGATATGTAGAGCATCCGTAGGCTTGTTGAGTCCAGGTGGTAGAGTTGCATTGCTGGGTTTGGGGAAACGGCTGTACAAGATGTGGACTGTTGGCAGCAGACGGTTCCCTGGACTTAAGTTAGTCGTTATCAGAAATTAATTGGTACATCATGTTGCTAATGTTCTGCTGGCAGCGCCGCCATAATCCATGTTCGAGTTGGTGGACCACAGACCTAACCCAGTCGACGAAGGCATCTCTGTCACGGTCTGCTGATGGTTTAATGCGCTCCAACATTTGCTGTTGCAGTGCCACCATCTCTTCGCTCGTTGAGACTCTCTAGAATGGCATCCTCAACTTTCATGACATTTCTATTGGACCTTGATTTCTGAGTTATAGTGGAAGAAGAGGAAGATAAAGCCTGTGTGACCTTTTCGGAGCTGGACGACCGGGTACAGGAGTTTGCCACATTCTTGCTGTCCACGTCAATCACGGTCTCTACCTGGTTGTCGGCGACCGGAGCTTCAGATGTACTCGCTATCTTCGCTTTCATCTGGAAATACATAAGAAAAGGAGTATTTTTAATACTAAAAAGTAAATTTCATGGTTTATATTGATTTTAGAAGTATATAATTCGCAGTACACAAGTCCATGCTTTGATTGTTTCATGAAGCGTGGTATTTAACTGTGATGTATGTTTGTGTCTGTGTCAAATTGTTTACTTGTATACTAAACAATTTTAAACTTAAGTATATACATGTGTACTTACACTTACTGTGGTCTTTTTCTGGACCCCATGAACATGGTCGTAGAAACGCAAATGCCCTGAGTATCCATTCCTCTCTTTCTGTGAGCTCAGCCGCAGCGTCTCCAGATTTACCAGTCACTTTCTTCCTCAGCCTGCCATATCTGCTACGTAAACTAGTGTACCAGGTTTTAAGAACAGCCACTGTTTTCCCAAGTTCAACGGCTTTTTCCGCCGAGAGCGTATTCTTCTTGGTCACATCTTTATACGTGGTCAGCTTTTTGTTAAAAAATATGGGATGCTCTTCTAACCAATCGACCATGGCTTGTTCCTGGTCACCATCGAGATCTGACACAATCTTGATTCGTGTTTGTGCCCTGATCCTTGGGAGATTCAACTTCTGATCCACTTTCAGAAAAGGGCTGGATTTCTTCTGATTCATTTGACTTTTCAGGTGGGTCGTTTGGCTTTTTCAGCGGTTCGTGCGGCGCTTGAGCTCTGTTATTTTCCCTGTTTCCCCTTGCTTTTCTCGGCATTGTGATTCGTCTCAAAATTCAGAAAACAATGACCTACTATAGAGCGTGGGGGGTATTTACAGGACCCAACTGACATGGGCGTGACGTATTTTTTGAAAGCGCAGTACTAACGTGGTACTAACGTCGTGCAGTTTTCAAGAGCGTAGCGGTAACGCAGAAGCTGCGTCGTAGGAACCGCTTTGACGTGAAGCGCGCGGGGTGATGTGCGTGGCAAGGTGTTAGTGTTGACCCACTGGACGTGATAAGGACGTGATACAGACCTACTACGAGCGTAGAACGTACGTATAATTGTTTTAAAATGTTCTTTTCATCAGGTTCTCACTACGTCCTAATCAAAATTCAAGACGTGGCGAGGACCTTGTGAATGCAGTACTGACGGGCTCTGGTGTGATAGTACCATTACTTGTTAAGATAAATAAGATTATTCAGATTATTCAATGAAAATGTTTCGAAAATTTCTGCTTAGACATGTTGTTGTCTGGTCAATATCTTCAATGTAGACGGGTATGCTGGAGAGAGTATCGTCTGCAATGTGCTCACAAGCTGTGTACCTGTCAACATTTGAGAGGGTGATTGCAGAGCTGTGACATGATCAGGTAGCACAGTAACACTTTCGATTAGACGATCAAACACAACTTTTGTAACTGCATTATCCAATGAAACCAATCTGTAAATACCACGACTTTGATATTGGCATGTAACTTCTGTTGTTACATTTCCATCCTCACACCGGATTTCGAACTCTTGAGCACATACACTCACCCAAAACATAAAAACAACAATCCAAACATTCGAGTACATAATGCAGGCAGAAGTTGCAGTATAAAATAAATCACAAATACAATGTCCAAGATAATGACCAATCCTATCGCTTTGCTTTGTGATGCTTTAAGAAAGTGAATGAAAGAGGTCAAGTGGTCAGTTATGATGGAGCATTTTGGTACCATGCCACATGTTATCAAAATTTACGCAGCAGAATTTGAGGTCTGTCAGTGACTGGTCACCGGTGTTAATTCTTAGAAACTGGACAAAGCCTGGTTACCAGAGCTAGTTCTTAGATAGTGTATTATAGACTAATAATCAATACTGTTTATTTGGAAAGAGTTGTATTGGTAATAATGTTTATCTATAATAAAAAGGTATATGTATAAAACAATGCGTTCTTCTAGATACATTGTAATAGACAATAATAATAACAATAGTAATAGTTTCACACACAATTCTTAAAATAATGGCAGGCAGTGGATAAGGTTTTTAATACAATTTGAGTTTGGAAAATTTATTACCTGTGCTTAAAGTTCTTTAAGAACGTCATATAAACTGTAGTGTATATTCAATTATTGTAAAATCATTATTATTCGTGGGACACTAATTTTCCTGGATTTCCAGGATAGACAAAACCACGAATTCAAGTTCCGACGAATAAATGACGCATCTGATACCAACCAGCAAGTCCACTTCTTAAGCTGACTATGAGCATTTAAGACATCTATGTAAAGAGCGTATTGCGTGTGCAATAATGAATCATTCATTAAATATTTACCATATAAGAATATCTTTTAATCCAACTAAATCCATTGTTAAGGAAATCTAGAGTATTTCAACATAACACATAATGCATCAAACTATACACATATTTTTAACCTGAAGTTCATCAATTACAATTTGGTGAGCGATATACACATGTCAACAGTCGTCTGCAGAAATACATGCCTGAAATGTATTAACTATAATAAGCAGTTCTTCAGTCCACATATAATAAGTACAAAACACAATCTGAAAAATACCAATTACATACTCTTTTAAGTGTTTCAGCCAGTTTAATTAGCAATATTCTTTACACAAAAATAATGGGATTTGTCTGCATGTGTATTGATTTTATTGCTGGCTGACAGTCTATGCTGGGGCCAAACAAAGGATTTTAATTGACAGGTTTAATTGGTACATGATCAACAACTGCCAGTACATCTCTAATTACATCTTTTGGTGACCATGATAACTTAATCTGGGCTTAATGACGGACTTGCAAGTTTACAGAGTAGTGATGTCAAACTGTGGATGTTTTTTTTTCCTCAAAATTTGAAAACCACGAAATCAAATACCAACGAAATTGTTGTTTTTAAAGAAACCACGAAATTTCATACCGACGAATTTATAAACGTTTACAGTATTGTTATGGTACGAAATATATTAAAAGAAGGGTCATTTGTCTTCTAATAGCATTTGTTCTGTGAGTTATGTTCATAAATATTGTACAAATTAATCAAGGTCTACGATCATAAAGGTTATATGAAGGGAGTGAACACGTTTAAAATTGTGACTGTTTTGTTTACACTTACTGTAAAAGAAGCTTTTAGGATCATACCCCAGTTTGTTCCAATGACTTCCAAAATTTTGATGCCCCCGAAGGAGGGCATATAGTAGTCCGTCTGTGGGTGGGTGCGTGCTTGAGTGGGTGCGTGTGTGGGTGCGTGCATTAAGGTCCGTCCATCCAGACTTCGTTTCCGCTCTGTAACTTTTAAATGCCTGGATGGATTTTAATATTACTTCAGATTATTATTGCCCATGACTAGACGATGTGTTGCGTGCAGCTCCCAATGTGTTGCGTTCAGCTCTCATTCTCTTGCTCAACGGTCAAGGTCACAATTCAAGGTCAAACCCTTCTTGAAGAAGTGTATTTAATACGCATTTAATGCGTATTAAACGCTGCGGTATCGGCACCTTTTTAGCTCGCCTGAGCACAAAGTGCTCATGGTGAGCTTTTGTGATCGCCTGTTGTCCCTCGTGCGTGTGTGCGTGCGTGCGTGCGTACGTGTGTGCGTGCGTCGTCAACTTTCCATTAAAACAACATCTCCTAAACCGCTTGGCAGATTTTTACCATACTTCACAGGAATGATCCTTGGGTGGACCTCTTTTAAAGTTGTTCAAATCTTTCCGGTCCACTGCATATGTAGGTCACCAGAGCTAAAAATAGATTTAAAAAGTACAAATTTAAAATATCTTCTCTATGAAACTGCAAGGCTCAGAGCTTTCATATTTGATATGTGACATCCTCTAGTGGTCCTCTACAAAGATTGTTCAAATAATGTCCCTGGGGTCAAAACTGGCCACGCCCCGGTGGTCACATGGTTTATATAGACTTGTATAGCAAAATAATTTTAAAATATTCTCCTCTGAAACAGCAAGGCCTAGAGGTTTCATATTTGGTGTTTAACATTATATAGTGGTCCTCTACAAAGATAGTTCAAATAATGCCCCTGGGGTCAAAACTGGCCACGCCCCGGGGGTCACATGGTTTATATAGACTTGTATAGCAAAATAACTTTAAAAATCTTCTCCTCTGAAACAGCAAGGCCTAGAGGATTCATATTTGGCATATAACATTGTATAGTGGTCCTCTACAAAGACAGTTCAAATAATGCCCCTGGGGTTAAAACTGGCCACGCCCGGGGGGTCACATTGTTTATATAGACTTGTATAGCAAAGTGACTTTATATATCTCCTCTGAAACCGCAAGACCTAGAGGTTTCATATTTGGTATGTAACATTGTATAGTGGTCCTCTACAGAGATTGTTCAAATGATGCCCTTGGGGTCAAAACTGGCCACACCCCTGGGGTCACATGGTTTATATAAACTTAAATAGCAAAATAACTTTAAAAATCGTCTTCTCTAAAACTGCAAGGCCCAGAGGTTTCATATTTGGTATTTAACATTGTATACCGGTTCTTTACAAAAATGGTTCAAATGATGCCCCTGGGGTCAAAATTTGCCACACCCCGGGGGTCACATGATTTATATAGACTTAAATAGCAAAATGACTTCAAAAATCTTCTCCTCTGAAACTTCAAAGCCTAGAGGTTTCATATTTGGTTTGTAACATTGTATAGTAGTCCTTTACAAAGACTGTTAAAATGATGCCCCTGGGTTCAAAATTGGCCACATCCCGGGGGTCACATGGTTTATTCAGACTTAAATAGCAAAATAACTTTTAAAATCTTCTCCTTTGAAACTGCAAGGCCCAGAGGTTTTATATTTGGTATGAAACATTGTATAGTAGTCCTCTACAAAGATTGTTCAAATCATGCCCTTGGGTCAAAACTGGCCACACCCCAGGGGTCACATTGTTTATATAGACTTAAAATAGCAAACAAACTTTTAAAATCTACTCTAAAACCGCTTGGCACAGAGGTTTTATATTTGGTATGTAACATTGTATAGTGCTCCTCTACAAACTTTGTTCAGATAATGCCCCTGGGGTACAAACTGGCCACACCCCAGGTGTCACATGGTTTATATTAACTTAAATAGCAAAATGACTTTAAAAATCTCTGAAATCTCAAGGCCTAGAGGTTTTATATTTGGTATGTAACATTGTATACCGTAAATACCCTGTCATAAGTGTAAACGTCTCATAAGTCAAGAAGTTAAAATTCATTCCAGAAACGTATTTCTAATAATAACCATTCCATAAGTCGAGTTAGAATGATCATAAAACACCATCTGAAAATTGGCCAGAGTATGCCCTAATAAGTAGGTATATGGTACAGTCTGCAGTAAATGCCTTGAAGCTGAAATCACTGCCAAATCCTCTTTAACAGATCTTGATGTACTCAAAAACCGGTTCCAGCCAGTTTAAATAGCAATATGCTATACACAAAAATCATGGGTTTTGTCTGCAGGTTTATTGATTTTTTTATTGGTGGCTGATGGTCGAGCTGTGGCCTAAAGTGTGGAAATTAAGTTAATTAAAGTAGATAGTTTCATTCACAGTTTGGATCTTAATTAATAATGAAACAGTTATGCATTTTGTCTTAATTGTCGGTAATTAATAGAAATGGCAAACTGTGATATTTATGAATGGATTATAGTGTGTGGATTAGCAAATATACAGGTAAGAAATAAAATGCATTTGACAAATATTTCAATATAATATGCTACGATTTTTTGTGAACTCATGAGTCGAATGTACTTTAAAACCACGATTTAAGAGGCTTAAAATCTCGACTTATGACTGAGTAATTACGGTAGTGGTCCTCTACAAAGATTGTTAAAATGATGCCCCTGTGGTCAAAACTGTGCACACCCCGGGGGTCACATGGTTTATATAGACTTAAATAGCAAAATGACTTCAAAAATCTTCTCCTCTGAAACTGCAAGACCCAGAGGTTTAATATTTGGTATGTAACGTTGTATAGTGGTCCTCTACAAAGATTGTTCAAATGATGCCACTGGGGTCAAACTGGGCTACCCCGGGGGTCACATGGTTTATATAGACTTAATTAGCAAAATGATTTTAAAAATCTTCTCCTCTGAAACCGTAAGGCCCAGACGTTTCATATTTGGTATGTAACATTGCATGGTGGTCCTCTACAAAGATTAAGATTGTTCAAATGATGCCCCTGGGGTCAAAACTGTGCACACCCCGGGGGTCACATGGTTTATATAGACTTAAAAGTTAAATAGCAAAATGACTTTAAAAATCTTCTACTCTGAAACTGCTATGCCCAGAGGTTTTCTATATGGTATGTAACATTGTATAGTTGTCCTCTACAAAGATTGTTCAAATGATGTCCCAGGGGTCAGAACTGGCCCTGTCCTGAGGGTCACATTGTTTATATAGACTTAAATAGCAAAATGACTTTAAAATCTCCTCTGAAACCGGAGTGTTTTCGTATTTGATATGTAACATTGTATATTAGTCCTCTACAAAGATTGTTCAAAGTATGCCCCTGGGGTAAAAAGGTGGCCATGACCAGGGGGTCACATGGTTTATATAGACTTATATGGCAAATGGGCTATAAAAATCTTGTTTAAACTGTAAGGCCCAGAGGTTTTATATTTTGCGTGAAACATTGTGGAGTGGTCTTCTACACAGATTGTTCCAATGATGCCCCTGGGGGTCGCATGGTTTATATACATTTAAATAGCAAATTGACTTTAAAATCTTCTCCTGAAACCGCAAGGCCTAGTAGTTTCATGTTTGGTATGTAACATTGAATAGTGGCCCACTACAAATATTTTGCAAATTATGCCCCTGGGGTAGAAAGTGGCCACGCCCTGTGGGTCACATGGTTTATATAGACTGAAAGAACTTCTGAACCTGCAAGGCCCAGATTTTTATACTCGGGTAAGGGGTTTAGTGCCATTTTGCCCTCTTGTTATTAGCCATTATGATGCCTTAAACTCAGGTGAGCGACCTAGGGCCATCATGGCCCTCTTGTTTTTTCTGCCTTCAATGCGCATTGAATACACTTTTAGTACACTAAGTGTATTTTTTCTGTACTTTTTCTGCATTTTTTTTACAAAAAAAGTGTATAAATACACTAGAAAGTACACTTAAAATACACGTTAAATACACTTGAAGATATAGTGTGTTTTACAAGGAGAAAAATACACTTTCAGAGTTGCCAGCAGACTTGAAAAGTCAGGGAAATTTGATATTTTTTCAAGGTCAGTGAATTGTCAGGGAATTTTGAAAAAAAGTCAGGGAAAAATCAAATTCCAAAAAAGTCAGTGAAAAGTCAGGAAAAACATCCATGAAGGTAAAAATATTATTTATACAAATTAGCAGATTATGGCTATAGCAGTCTAAATGTGTTTTGAATTACTAAAATGTATGTATAAATACATAATATGCAGATTTTTAGTCAAAAATATATATCTTAACAGTTTTTGTAAACGTCCTAGTGTGACTTAAATCTGATTTGCACATGAACTTCCCTTCCTGAAGATGTGGACGGCTAAAAGGGGAGGAGGAGGCCGTTGAAAATGGGTGGTTTTGGTCAGTGAAAAACTGGATTTAGTCAGGGAAAAGTCAGGGATTTTTTTTTGCCCCAGGTGCTGGCAACCGTGACTTTAAATGCACTTAAGTGTGTTAATGCAGGCAAAATGCAGAGAAAATACACTTGATGTGTTTTGTTAATAAGTGTATTGTTTCTGCATTTTCAAGTATATTAAATGCGTATCAAAAAAAATAAAAAATACTGTGCCAATACCGCCGCGTTTAAAACACATTAAATGCGTATAAAATACACTTTTTCGAGAAGGGAAGGTCATGAATTTTCGTTTCCGCTCCATAACTTCTAAATGCCTGGATGGATTTTAATATAATTTCAGATTATTATTCCCCATGACCAGACGATGTGGCACGTACAACTCCCATATTCGTCGGTCAAAGGTTAAGGTCACAATTAAAGGTAAACGGTCATGAATTTTTGTTTCCGCTCTGAACTTTTAACGCCTGGAAGGATTTTAATATAACTTCAGATTATTATTCCCCATGACCAGACAATGTGTCGTGCACAACTCCCATGATCGTCGGTCAAAGGTCAAGGTCATAATTCATGGTCAAAGGTCAGTCATTTTTGTTTCCACTTCATAACTTCTAAACGTCTGTAGGGATTTAAATGTTACTTCAGATTATTACTCTCTATGACCAGACAATGTGTCGCATACAACTTCCATGCTCGTCTATCAAAGGTCATGGTCATAATTCAAGGTCAAAGGTCAAGGATTTCTGTTTCTCCACCATAACTTCTAAACGTTTGGAAGGATTTTAATATTACTTCAGATTATTATTTCCCATGACCAGGCGATGTGTCGTGTACAACTCCCATTGTCCTTTGTCTAAGGTCAAGGTCACAATTCAAGGTCAAATGTCAAGGAATTTTCTTTCTGCTCTATTACTTCCAAATGTCTTGAACTGGTGGGAATGAAGATCATTATGAGGCAGTGTGTCACAACAACAAACAGCTGTGTTGCTGAAATCTCAAGATATTTCTTTCCTCTGACAAGCATATGCTTCGTGGGCATATGTCACATCCTGTGACAAGCCTTGTTCAAACTGTTATTATTATAATTTTCATGTTAAGTTTATTAAAGGGAGCTGTTCACAGATTCATGAATTGACAATTTCCAAACAATTTGCAACAGATTCCAAAAATAAATGAATATTGTATACAAAGGAGTGAAAATAGCACAACTGACAGAAATATGTTTGAGCTAATGTTTCGTATCTGTTAAAATGGATAAAATATATATAGCGTTTGTAATGCGAAACGATTGAATAATTTGAAGTGTATAATGTTTTCATTGAAATGTGAGGACACCTAAATTACTTAAATATGGCCAAAATACACGTACTTGTATGTAAATCAGGCTGACTGAGTGGTTTAGCGGTTCAGTCTTTTAACCTGAATGTTAGAAGCTTTTCATGTTACAATATTTTAGCTCTATAGTTCAGATGTTGTTTTTCTTCCAGTCCAAACGTTTAATTGCATATTTTTAAAATACAAAAATCGGTGAATCCTTTTAAGTCTGACAGAAATAGTGGTGTTATTTCCTTGGTGAGAGTACTATCAGTATTTTATACTTGCTATATTTTAAAGAAAACACTTTTCAGGCGTGCATTTTTGGCTTTAAACAAAACTGTGTCAGCCTTGCACTGCACAATCTCCGTCTTCAATCTGGCATTTTCTTCCCTGCAAAAACACCCATGTTGCATGCCTTAACATTTTTCAACAGTTAGCTGATAGTATGTATCTAACACAGGTGTCATTCAGAAATATTGTGCAGTTTTAGCTGGACTTTTCGAAGAAAAGGCAAGTTAAAGTTTGTCACTGCGCTAGTTTCTCAGGAATGGCTTGAGGGATTTCATTCAAACTTGAAACACTTGTTCCCTATATTAAAATGAATCAATAGGCCAATTTTTGATAACTCGTGTTTGAAATTTATCAAGATTATGGGCTTTTTTACTCGTAAAAATTTTACATTCCTGTGGGCGGTGTGGCGGTGTCAACTTTTGATTTTCGCTCTCTAACTTGAGAATGACTCTTCATACATAGATACCAGTGCAATAATAAAAAAACTTGGGATTGCATTTGGGGTGGCTTGGGTGGTGTCAAGGTCAAAAACGTCATTGGTACTAAAAATATAAAACAAAATATGCTTTACAACTCTAGAACAAATGAAATATTTCAATGAAACTCATTTTATAGATACCGTATAGCGAGACGTAGCATGAGCTTCATATAAGGTGGGTAGGGTCAAGGTCAGTGTTCTGAAAATTAGATAATTTCTTTCCACTCGGTAACTCGAGAATTTTGATTTCCACTCTCTCTCGAGAATGAAATCTTCATACATATATACCCTAGGGCAATACTTTACTTGGGATTTCATTTAGGGGGGTTGGGTGCGGTCAAGGTCAAGGTCACTGTTACTTAAAATTGAAAAAACAGTTTCTGCTCAATAACTCGAGAACAAATTGAAATATTTTAATTAAACTCAATTTGTAGATAAAAGTATAGTGAGAAATTGAATGAGATTGCATATGTGGCAGGTGGAGTCACGGTCACTGTTTTGGAAATTAGAAAAATGCTCTCCACTCAGTAACTCAATAATGAAATAAACTTTGTTTAATTGGCACCTTCTATCCAAATCATTTGTTTTAGAAAAAAAATGCCTGTAACTCTGACAGGTACAAGAAAAGTCGAGCGCGCTGTTCTGACAGCTCTTGTTTTGAAGTACGATTTGTTTCTCCGGGGTTAATAAATTAATAATTATGCCCCCCTTCGAAGAAGTTGCCTTGCACCTGTCCGTCGGTCGGTCCGTCAATTGGATGTTCGGTCGGTCTGTCCGTAGACCATTTCGGTTCGGCACAATATCTAGAGCACGCTTTGAACTACGATCATTTAAGGTGGTATGCTGGTTACTTTGGAGGAAAGGAAGACGCTTATCAATTTTGAAGTCAACAGGTCAAAGGTCAAGGTGACAGAGGCATGTAACATGAAAAATGTTTCCTCTGTTGACCATTTTGTTCCGCATGATATGTAGAATACCCTTTGATGACCATCATCCAAGCTGGTATGCTGGCTACTCTGGAAGAAAGGAAGACGCCTATCAATTTATTAGGTCAACAGGTCAATTGTCAAGGTCACAGGGGCTTGTAACATGAAAACTGTTTTCTCTGTAGGCCTTTTTTTTCCGCAGGATATCTAAAGATGGTTTGGCCTATTTGATGTTTAAAATCAAACAGAAAACATGTGTCCTTATATAATAGACTGTAAAAATAAATCCATAATTGTACTCTATCTTTCTTTCAGTTTTATATTTACTTTCTAAAGCATCAACTTTAATTTCCTCCCCGTGTGTTAATGTGCGCATACAATATTGAAAAAATCTCTTAACAATTGCACATATTGACGACTTGGCTGCAAGTCGGGGGGCATACATGTTTTACAAGCATCTCTTGTTTGATTTATTTTCCAAATATAACCATCATAACAACAGCTTCATTATTTGAAGTAAAAATTAAAATATTTTATTAATTATGTGTATTTTAATAGTTGATTCTATAATGAATATAATTCAAATAAAATGTTTTTTTGTATGTTTGTAACATGGAATGTGATTGGTCAATTTCTGACCCATTCAAAAATATTAAGCCTACAGGCTTAAATTAATGCCGACAGGCCTAAATTGTACCTACAGGTATAAATTGTACCTGTAGGTATATTTAAAAATAGGTCTATAGGCCTAAATTTAGGCCTATAGGCATACATTTAGGCCTGTGGGCTTATTTTTGTACCTGTAGGTATACCTATTTACCTTATGTTGACCCAAACGGTATGTCATAAATAGCAGTGTAAAACAAAGGTTTAGTTAATTTTTTGGGAAACACATATCATCCTATGAATTTGAAATCAAAAATATAAATAATGACTGTAAAAGTACTTACACGTCCCTGTTGAATGTCTATAGCTGTTGATATAATTATACCCCCACAAACGAAGTTTAGTGGGGGTATATAGGAGTGAGCTTGTGGGTTTGTAGGTTTTTGGTCTCTGGATGATAACTTAAGAAAGGCTTTACATATTCAAATAAATTTTGGTACACAAACCACTAAATTTTGACAGAGTTATGGCCCTTTGTTTACCTCATTCCCTAAAAACATGGTTTCCTGACGATAACTCAACAATGGCTTAACATTTTTAAATACAGGTCAAGTTTGACTTTGGTTACAAACCACTAAGTTTTGACACAGTTATGGACCCTTTTTAGCTCACCTGAGCACAACGTGCTCATGGTGAGCTTTTGTGATCGCCCTTTGTCGTGCGTCGTAAACATTTACCTTGTGAACACTTTAGAGACCACATTTATTGGCCAATCTTCATAAAACTTAGTCAAAACATTTGTCCCAATGATATCTCGGCCCAGTTCGAAACTGGGTCATGTGCGGTAAAAAACTGGGTCACTAGGTAAAATTTAAGAAAACGCTTGTGAACACTCTAGAAGTCACATTTTTTGCCCAATCAACATGAAACTTGCTCAGAACATTTGCGCTAATGATATCTTGGTTGAGTTCAAAAATGGTTTCGATCCGTTGAAAATAATGGCCGCCAGGGGGTGGGGCAGTTTTCCTTATATGGCTATAGAAAAAGCTTGTGAACACTTTAGGTCACAATTTTTGCACAATCAACATAAAACTTTCTCAGAACCTTTGTTCTCATGATATCTCGGCCGAGTTCGATAATGGTTCCGCTCCGTTGAAAAACATGGCCGCCAGGGGGCGGGGCAGTTTTCCTTATGTGGCTATAGAAAAAGCTTGTTAACACTATAGAAGTCGCATTGTTTGCCTAATCAACATGAAACTTTGTCAGAATATTTGTTCTAATAATATGTTGGCCGAGTTCGAAAATGGTTCCGATCCGTTGAAAAACATGGCTGCCAGGGGGTGGGGCTGTTTTCCTTATATGGCTATAGAAAAAGCTTGTGAACAATCTAGAAGTCACATTTTTTGCCTAATACATGAAACTTTCTCAGAACCTTTGTTCCTATGATTATCTCGGCCGAGTTCGAAAATGGTTTCGGTCCGTTGAAAAACATGGCTGATAGGGGGGGGGGGGGGTCAGTTTTCGTTATATGGCTATTGGAAAAGCTTGTGAACACTCTAGAAGTCACATTTCATGCCCAATCAACATGCAACTTGCTCAGAACCTTTGTTCATATGATATCTCGGCCGAGTTCAAAAATGGTTCCGGTCCGGTGAAAAACATGGCCGCCAGGGGGGTGGTGGGCAGTTTTCCTTATATGGCTATAGGAAAAGCTTGTGAACACTCTAGAAGTCACATTTTTTTGCCCAGTCTTCATAAATCTTGGTCAGAACATTTGTCCCAATGATATCTCGGCCGAGTTTGAATCTGGGTCATGTTGGGTCAAAAACAAGGTCACTAGGTCAAATTGAAGAAAAAGCTTGTTAACACTCTTGAAGTCACATTTTTTGCCCAGTCTTCATGAAACTTGGTCATAACATTTGTCCCAATGATATCTCGACAGAGTTTGAATCTGGGTCATGTGGGATCAAAAACTATGTCACTAGGTCAACTGGAAGAAAAAGCTTGTTAACACTCTCGAAGTCGCATTTTTTGCCCAATCTTCATGAAACTTGGTCAGAACATTAGTCCCAGTGATATATCAGCCGAGTTCGAATATGGGTCATGTGGGTCAAAAACTAGGTCACTAGGTCAAATTGAAGTAAAAGCTTGTTAATAGTCCAAGTCACATTTTGCCCAATCTTCACGAAACTTGTTCAGAACATTTGTCCAAATGATATCTCGACCGAGTTCGAATCTGGGTCATGTGGGGTCAAAACCTAGGTCACTAGATCAAATCGAAGAAAAAGCTTGTTAAAACTCTCAAAGTCACATTTTTTGCCCAATCTTCTTGAAACCTGGTCAGAACATTTGTCCCAATGATATCTCGGCCAAGTTCGAATCTGGGTGATGTGGGGTCTAAAACTAGGTCACTAGGACAAATTGTGGAAAAATTTGTGAACACTATAGAAGTCACATTTTTTCCCAATCTTCATGAAACTTGGTCAGAACATTTGTCCCAATGATATCTCGGTCGAGTTCGAATCTGGGTGATGTGGGATCAAAAACTAGGTCACTATGTCAAATTGAAGAAAAAGCTTGTTAACACTCTAGGAGTCACATTTTTTGCCCAGTCTTCATGAAACTTTGTCAGAACATTTGTCTTAATGGTTTCTCGGCAAAGTTCGAATCTGGGTCATGTGGGGTCAAAAACTAGGTCAAATTGAAGAAAAAGCTTCAATTTCAATATGTACTTCAAAATTTTGAATGTCTGTTGTCACTTAAATTTTTCAAACCATGATGATTAAGGCCACATTTCCATCAGTCCATATCAGTATATCCATATCCATATAAAAATCTAACACACGGAAAATTGTTCGACTAATTAAACTCAGGTGAGCGACCCAGGGCCATTTGGCCCTCTTGTTTAATTAAATTCCCGAAAAACATGGTTTCCATACAATAACTCGTTAAAGGCTTCACATGTTTAAATTATTTTTGGTACATAGGTATAACATCGTAAATTACAGATCAAGCTCAACTTTGGCTACAAACCACTAAATGTTGACAGAGTTATGGCTCCTATTAAAATTAAATTTTTCCAAATACACTGTTAAACATTCACAAATTCAGTGGGTTTTTAGGGCCAATTTGGGGCCGAAATTCGGCCCCATTCCCCTGCTTAAAAGGTATATATTTTTCCCTGATATTTACCTTAAAATTCCCCTAAGAATGTTAGCGTTATTTTGAAAAAAAGTCCAAAATCTGACAAAAATTTACTAAGATAGAGGAATTTTCGTAAACAATCCCAGCTATTTTTCATCAAACCAGGCTAGTGTATAATCATTTTAAATAATAAAGGTTGATAACAAAGTAGAACATAAACATTTAATAATGTTTTTCTAAAAAAAAAATCCCCTTTTGCCGTAAAATTCCCCATCTGAAGGGCCCCGCCACCTTTCCCCCAAAGGTGAAGAAAACACTGAAATTAAAGCATTCTATCTGTGTCGATTTCTTTGGAATGGATGCCATAGTTATGTGATAAGGCCATATTGTGGGGGTATATCCGCCACTCGTGTGACAATTCTAGTTTTGTATGTTGTTGTCTGCGAGCAAACCAATCAGAGCAGAAGCTGCTAGCGGAATGCTGGAAGCAGGCAATCGAATGAAGAAGACCCTAGCGACTAGTGAGTGACTACCGGCAACCCGCTTGAGAACCTGTGAATGAAATGCTGTCAAATGCCGTCAAATCCAATTAATGTACAAGGGAATGCAGCGAGCAAATTAATACTTGTTTAAATGTGCGGTAAAACTGTATTGAGCAGTAATGTTTAATTAACTAAATGGAACATAACATGACATTAGAGCTGGAATGATTCTTTCGATCAATCGATTGTTTGTGGCCCGATTCGATTGGCGATCCGAAACTAGCCATTTTCGATTCGATTCTTTAATATATATATTTATAGATGATTTGTCATAAACTATTAATTGCTGTTATACTAAATTAGTCATCTTAAACATTATCACCATTTTCCACTTTTCCTATTGATATATTTAAGGCATATTCACGTTCACATTAACCAATGCAAGGACATTAATAATAATGAATATAAATCTTTCCTATTGATATATTTAATACATATTCACGTTCACATTAACCAATACAATGACATTAATAATAATTAATATTAATCTTTCCTATTGATATATTTAAGACATATTCACGTTCACATTAACCAATACAATGACATTAATAATAATGAATATTAATCTTTCCTATTGATATACTTAAGACATATTCACGTTCACATTAACCATTACAATGACATTAATAATAATGAATATAAATCTTTCCTATTGATATATTTAAGACATATTCACGTTCACATTAACCAATAAACTGACATTAATAATAATAAATATTAATCTTTCCTATTGATATACTTAAGACATATTCACGTTCACATTAACCAATACAATGAAATTAATAATAATAAATATTAATCTTTCCTATTGATATATTTAAGACATATTCACGTTTTAACCAATACAATGATATTAATAATAATGAATATTAATCTTTCCTATATTGCAAATCATAACTCATAAATGCACAAACCAAGCATACATAAAGGAAAAAATAATCGAATCAAAGTATTCAACTAAATGATATGAGGGGCGTCGTGGGAAAACCGGCACTTTCCGCCGACAGAGGATTTATGTTTAGAAGAGACTTCCTTGAAACAGAAAATACCATAAAAGTGGAAAGTGCCGTCCCGGATTAGCCTGTGCTGACTGCACAGGCTAATCCGGGACGACACTTTACGCACATGCATTAATACCGGTTTTCTCACGACGCGCCACATATTTGAAATCGAAATCAAAGTGAATTGAGCCGTGGCTAAATCCTTGCAGCTCTACATGACATTTATTAAGATGCATTCATTAGGCGTAACAAAAAAAAAATGTTTGTTTCAGGTTAAATGCCTAAAAATATTACGGTAGGTAGGTTGGGATTTATTTTTATTTTATTTTTTTTATATTTGGTAAATGGTCAACTTGAAGATTCTAAAACTGAATAAATATTCAAAACATATCAGTAATATCCTTAAACATTGTTTATAAATGGATACTATCGAAACCAAACACTTATTTATACAAAAACACATTTAATTATTGAAAAAGGTAAATAAAACAAAAATCAATCTGACAAACCCAATAAAATGTTCTAGGGTCAGGGCATCTGTTTAGGGTAGGTCGGGTAACCTGAAACAAAAATGTTTTTCGCCTTAACAACTTATGATCATAACACGAGCTGTCAGAACTCAGAACTTCACACCTGCCCCCCTAATAAAGGCCATCGCAAAATGTGCTGTCCTACATACAATGGTTTTGAAATTTTAACAAAATGTGAAATTGCAGTCATTGTGACCAAAGTTTTAAGGGGATGTCGCTTAGGGCTTTTTGAACCTTGTCATTGGTGTAAAACTAGCCGGTATCAGTTGCCGTTATCAGTTTTCTCTTAGACTCAAAGAGAGCACGTGAACCTTGTCATTGGTGTAAAACTAGCCAGTATCAGTTGTCGTAATCAGTTTTCTCTTAGACTCAAAGAGAGCACGTGAACCTTGTCATTGGTGTAAAACTAGCCGGTATCAGTTGTCGTAATCAGTTTTCTCTTAGACTCAAAGAGAGCACGGGCCCGGTTGCTCCTAGTTTTGTATAATGTCTAGATTAAAACTGCTGACCCCTTAATGAATCTTGTCAGACTGTCCCTGGCAAGAAGACACTTAAAGTGCAGGTATCTTATAAACGTCTTTTTTGGGTGTGCCTTCTGATGATTGGTTCGGCCTGCCGGTTTTCGGACTGAAGTCTCAATATGTGTTTTTCCATCATTGCTACTTTTAAGCCCACCTTGAGGACTTTTTCACATTTATGCTTCCGCAAGTATTCGGCTTGTTACTTTTAAGCCCACCTTGAGGACTTTTTCACATTCATACTTCCGCAACTATTCGTCTACTTGCTTGGCATATGAATGCACAATTGTTTGTGAATATTGACCTCTGTGGGGACTACAGAGGTATTGCTCATAATTATACGCTACCTTACAAAGTCCTGTCTGGGACACTTTTAGCATATGTGATGGCAAAAGTAAATAATAACCATTGTTGTAAAACACATTAAAATTCGATACTTTTTAATCACAAACTAGTTTTGGGCTGTATAGACGGAAACCCCAATACATGTATATACCATGACTCGACAGTTGTTTTAGCATACACAACACCAATAAATGATGCAAAAGTCGACAGCCGTATTTGTTAATTTATTCAATAGGTAATCGGTCTGCTTTCAAGTTACATTGTCATTTTCATCTGTTTATTTTGAAAAAATTGATATGAAAGATCATACATACACGCTTTAATGACAAAAGTATATACCTTTATTAATTATTTCAGATACTCATATGTGTTGGTTTCAATAACAGTTTATTGCAAATGCATTAGTGAGATATAAATACATATTTGAGGGGCTTCGTGAGAAAACCCGGCTTAATGCATGTGCGTTAAGTGTCGTCCCGGATTAGCCTGTGCAGTCCGCGCAGGCTAATCTGGGACGGCAGTTTTCTCGTTTATGGCATTTTCTGTTTCAAGGACGTCTCTTCCTAACTTTAATTCACTGTACGTGTAAAGTGCTGTCCCGGATTAGCCTGTGCAGACTGCACAGGCGAATCCGGGACGACACTATGCATATGCATTAAGCCTGGTTTTCCAACGACGCGCCTCATTTGTAGACCACATTGTAAACAAATCTTCAGTTTTCTTCTGTCATAGTATGAAAGTGAATATAGAAGAGTGATAATGTTTTACAGCAAAGTAGTATATTTGGAATTGAACGTGTGACATTCCAACACAAATGGCAAGCACAACACCACAAATTGTCTACATTAAGGTTCAGAAGTTAATGATTTTACAGTTTTTAAAAAAAGGTGCATTTCCAATCTAATTACGCTGTTTTGTTAATGCGATCAAATTTGTACAAATTTCCAATGACTGCGGTATTGGCTTTTGATAACTAGTGTATGTTTCCAACTATTTCAATATCTTAATACATTGGATAGAAAAGCAATTTACCTATATATTGGTTATGTTATTTAGAAAATGCTATTGCCAGTTATGACCAAAGTTTAAATATATTTTTACCCAGGCCTCAACCCCAACCTCAGTAAAAGCCCAAATTACCCATTTCCATCCCATGACCAGGGTTTCCTACTTCCAATGAAAGTTGTCTCACTTGGTCATGGTAGTTATCTCCCTTGAGAAAACAGTTAGGACAATATTTGTGCAACTTTGAAGGAAGGTACATTAATACTGTCCCTATACGACTGTACCTAAATATGTTAATAGTCTGCATGGATGGTGAACTTGGATGGGACCAGTAAATGGCAAACAATCCAAGAATAACAAAAAGAACAATATACATGTAGCTTACAAAATTGTGGTCGCTGTACTACTATTCATAATGCCTGAATAGTCATGTACTGGTATGTAAATACATCCAGCAAATTTATATAAAAAGGTCCTGTTTACAAAATATGTAACAAGAATATTTACATGAATGTTCACTGTACTTCAGTATAAAATGTCCAATATATCAAACTACTATTTTGAAGGTACCAACTGCTATTTCTTTTAATGGCAGTTGCCATGGTACCTTCTGGTTTTCATCACTTGGTTTATGCTAGAACAATATGAATAATATAAGTAATGTAACTGGTTTGTATAATACATTGGCAAAGAATGTGATATATAATTTTGCCATTCAGCTGTTGTTATTGTATACCAGAGCAGTGGAAAAATAACCTAGTAATATAATATGCATCATTAATTATAAATGGTAAGGTTTTTATCGACTATTATAATATTGTTGAAACAAAAATATCTTATGTTAAGATTTATTGTAAAAAATGACATACTTAGTGTTATAGAACAATTAACGCTGTTGCTTTCATATCGCGAAGACCAAGATAAGATTGGAAGATGTGTCACTGTCAATGTAACATAATTAATTTTTAAACTAAATGTAGACAATTTGTGGATTACTTATATTTGTGCTGTTCTTGAGAGTCACATGTTTTATTTGGCATTTACTTTTGCTCTAAGCTCGCTTTATGTTCAATTCGTTTTACATTTCACATTAACATATTCATTTTAGCTCACCTGAGCACGAATGGCTTGGTGAGCTAGTGTATAGGGGACCTCTCCAGGGTCGTCTGTAGTCGAGCGTTCCGTCATTCGTGGTCCGCATGCCGTCAACAATTTGGACCGTTATCGTGATAAAGACTACATTTGTTGTCAATCTTGACCTTACTTGCACAGTTTGTGTTTGACCATAAAATCTTGGTTGGTATTGATAATGGGCCATATCGGACCAGACAGCTTAAGAGTTATGGCCCCTTGTTTGTGGGAATAAATCCAAAAAATGCCTTTTTCGTTCATAGAGACTTTATTTTTCTTCCAATTATGACCAAACTTCCACAGTTTGTTTGTTATCAAAAGATCCAAGCAGAATCCAACAGTGGGCCGGATTGGGCCACAAACACCAGAGTTATGCCCCCTTTTCTGTTGAAAAAAATAGGCAAAAAATGACTTTTTTGTTCATAGAGACTTCATTTTTCTTCCAGTCTTGACAAAACTTCCACAATTTGTGTGTGACCAAAAGATTTCAGCAGAAGCCAAAAATGGATATGGTTAGGTCACAAACACTGGAGTTATGGCACCTTGTGTGTGAAAAAAAATCAAAAAATTGCCTTTTTTGTTCCTAGAGACTTTATTTTTCTTCCAATCTAGACCAAACTTCAAGAGTTTGTATGTGAATCATACGATCAGAGCAGAAGCCAACAGTGGGCCAAATTGGGCCACACACATCAGAGTTATGGCCCCTTTTTAAGTAGAAAACATGCAAAAATGGCCTTGCGTGTGTGAAGATTTCATTTTTCATTAAATCTTTACCAAACTTCCACAGGTTTTGTATCTCGTATGATCTCAGCACAAGCAGCAAATGAGACAGATCAGGCCATGAACACAGGAGTTATTTCCCCTTAATTGTGAAAATTAATGCAAAAATGGATTTGATGCAAGACAGGGACTTCATTTGCAACCAATCTGGACCAAACTTGCGCAATTTGTCTATGACCAAAACATCTAAAGCGAATTTGAATATAGGAAGGGTAAATGACAATGCACTCAACTCTTTGGAACAAGCGGACAAGCATGACATGACCTTTAGCAACCGTCTCCATTATCTTTAAGAACTGCTGCAACTTCAGCATTAAGACTATTTTTCCGAAATTGCCTTCGAAAAGTTGGATTCCAGGATAGAGAAAATATATCCAAGTCCTTACTTGTTATATGTATGATAGTTAATCAGCTACACAAGTTATGTAAGGACATTGTGGCGTTCATTCCCGCATTTGTTCAAGCCTGTCACAACAGTAAGGCCTTTATCTTTGGCAGTACTCAGGTGAGTGCTTTGGGCCATCATGACCCTTTTGTTTACTTTGTGGCAGAGGAACTTGCATTTATTATTTATATACTCTACAGGCAATCAACTGTTTATTCCAACTGTGTAAATAAAATGTTAAATTATTTGAAAGAGCTGATTGATTATTAAGTACATTGACAGATGCTATATTTTTTAATTCATTAAATTAATTTTTATGCATATAAAATAAATTAATTTAATGTTCAAATTTTATTTACAATTGCTAATCCTTGAAAGGGGTGGGGGCATAATTAACTACATTCTTAGAAATAGAGAGTTTCAAGAATATTTGTTTATTCTTAGGTGTTTAGTCTAAGAATGGGTTGGTGAATAAGGGCCAAGTGTGAACAGCTACCAGTGGTTTTTTTTCACGTTTGGGGAAAGGTGGAGGGCCCTTCAGAGGGGGAATTTTGTGCCATAAGGGGAATTGTTTTTGTAGAAAAGCATTATAACATTTTTATTTTCTACTTTGTTTTAAAACATTAATCAAATGTTTTGCTACAAATGATAACTTAGATTATGCACAAACTTGGTTTGATAAAACAATTGCTGCGACTGTTTACGAAAGTTCCTCTTAGTCAATTTTTGTCCGATTTTGGTTAAGTTTTTTTTCAAAATAAAGCTCACATTCTGATGGGAATTTTAAGGTAAATATAGGGGAAAAATATATACTTTTTATGATCTGGGATGGGGGCGAATTTCGGTCCCAAATTGGCCCTAATAGAAACACTGGCTACAGAGCAGTCAGTCAGTGCACAAAACATACTGTCTCTATTTGATTGACTGGCTCTTGTGTATCTCACCCTTCTGTATCCATGCCATAGTGAAATAGAGCAATGTTGGTTTCATTCCTAACATTACCCCTTGAGATTGTCTCTTGTGTATCTCAACCGCCTGTATCTCATCTTCAACCACAGTCACTGCTACTACACTGAGTGTGATCTTACGCGTGTTTCCCCAGTACAAGTGACAGATAATGTATGTGCCAAGAAAACAGCTGACATCATGCTTAAAATTGTATATCTCTTTTGTCACTTGATGCTGTTTCTAGCATATAATGCAATCTCCTGTATCTCCCAGTTATTGACTACTTTGTATTTCCGACGCGTGTTCCATTGCCCCGTAGACAAGTGCACCCATCCAAGTGAGTTGCTACCTATATAGTATTGCAGGTCAGATAGCAACAACCTATTGTTGTTGTAGTTTAACTACAGATAATTTCCATTCTATTCGGTTTGATAGTCATAAAAATAACAACCAAGCTGACTATAAAACTGTTGGCATCATTCCAAACTTCATGTCTTTGTTGTCATTAGAGATTGGTTCATGTGTATCTCAACCTCTTTCCAATCTCCACCCACAGTCACCACCTTCACACTGAGAGTGATCTGAATCCGTGGACAGGCAGTCCCATCACAGTGAGTTACCACCTAGTATTGCTGGTACAGCTGCAATCTGTTATTATTAAAGTTTGCTATCGGAGGCCACGCAGTGGATTCACTTGGTCTTTTCTTATTCTTCCCATCACCTACGATTATTCTTGGCACATATTATACTTTAATGTCTTCAAAAACACAGTTTGTCTTCATGGTGTAGTCTTTCCAAACATTTTTTTTTCTGTATACAATATGCATAAAATTATTATTCTTTAGTATTATTCAAGTGTGTTGGCATTAAAGCAGAATTGTTACTTCCCAGTGGTTAGGTGCATATATTATTATTCAGTCTTGGCATTGGATGCGGAATTGTTACTTTATAGTGGATAGGTGTTGTTGAAATCTGTACACAACAGGTGTCATAACTCTTTTTACATCACACAATTACTCTTAAAGTGAACATTTTTCCTGCAAATTTTTGCATTATTACTGGGTTAACAAATTAATTAAATTCAATTAACAATTTTCTAGTTTCATGAATCCTGTTAGTATTGTTGCTTCTTTGTGTGGATTGTTGAACACTTCCTTCTTGCTCTTCACTGAACCATAGGGAAAAGCTTCTGATCCACAATGTCTTTTGTAATGTTTTTGGAACAATAAATTAGAGAAAAATTTAGTTATGCCATCAGTTACTTGTGCTAGAGTTGTTTTTTTCTATGTCTGTGTTTGAAACAATTCCAGATTAACTTAACACAACATGGATTGAAGAACAACAAAATATAAGTACATAATGAAAACAGTGGTTTCAGAGTGAATGTTTGGCATTAATATTACAAGCTCCGATGTGTAAATAACATGGGAGTAGTCTAAGTCACTGTCCATTTGTATTATAATATTATGTATTATGATGTATATTAATATTGTTAGTCCACAGCCCCCGTACCTGTCCTGAGACTGTCACGTGTAGGTCCGTCATTACTGAATATTGTGGTGAACATGTTGTTGATTAAATAATCCCACATGGTCCATCCTGTAGACATCCACAGACTATGACCTGGCCTGTAGGTATCACATGTACACCAAAATGGCTCTCCAAAGAGTACATAAGTATATTAATATCTTTTTAAAAATCTGGCGGTTGTACCTAGATCTATGTACCATTACCTTACCTGGAGGTATCATAGGTACACCAAAATGACCATAATTTTGCAATGTTAATGCATTCAATTTCCATGTGCTAGACGTCTGTAGACCATTACTTGGCCTGCAGTTATCGCATGTACACCAAATGACCCTGCTGTCCACATGTAGCAATTTAAATGTCCTCAAATGTCTTCTTGTTGGGCCTATTTCCATAGACCAGTACCTGACCAGCAGTAATCACATGTACACCAAAAGGGCCCTGAAGTCAAAATTTAGAAAGGTACACGTCTTTAAAGAAATGCCTACCTGTTGGAATAATATACATAGTCCAGTACCTGGCCTGCAAGTATAACATGTACACTAAAAGCCAAGGAGTCCACATAACTGTAGCAATTTACATGTCCTCAAATGTCTAACTTTTGGACCTGTATCCATAGACCAGCACCTGGCTTCCAGATTTCACATATAATCAAAATTGTGCTTGAGTCCCCATATAACAATCCACATTCCCTCGATAAACAGATTTTAGACCTACATCCGTAGACCAGTACCTGTCCTGCAGGTATCACATGTACATCAAAGGAGCCAAGAAGTCCACATGTAACAATTGACATGTCCTCAAATGTCCACCTGTTGGACTTGTATCCATAGATCAGCAGCTGATCTGTAGGTATCACATGTACACGAAAGGGACCAAGAAGTCCACATGTAATAATTGACATGTCCTCAAATATCCACCTGTTGGACTTGTATCCACAGATCAGCAGCTGATCTGTAGGTATCACATGTACACGAAAGGGACCAAGAAGTCCACATGTTACAATTGACATGTCCTCAAATGTCCACCTGTTGAACTTGTATCCATAGACCAGCAGCTGATCTGTAGGTATCACATGTACACGAAAGGGACCAAGAAGTCCACATGTAACAATTGACATGTCCTCAAACGTCCGCCTGTTGGGCTTGTATCCATAGACCAGCACCTGATCTGTAGGTATCACATGTACACGAAAGGGACCAAGAAGTCCACATGTAACAATTGACATGTCCTCAAACGCCTGTCTGTTGGGCTTGTATCCATAGACCAGCATCTGATCTGTAGGTATCACATGTACACGAAAGGGACCAAGAAGTCCACATGTAACAACTGACAAGCCCTCAAATGTCCACCTGTTGGACTTGTATCCATAAACCAGCAGCTGATCGGTAGGTATCCATGTACACGAAAGGGACCAAGAAGTCCCATGTAACAACTGACAAGCCCTCAAATGTCCACCTGTTGGACATGTATCCATAGACCAGCAGCTGATCGGTAGGTATCACATGTACACGAAAGGGACCAAGAAGTCCACATGTAACAACTGACAAGCCCTCAAATGTCCACCTGTTGGGCTTGTATCTATAGACCAGCAGCTGATCGGTAGGTATCACATGTACACCAAAATGACCTTGTAGTTTA
The DNA here is from genome assembly GCA_027627225.1 of Congeria kusceri. Classification (NCBI taxonomy): domain Eukaryota; kingdom Metazoa; phylum Mollusca; class Bivalvia; order Myida; family Dreissenidae; genus Congeria; species Congeria kusceri. The sequence goes on along the minus strand of CM051040.1, from coordinate 7,065,455 downwards.
GGCTCAGTGAATTTGGCCAGTACGGAGTGTTTCAAGCTCTGTGAAGTTGGTCAGTTTAATGATCCTAACATTTTGGCTTAGTGAAGTTGTTCAGTACTCAACCATTTCTGGCCAGTTTTGTAAGCTTGTGTTAGCTTTCATCTCTTGTACATTACAATGGCCAAAGAGTTCATTGTCATTGTGGTCAGGACTGACCCATCTCTAGCCAATGCAGTTGGCTTGCATTGACTTTTCTCTCATGTACACCTCAATGGTCCTGGTGTTCAGTGTCAGTGAATGTGTTGAGGACTGACCCATCTTGGACAAGTGAGGTTAGCTTGTGCTGACTTATCTTGTGTACACCACAATGGTCGAGGTGTCCACTATCAGTGAAGTGGGTCAGGACTGACCCATGGCTTGCCAGTGCTGTAAGCTTGTGTACACAAAAGGTGTTCAGCCTCAGTGAATTTGTTCAGTATTATTCTCATTACAATGTTTCAGTGCATACTAACGTGTTCGTACCTGAGAATTTTCAGTGGTTATTAGTAGGGATGTCAATGAATAATTAAATACTTGATTATTAAAATACATGAACAAATATTCAATTAGCAAACAAATATTCAAGTATTTAACTAAAATAAAATAATTCTTAAAAAGTAATTAAACATTTAAGTTTATTCCTTTGAAAACGCAGTATGGTGTTACGTCAATTTGGCATTTTGACCCATCAGTTAATACTTTGGGGGCAAAACTTGTTCAGGCTCAGTAAAGGTGGTCAATACTGACCCATGTCATGGCTTCACATGTACACCACAATGGTTCCATTGTTCGGACACGTACACCAGCAAAAAACTACATGTATACATTTGATGTATTCTCACACAGCGCTTCTTTGCAACTATCCCAGTCAAACATATACTGATAGGCTCTTGTCAATGAAGTGACATACCAGTCTCCCTGGTGGTGAACAATACCATTACAGTGTGTGACACCACTATAATCTCTCGCTTGTTGTGTATCCAATCCAATAAATTACTTACATTACACATTTGAGATATTTTCCCTTACCGCTTCCTTGAAATTATACCAATAAAAAGTACATGTACAGCTCTAGTCTCTGAAGTGACATGCCAGTCCCCCTGGTGGTGAACAATACCATTACAGTGTGTGACACCACTATAATCTCTCGCTTGTTGTGTATCCAATCCAATAAATTACTTACATTACACATTTGAGATATTTTCCCTTACCGCTTCCTTAAAATTATGCCAATAAAAAGTACATGTACAGCTCTAGTCTCTGAAGTGACACACCAGTCTCCCTGGTGGTGAACAATACCATTACAGTGTGTGGCACCACAATCTCTCCCTCTTTTTACCCAATGCTATCAAGTACTTATACACTGCAGATCCGTTTTATCGCGAACCGTTATTTCGCGATATCCAATATATCGCTTTTACTATATTACTGATACCAGTCTCCATGGTGGTGAACAAGACCATAACAGTGTGTATTTGTTATACCTCACTTCGTTTTCACATTGTAAAATCGCATATACCCATCCCTGCATAATTTTAATATGTCATGGTGTTGGAAAGTAATATACACAGAGCGGGGTATTATTTTTAATATACCCCATGCATTACTAAAATATACACCGCGCGTGGGCCTAAAAATCGCAACTCGGGTTTCCCTAGAAATCTGTATTAGCTAATGATCACTAGGTGCTTATTAAAATGTATTGTAAAAAATCAATGTCGATGAGTGCTCGATTTTCCAACAATAAATTTTAGTTCACAGTGTATGTCTAGTTTGTTCTTTGAATGACAGTATTTTTGCTCGGTATGATAAAATTAATATCACAGGCATGTTGAGGGGTATAGTAAATATTGCCCCCCTCGAAGAGTCATGTATCACAGGCATGTTGAGGGGTATAGTAAATATTGCCCCCCTCAAAGAGTCATGTCGATGGGTATAGTAAATATTGCCCCCCTCGATGAGTCATGTTGAGGGGTATAGTAAATATTGCCCCCCTCGAAGAGTTATGTCGAGGGGTATAGTAAATATTGCCCCCCTCGAAGAGTCATGTCATGCCTTCGGCCTCAGTTGACATCACCCTCCTCGGGTTGCAATATTTACTAAACCCCTCAGCTGCCTATGATATTTATATAATATAATATTAATATTATATTATATTAATATATATTATATTATATTATGTTATATATTACCTACCTTACTATACAAATGATAAATAAAGTATTTTAATTGTTCACCACTTTGTTTCAACAAGCTCCTCCCAAAAGGCTACATTTTGTGATATTTCATGGTTTGTTTCGTTATGTTGCCCTCATCATTATTCAAAGGAGATTAATCTGAGCAGAATGTTGTGTAATGTAACTTTATGGTAACACTGAGTGCTACTGAATGTTACAAACAAGACCCAGGTTAATGATTGTTCTATTTTGCAGTTGTGAGTCACAACTATCGTTATATTAGTTTTCATGGAAAATACAACAATTAAACGTTGTTGTTTTTTTTATTTATCATTAGAAGTAGGTAATAAAACAGATATATCATAGTCATTTGGGGACAGTCCAATTGTTTTTCTTCAGGACAACAATTCAAAATATGCCCCCTCTACTTCAGGAAAACAATTTGACTGTTCCCGAATGCCAATGAAATATCTGTATAATGTTATATGGGAAAACAAAGGTCGCGCTTTTTCCGCCTATAGATAACGCGAGTACCTATTTATTTGTTTTTGCTGTTGTTTCATTTCCAATACCTAATGACTTTAAAATCTATGTTCCGGAAGTGTCAATCGCGATCGGATCCTTCCGGTTCCGGGATTTTATGCATAGGTTCCGTGTTTCAGTAACGATAAACAACGCTAAGCACACCTGCTAACAGGGAACCAAATAATATCAGTTTATTGAACCCAACGAAATTATAACGGAAAGTAAATCAGTGTAAATACAACACAAAACAAAGCGTCGTCTGTAATCACGTCGATAAATCCATTTATTACCAATAATTAATACGCAAACTTATTAATTTTATAATAAATGTAAACAATATTGCTATAGTAAATAAGTATGTATGTCAATATTTTTTACTTGGTAACTTGATGGTAAGCATTTGTATAAACTTGAACAAGTTGATAAATTATAGTACCTATATAGTTGCTGCAATATAACAGATAAAAGTGACGCAAAGAGCGAAACAGTTATCAACTGTTTTGATGAGTAAAACCACAAGTGGCAGACACCGTAATCGTACGAATATACTACGCACTCGTGTATAATACGCACCCCTGACTTTTGGCCGAAATGTTCGGTAAAAATTGAAATTCCGAGTATAATACACATTTGAAATCCAGAGCCTGTGTCCGAATCTACAATCAACAAAACAAAAAACGACGCCATTGATATTTTTGTGTCAATATATTTACGTCTTTTGGAAATTGCAAAACGTAATATCGTTATCATTCACTTTCGTACCCAGTCGATACATTACCGGTAATTATTGGGTATTTGACAATATCATTGATAATTCTATCGTGGGCAATTTGTTGCCGTAAATAGGCTTGGTGTGGTGCAGTTGATATTTGAAAATTTTTAAGATAATTCTTTCTTAGACAATTAGTTGTCCTACAAAGGGCTATGTTATTGTTGCAGTTGGAATGAACTGACTATAAGTCGCTTTCATCGAACCCCTCGAAATCGCTTTCATCGCTGTCACTGTCGAAAAAGCGAACTATTTCTTCAGCAGACATGCCATTCACGTCAGAGTCCATGTAGAAGGCTTCCGGTGTGTTCGATGGCTCCGTCTCCTCGTCGGCATCGGGGGCATCCGGAACTCTTCCGGAGATCTTCTTTCGAGCAAATCCTCAAAGAGGATGTCATCTTCTGTGTGTTTGAAAGCACGCTGGATTATGGCAGGATCCAGTTGCTGCCAGCAATCGACGATCCACTGGCAGATCTCCTCCAGTTCCGGCTTTCTTCGTCGTCCTCCGGTGGTGAATGATTGCGGGCCGCTGCAATACCACTGGTTCCATTTCATTTGGAGCATTTGTTTAATTGGCTTGTTGACGCCAACATCCAGTGGCTGCAGTATGCATATCATTCCCCCTGGTGTCGCGGTGAGATTCGTCTTGTAGTACGACAGGAGCGACTGCTTCACATCCTCGGACTTGTGGGCCCTGTATGCGTGGAGCACGAGAAGAGAGCGTTGAGACAGACCGCCTGGGCGACGTCCCCATACGGTCTTCATCCAGTCGTGGACAAGGTGTGTGTCCATCCACCCCTTCTCTTGCACGCGTACTTCAATTCCTTTTGGCCACTTCACCCCTTTTTGGCATAGTCTTACGTTTAAACACGACGTAAGGTGGCACGCCATGCACGCAAGCATAACCGTGAAACGGTTCTTCTTGTTTCCTGTTCTGGTGATGGAGACTGACTTCTCTCCTTTCTTCGACACGGACGAGTTCGTTGGTAGATCAAATGTTAGTGGCGTCTGATCTGCGTTGCCGATCTGATTCAGGGCGTATCGATGGCGCTTCCGTTGCTTGATGGTGAAGCGCTGGAACTCCAGCAGCTTCTTGTAATCTTCGGGCAGTTTTTCACCTATGTGAGTTCTGCGACGAATGGAGAGGTAGTTGCCTGGCATGAATTTGTAAACCCATGTTTGTGAGGCCTTAAACGATGATGTCCCCTCCATCCCTTTCGCTAACTTCCTGGCCGCGAGCCCCAGCTCTATGGTAGACACGGATATTCCTTGTCAGCGCCGGTCACTGACAAAGTCTACCAGCTCTTTTTTTATATCTGGGTACTTCGCTGACTGCCCGCGATCAGCCCGTTTTGTAGTTTTCTGACAAGATTTCTGTTTTCTCGGGCTTTCACAGGTTTCATTACAGCCGAACTCGCGTCTGGATGCTCTGTTACCATGTGCCTCTGCATATGAAATAGCAGCGAGCTTTTTCTTGGCAGTGTACGATACGATTCTTTGCCCATTTCTGACAATTTCAAGATCAGCGCTAAGAAGTGCCTTTCTTTTGACAATTTCAAGATCGGCGCTAAGAAATGCCTTTCTTTATAAAATTTCAAGACAATTTCAAATAAGGGCTCTAATAAGTGCTCTTCCAGGGTTTAAGGGTTTAAGCGTGACAATTTCAAAGATCGCAAAATATGATGCCCTATGCTGGATTTCTCATGATTTTATACTGTTGGCAGGAAAGTGTCAACTACGTGTCAATTACCAAGTGTTTATTTAGCAGAAGCCAGGTTTCCAGGTTTCCCCACCTTTAATACACAGGGAGCCGTTGACACCTTGGTCGATCCTTTCAACACCTTTAGTACACAAGGAGCCTCTGACACCAGTGTCGGGCTGCCATAATTTCACTAAACAAACAAACGCGCAGCGTTTTTATAACATTTTATTCAGTTCAGTGAAAATAATGAAGCAAAAAAGAACAATAGGCATAATAAATAAATCTAATCTACGGTAATATACGGTGTAGTATTATTTTAAAACATGCACAGTGGTCCCCCTTTGTATTTACACAGAAAATCCACCTTATTTTCAGAAAATGGTTTATACATCTTAATTTAATTTATTACTTGATTGGTCACTATTTAAAAAATATGACCTTTACCTGATACGCGCACATTGCAGTACATGATTTACGCATTTTCAATGGGAATACCCTTGTCCCGATTGGACGTCAATTACAGCATATCTTTAAATAGAAACAATCCCAAAATGCACTCGATACTTTCGAAAAATGGCGTACGTTTTTGTGTTTATGTAATTCTTAAGCACATTTATAGTCAATATTGGACAGAATTTGCTGTTAAAAATAAAAGTCGCAAATATACGGGATTATCGGGTAATGGTTAGAGACGTGAAAAGTCGTATGTATCCAGTAATTGGTACGGTCGGGTTCCAACGTAGCTATAAGGAAAAGGGTTAAGCAAATATTTGGACAGAAAATTTTCAGGTAAGCGCTTTACATTCAAGTATAATACGCAACCCCTACTTTTGATACAAATTTTCTGGTAAAAAAGTGTGTATTATATTCGTGCGATTACAGCAGTTGACATAATATTGTATTCTGCTTACGTTCAATGCAAACTTGAAATGAAACCGAAAATTCAGTTCAGTGATATTATAGATCTAGGCCTACAGCCCAAAATAAAATGTTTGATCTATCTCGAAATCATCTTCATCATCGTACCTTTTAATACATGTATCAATATCCAATGTAATAATTTCACTGTCAATTCTATAAATGTTTTCGCAGTTTTCTGCAACAAGGTATTACAAATTACTTTGAAAATAACTTTCCTGGGGTGTCTTTGCAAAACTGTATCACCTTGTATATTGGTACGTTTCTTACAACTGTCATCGTGCCGTCGGTGACAGCGGCTAGATGGTGAGACCTGTAGTATATTACCTTAACAGCTGACGGACGGTCTAAATGCCCATCTATGTACGCAGCGGCAACTTAACCAACAGTCTGACCTATCACTTCTTCTGGATTAACCGAGTACTGTTGCCACAGTTTTGAGAATGGAACTTGATATAGGAATAAAACAATATGGGAAACTCATGGATCGAAAACTAATCTTTGGAGCATTTCGACATTTTTGAAAGCATTGACCAGTTTGTGAGCAGTTGTAAGTGTTCGTCAATTTCTTCAACTGCAGATCAAAAAGTTGGTATTTCAAGGACCTCTTTTTCCATTCCATGCCGGGAGGTTCCTACGCCACAGCGAACAAATATAACTTTGGGTCGTGATGTTGCTTGTACGGGAATCTGTGTGGCATCGAGCCTAGCGTTTAATTGCTTCAATAAAAAATAAAAAGCACCTGATCGTGAGAGTGTGCAGCTGCCCGCACTGGAAAAAAGTCGCGCTTGCATGTAGACGTATAGAAAAGCGATCGGAGGTCGTAGCCTTCTGCCTGTCGTTGGTCAAAGAACTCTTTCAAGTATGAAGAAAGTGAGTCAGCAGATTGTGCGGAAACAACATTAAAATGTGTTAAGGTACTTTTACTACACGCTGATGTCGGATAAGCCTCAAATTCTGTGACAACCGCATAGGTGTTGTTCACGCATGCCAAACTTTTCTCTGGGTTTTCTACTTCCCAAGGAATGCATTTAGTAGGAACAACAAATCCATGTTCACTAAGATTCTGTTTTGGGTTTTTATTTTCCTTTGTATACCACAATGATGGAACAATGGTTTTATGTTTCATCATCAAAAGTACATTCATTAGCCCTGCTACACCTGCTGCAACTTCCTGATGTCCGATGTACTTCGTATGTGTCTTTGAACCTAGAGATTTTCTGAGAGCATTGCATTCCATTGGGTTGCCAGTAGCTGTACCTGTAATGCAATAATATATTGCGGTTTGGTTTTAAATACTACGACTGTAATGCAAACTATACGTGTGAAACAATATGATACGTAAATACATGATTTTCCTTCATATTTCTGTGTATACAAAAAAATGAATGTTGGTTTAAATGGTGTTTTGCCATGTGCTTCGATAAACTGAACTTTGGCCTTGTCCAGGTTTAGTTTCTGAAAGTGTGTATGTACGATCTTTCATATCAATTATTTTCAAAATAAGCAGATAAAACTGACAATGAAACAAACAGAAAAACATAAAAATGACCCAGGAAACACTTCAATAGGAAATAAATAAACAAGTACTATTGTTGAGTTTGTGCATCGTTTATCAGTGTTGTGTAACCTTAACCAACTGTCAAGTAAACGTATTTACATGTATTTGAGTTTCCGTATGTACAAACGAAAACTATTTGGTGATTCAAAACGAGCTTATTGTGCGTTTAAAAGCTATGGTTGTTCTTAACTTTTATTGCATTTTAAAAAGAAATATATGTTTATTAACTTTATTTCGTTAATTCTATTTGTGCCACTATTCTGGCGCAGTGCCTTAATCCGCCACTTGCCTAAATCCGCCACCCCATCCGAATAAGCGTTTTTTTACCGGCGATTTCTATTTTGTTGATCTCGATCAATCAGATACTTTCTCTTAACAACGCTGACGAGTTTTCACCTTGATTTGTGCATAAGTGAATATTTTATCCAATTATTTTCTACCTAACCCCTAAATGCAAAGAAGCTGCAGGGAATCTATTTCATACTGCGCATGCGCAATTTTGAGGCCCCGTATGGCGTCCATGATAAAATTAAATTATCGTGTTCTAATATTATGTCCATGTGAGCATGCGCAGCATAAAAATAACCATTATTCATTGGCATTACATACTATAAAATGCGGAAAAATCTGCTTATTAAGAGCGCAAATGTCTCGCTACTCAAAACCCTCATTATTTGTCCCACATTGCCTCAGTTTCAGAGCTATTTTTAGAAATACAAATGAGAATTTGAAGAAATTGAAACATTGTATTAACAACAGATAACGAGCTGCTTAATATGGAAAATTAAATAAGAACAATAGTCAAATGTGGAATAATCATGTCACGGTTCCTGATGTACGAGTTTCACCAAGCAACTTTGGGTCACTGTGTTTATTTTAAACACTAGAAAATGAACCTTAAATAAACAAAAGTGGGAGTTTTGTCAAAAGAAGTCAATAGAAGTTGCTTTGAAAACATAATTCATAAAAGAATGTTATTTTCGAGCAATTTGACCATTTTAAAGAGGGGTGGCGGATTTAGGTACTACCAGGCTCATTTTTAGCTCACCTGAGCACAAAGTGCTCATGGTGAGCTTTTGTGATCGCCCGTTGTCCGTCGTGCGTGTGTGCGTGCGTGCGTGTGCGCGTGTGTGCATGCGTCGTCAACTTTTCATTCAAACAACATCTCCTCCTAAACCGCTTGGCAGATTTTCACCAAACTTCACAGGAATGATCCTTGGGTGGATCTCTTTCAAAGTTGTTCAAATCTTTCCGGTCCGCTGCATATGTAGGTCGCCAGAGCTAAAAATAGATTTAAAAAGTGAAAACTTTAAAAATCTTCTCCTATGAAACCGCAAGGCTCAGGGCTTTCATATTTGATGTGTGACATCCTCTAGTGGTCCTTTACTAATTATTTTTCAAATGATGCCCTTGGGGTCAAAAGTGGTCAAGCCCTAGGGGTCACATGGTTTATATATACTTGTATAGCAAAATGACTTTAAAAATCTTCTCCTCTAAAACCGCAAGGCCTAGAGGTTTCATATTTGGTATGTAACATTGTATAGTGGTCCTCTACAAAGATTGTTCAAATGATGCCCCTGGAGTCAAAACTGGCCAAACCCCAGGGGTCACATGGTTTATATAGACTTAAATAGCAAAATGAATTTAAAAATCTTCTCCTCTGAAAGCGCAAGGCCCAGGGGTTTCATATTTGGTATGTAGCATTGCATAGTGGTCCTCTACAAAGATTGTTGAAATGATGCCCCTGGGGTCAAAACTGGCCACAATCCGGGGGTCACATGGTTTATACAGACATAGCCAAATGACTTTAAAAATCTTCTCCTCTGAAACTGCCAGGCCTACAGGTTTCATATTCGATTGGTAACATTGCATAATGGTCCTCTACAAAGATTGTTCAAATGAGGCCCCTGGGGTCAAAATTGGCCACACCCCGGGGATGACATGGTTTATATAGACTTAAATAGCCCAATGACTTTAAAAATCTTCTCCTCTGAATCCGCAAGGCCCAAAGGTTTTATATTTGGTAAGTAACATTGTGTAGTGGTCCTCTACAAAGATTGTTCAAATTATGCTCCTGGAGTCAAAACTGACTCCACCCCGGGGGTCACATTGTTTATACTGCAGCACTACAATTTCAATAAGCCTCCATCACTCAAAAATCAACACAGCAGACGACATTCCAGCCAGATGTATACAGTGTGCTTTTTCGGCGTAGCTGTCTAAGATCACTTTTGACCTACATTTCTTGCGATAATTATGCAGCGGGAAAATTGAATGCCAATAGAATTGGGCAAATTTTCTAATTTTAGGGAATGCAAACTTCAAACAATGGTTTAACGTGTACCAATAACTGTTGCATACTTTTGGGGATTAAAAATTTGCACAATTGTTACAAAAGCGGTTAAAATGAAGTTATAAACATATCCTCGATATATACTCTAGAACTGAGGCTAATTATCAACGTTTATGCCATCAACAGAATGCTGTATTCATTCACGTAACGAAATAACTATTTTGTTTAGCCTACACTTTAAGCAGTACGCTCTATAAATAGCAATTGTGCAATGTTCCCATTCATAAATCTCATTCGCAGAATTGCCGGTCCATGTTGCCCATTGATTCTAGCGAGTTCATCATATTCCGGAAACAGTAGTGCCATTCTAAAAATATCGCGCGTAGCTAGCAACCGTTGTATAGCTGTGTTAATATACTTGCATCAATAATAGCGTTCAGAGAATCATAAACCTAAAAATTTCAATAAAGGGGGAATTCATATTTATAACCTTAGTGTTAATTTGAATTAAAATTGGTGTAACGATTTATTAACGATTATTTATAATTGCATCTATGTATCAACTTCTCAAGTAGATGTTACTTAATATGTAAAAAGATGCTACATTTTCTATAGATAAAATGTTACGAAAGAAGATTTGGATACGTCGAATTGTTATTCGCGTAGCATGAATACACAATTTGCAATACTAATTATACACAGGAACCCTTTATATATCATATTTCTACTGATATAATTGAAAATGGTCATATTCTAATGAATTTTTACGTTTGCGTTATCAAAAATAAAGTCTTAAAATTTCAAAAATCACTGAATGTTTTCTGACTATTGCTTTCTATTGGGATAAACAGTATAAATGCTTGTTTGACTTCAAATCGTTATTATATTAGATAACTAACATAAATGGTATATTACCGGTACTATAAATAACTATATAGACTCGTCTGGTACATAATAAGTTTAAATCATTCCCGAAATTATTGTCTTACATTGTTAATTTGTTAAATTGGCTCGACAAATTCAGATAACAATTATGTTAACCTAAATTATTTTGGTTATTCATATATCACTGGTAAGAACATGGAGCTGTATGATTGGTTTATTCACGGCATAGATATTAATGATAATTTTTTAAATTTTTAAATTAATAAATTTATCTCCAATCAACTTTTGGGTCCGAGAAGTTTTCTAATTGTGTCCGAAATATCTGGGGTCCAATAAATCTCCTTATATTGGTGGGGACCAAAAAATCTGGGGTCTGAGAAGTCACGTAACCGATCATCTTGGCCGTCTGTTTATGTAATTTTTAAATGACATCTCAATATTAATTTCAACGCCGATTGTCTTTTTTAAAGACATTTCTTGTTTTAGATCTTATAAAACCAGCTAGCAAGTTACAGATTGTTGTGAGGGTGCTTTAGAGAATCGTTGGAGATGACCATTGAAATGCATAGAAAATGTTACCCACCAGCATGGTCAATCATGTTGTTGTGTAAGTAAATTAGCTGGAGGTAATGTTTAGGCAATGTGTAAGAAATGTAGTCAATCAGTCTTAGTATATAAGACCGTCTTATATCATATATTTTCACTTTAGATCTACTACATTGAATTTGTTTACAGGCGAAGTGTAAATTTCTAATTTAATAATGAAATGGCAAATATGAAATGATAGCATTAGATCTATAAGTAGTCTAACTTAGGTGGAACTGCACAATTTTTTGTAAGACAAAATGAATCAGCAATCGAGTCTGTGGCTCTGACACTGCAGTCTGTTTCACCAGCATGTACAGAAACATGTAGCATAGAGCCTAAAGTCTAGTCATCTACTTTAAACCTTTCATTTGTACAGTTTAATTAAATGTGTGCAGCACACAAAAAAACTACACACAGATCATGTCTCTCCAACAAAGTTCTTAATGCTTTGTTGGCAGCCTCCACCCAAGGACCTCTTCTCAGAAGAACAACGTTTTAGTACCTGATATTGGACAGGTCTTTCATATTTGATATGTGACATCCTGTAGTGGTCCTCTACTAAGATTGTTCAAATGATACCCCTGGGGTCAAAACTGGCCACGCCCCAGGGGTCACATGGTTTATATAGACTTATATAGCAAAATGACTTTAAAAATCTTCTCCTCTGAAACCGCAAGGCCAGAGGTTTCATATTTGGTACATAACATTGTATAGTGGTCCTTTACAAAGATTGTTCAATTGATGCCCCTTGGATCAAAACTGTCCACACCACAGGGCTCACATGGTTAATATAAATGTAAATAGCAAAGTGACTTTAAAAAACTTCTCCTCTGAAACCACAAGGCCCAGAGGTTTCATATTTGGATGGAAACATTGTATAAAGATTTTTCAAATGATGCCCCTGGGGTAAAACCTGGGCACACCCTAGGGGTCACCAGGTTTATATAGGCTTAAATAGCAAAAAGGCTTTAAAAATCTTCTTCTCTGAAACTGCAAAGCCCAGAGGTTTCATATTTGGTATGTAACATTGTATAGTGATCCTCTACAAAGACTGCTCAATTGATGCCCCTGGGGTCAAAACTGGCCACACCCCAGGGCTCACATGGTTGATATGGACTTAAATAGCAAGATGACTTTAAAAATCTTCTCCTCTGAAACTGCAAGGCTTAGAGGTTTCATATGTGGTATGTGACATTTTATAGTGGTCCTCTGCAAAGATTGTTCAAATGATGTCCCATTGGTCAAAACTGGCCCTGCCCTGGGGGTCACATTATTAATATAGACTTAAATAGCCAAATGACATAAAAATCTCCTGAAATCGCAGTTGTTTCGTATGTGATATGTAACATTGTATAGTGGTCCTCTACAAAGATTGTTCAAATTATGCCCCTGGGGTAAAAAATGGCCATTACCCGGGGCGTCACATGATTTATATAGACTTATATGGCAAGGGGGCCTTACAAATCTTCCTTGTTGAAACCGTAAGGCCCAGAGGTTTTATATTTTGCGTAAAACATTGTGGAGTGGTCATCTACAAAGATTGTTCAAATGATGTCCCTGGGGCTAAAATTGGCCACCCCCTGGGGGTCACATGGTTTATACACATTTAAATAGCAAAATGACTTGAAAAATCTCCAATGATACCGCAAGGCCCAGTGTAATCATATTGGGTATCTAACATTGAAAAGTGGTCCACTACAATATTGTTCAAATTATGCCCCTGGGGTACAAGGTGGCCATGCCCTGTGGGTCACATGGTTTATATAGACTAAAAAGATATTTGAAATTGCAAGGCCCAGATCTTTATACTCAGGTAAGGCGTTTAGTGCCATTTTTCCCTCTTGTTATTAACCATTATGCCTTAAACTCAGGTGAGCGACCTATGGCCATCATGGCCCTCTTGTTTACACTGTTTAGGCCTTCAATCTCAATAAATATTTTTCATTTGCCAAGTATTTGAAATGTAACCAAAACACGCCAGTAAATGCACATTAAACCTAACTTGATTTGTGTGATTTTTTTATGTCAATCGGTAAACAACTTTTGAAAATATCGTATAAATACCCCCAAAATGTGGCGGATTTAGGCACTGCGCCAGTATTGGTTGAAAGTTTCGTACATACACGTTTTAAAAATATCTTCTACAATCCGCTGCTGTTGTAGACCAGATGGTGCATTGATCGGCTGAGCATTTCATCCATCTTGATTTGTTCCTGTTTGAACTATTTCCCAGATTTTGTTTCCACTGTCTAGAGCCTTTAAGAAATTTAGAACATATTCACACACTCGATGAATAAGTGACTATGTGCATCGAATTACCCCTTAAATAACCAAAGCGATCGGCAATTAAAATAACAAAATTATAAAGGCTTGTAAGTAAGACAATACATATCTTTTCGAAATTTGTTAAATTTAGTCAATTGATTTTAAAGTAAAAAACCTTCTTTTATAAGCTATTTAAATGGCGGTCTTCATGACGTTTTCACAACTTTTATGAGAGAGATTGGTAGATATAGAGAGAGATTCAAAATTGAGAGCCAGTGGTGTTTCCTTATAAGGCTATATTGAAAACTTTGATAACCACTGGTTGGATTAAACAAAAATCACAAATATGTTCCTTGGTTGACCCTCAACCAATTTCTTTTAAATAATGTTGATTCGTTAAGAAATGTGGAGTTTTCCATATATTGCTTTTTGAAAATCGTCATCTCAGAAACCACTGGTTGGATATCAAAATAATTAAACAGACAGGTTTCTTGGGTGACCCTGTAGCAGATTTCTTCAGATAATTTTGATTAATAAAATACATGGCGACCAGAGGGTGTAGCATTTTTTTTTTTGACTACGTTGAAAACATCTTCTTGTCAGATATAACTTGCTTTATATGGAAATAATTTCACAGAAATTTTCCTGGAATTGTTGTCTACCAAATTATTTTGATTTGTTAAAACCATGGCTTTTAGTGCTCCGTCGTTATCATCTGTTTTCAGCATTTTAAGTTCAAACATCTGTGAATATGCTAAATTTAAATTTTCACAACCCATTATAATGCCTAAAACTCGGGTGAGCGACCGTTGTCCTGGTTGTTTTTTTTAGCTCACCTGAGCACAACATAAAAAATCTCATCTGAAACTGCATGGCCCAGATTTTTATACTCGGGTGAGCGCTTTAAGGCATGTACAAGTTTACAAAATACTTCAACATGAAAAAAAGGCTTTTAAAGGTCTACAGAAACAATTAACAATACACCTATCAGGTCTTTGTCTTTTTCTTGGGAAATGCTGTTGTTGTTGGTGGTTTTGTAGATTAATTCTTCTCACTAAGTAGTTGTATAAAAGTATTAAATTGTCAAAAGTCATGTTTTGGAATAACCAGATAATTTTAAGACATCCAGCAATTAATAATTTGATGAGTTGAAGAACATCTAAAAAATTGTATTAGTCTTGCCGGGTCGTGAGTTCGAACCCCAGCCCGGCGACATAACTGTGTGGTGATTGGTCATGAAATTATTTATACGGCGATTCTCCCCCTACTTGTTGTCTCACAGAGTCTCGATTTTGATTACCAGTGATATAAAAATATACATAAAACCAGACAATCTAAGATAATTATCATTTTATAATGACCTCATGATCTAATGAGCGTTGAACATTGTAGACAAGAACAATAAAGACCAAAACTTCAACATATAACCATACAGTATGTGTTATTACTATTAACATATACAATGTTTCTAGTATTCATATATAGACAAACAGGTAATGTGTTTAAAAAGAACACCTATACATAGTATTATGTTTAAGCAGATGAGAATTGAGTTTTCATTCATAATAATAATCTTTATTTACTCAATAAGTAAAACAGTTAATGGTATACGTTCTATTGAATAAATCTACATTAACCATGCATAATAACATAATTTTCACATCTTTTTTTGTACTATTTATTTTTGGAAATTTATTTTCACATTTAACTTCATCAACAAAAATATCTTGAAGTTTGCATGTACAAAATATCTTAATAAATTGAAGTTTAGTACCTTTACAGGGCATTTTATACATTTTTTCAATTTTTGGGAAAAGGAGTGAACATTTCTTCTTCTATACACTGTACCAAATGAGAGCGCATTTTAGTACCATCATACCTAATATGAGAAAAATTTGTGTTGAAATGATTTAACAAAATTTCTGTTAAATTTGCAATAGCATAAACACCTGTAACAGTGGCAGGAATTTTCCAGGCGTTGTTCTTCAGGAATCTCATCTTAATTTTATCTGTGTAAGTGCTATAAATTTGAGATAGCTGTATGGAAATGATGCTGTTTAACGATCTTGCAGACTTAAAACTGTCCAACAAAATGACTTTCGTTTTTCGCACCTTGATATGAAGTGACCCAGTGTGAGCCACTACGCTCTCATGGAGACCCTAACGAGTTGTTGTTGTTGTTGTCGTTATGATTGCGACCTACTTAAATACTCAGTCTACAAACATCCCGAAGACATGACACGTCCTTTGTTGTTTTTAAAATTATTTAATGTCAAAAGATATAATATATTCCTTTCATGCATCATATAGTTTCAATTTACTACTAACAGTTTTCAATGATTGTATAGTGGTTTTTATTTTATTATTTTTTCAATTCTAATTATGCCCCCCTTCGAAGAAGTGGGGGTATATTGCTTTGCACTTGTCCGTCGGTCGGGTGGTCGGTCGGTCGGTCTGTCCGTAGACCATTTCGTTTCCGCACGATATCTAGAGAACGCTTTGACCTACAATCATTTAAGTTGGTATGCTGGTTACTTGGGAGGAAAAGTAGACGCCTATTCATTTTGAGGTCAACAGGTCAAAGGTCAAGGTCACCATTGCTAAAAATAGAAAAACGTTTTCCGCTCAATAACTTGAGAACGCATCGAGATATTTTAATGAAACTTTATACATACATACTTTATATCGAGACTTCGCTTGGGATTGCATATGGGGTGGGAGGAGTCAAGGTCACCGTTACTAAAAATAGAAAACGATTTCTGCTCAATAACTTGAGAACGCATCAAGATATTTTAGTGAAACTTCATACATGGATACCTTATATTGAGACCTCTCTTGAAATTTCATATGGGGTGGGTGGAGTCAAGGTCAAAGGCACCATTACTAAAAATAGAAAAACGGTTTCCGCTCATTAAGTTGATCACGCGTCGAGATATTTTAATGAAATTTCATACATAGATACCATTAAAAATTGCACACACAAATTATTAACAATTGCACATATTCACAACTTGGCTGCAAGTCGGGGGGCATACATGTTTTATAAACATCTCATGTTATTGATATCTGTACCGTGAATAAACCGATCATATACCGCCCCATGTTTTCACCAGTGATACTTGAATAAACTAAATACTAGTAATTTACTTAAACATGATTGATACATGAATTTGTCCGGCAAATTTAACAAATTAACATTGTCAGACAATAATAGCGGGAATGAATGAGCAGTAAGTTTATAAATTCCTCATTTATTGCAATTCTCGGGTTTAGGATTCTCCAGACGCTAATTGATGCGTGTGTATTAACACAGCTTTACCGCGCGCTATTTTTAGAATGATTCTCCTGCTGGAGTTGTACTCCCTAGAATTAATTCACGGGGACGACAGTCGGTTACAGCGTACAATAATATTTTTACACAATGATAAAATAATAGGAAATTTAAGCTAAATCAAATTCGCTTATATTTGTTTTGCTTATTTATCAGAAAAATACCACAAATTTACCACTTTATATTTTGTGCTTGCGAGCTCAACAGGCAACATTGTACGTTGTGACCGATTGCCCTGTGAATTGTAGCATTGTAATTGCTATTTATAGAATGCGCCGATTATGTAGGCTAGACAATATAGTTATTTCATTATGTGAATGAATATAACATTCTGATCATGACATACAATGAGCAAAATTGTTCATAATTATGTTCATTTCTAGATTGTATGTCGAAGATATGTTTATAACGTTAATGTAACCGCTTATGTAAACAATTATGTAAATTTTTAATCCCCAAAAGTATGCAACTGTTATTGGTATACGTTAAACCATTGTTTGAAGTTTGCATTCCCTAAAATTAGAAAATGTGCCCAATTCTATTGACATTCAATTTTCCCGCTGCATAATTATCGCAAAAAGTCTAGGTCAAAAGTGATCTTAGACAGCTACGCCGAAAAAAAGCTTATACAGTAGAACCTGTCTAAACCGAACTTTAGCAGTCGCTCATGCAGACAACAGGGCGACGGCAAATAAACTCGACTTTTTTTCTTCGATAAAAGTGTTGAAACATAATGAGTTTCCGTCATTTACATCGCTAAGTTTGTAAGAAACTGTCGTTAATTACCTGTGTTAGTGACCACCACACTAATTAATAGACTCATTCAGTTCTATGGGATGCGCACTGGACATAAACATCCGGAAAAATTATTAGCTACTTTCAGTTTCGCAACAAAATTGATGCCTGATGCTTCTAAAAGGCTAGAGGTATACCGTCTTAACGGTGATGTTTCGTTTATTTCATTTCTTTTAAACGTTTACAAAAAATTAAAAGCTGTATGCCTAAATTTTAAGAGCTAAAACGCACCGGGTAACGTCATTTGACACATGTCGCAAACAAATTACCCCTCCCTAACCCACCTCTCGGGACCGGGGCGCCTGAACAAATCCTGGGGAAGGCCCTGACTGAACATAATGTTGTTTAGACGTACCCAATACAACTACTTGTCTGAATGTCATGATTTAATATATATATATATCTCGCTACGAGATTGAATATCGTAGACGAGTGATTTTCGGACGGAATTATTCCGGGATATTTGATATTCTATAAATTACTTTACTATCAATAGTATAATATTATTCATAATACGGAATGTGTATCCTGGTACCCACGGGGCACGTAAGCTTTGGCAGGTACTATATGTTTTGAACTTTACATCCTAGAAAACAAACATGACAATTTATTTGATATACAAAATATATTTTGAAATTTGAATCACCAAATTCCTTGCATCATAATCACCATCTAATTTATAATGACACACCCCATTAAATATTCACCCCATGCTGACTCAACCTGCATTCAATGAAAAGTCGCTCCATATGTATTTGCCTCATTGTGATATTGATTAGTACATTCATAATATGCTGTGCAAATATTATCCTGGAATGAATTTTTTTTTCAATAGGCTATGAAGATCAAATATTTTGTTGCATATAAAAATACAGCAATATTTTAAAATATATTAATTGTATAAACATATTTGACAAACAACAACATGCACATACACACATAAATGATGTTTAATTTAATGAAAAAACAATATTTTTTATAAAAGGATATTCAAACACATGGTCTGCTGAATGTAAAAACTCATGTAACTGACATTTCATAAATTTTACAGGAGAAGCAAAACACTGTTTTATTAAATTGATAACATATTTTTCAGTATACCAAATTTCTGTGTGGGGTTATAGTGATGAGTGAAAATCACAACAAAACTAAATATTTTAACATCTTTTTTTCAAAATATAAATAATTTAAAAAATGGACAGTTACCTGAATTAAAACGCTAGAATAGTTCATATAAAATTCACGTAAGTGCTCTTAATGTCTTTTGTTACTTAAGATTTCAATTCTTATGTCATGTAAGTGCTCTTACTGTAAAACAGGTTATTAGTTGTTTTTGTATGCAAAAAATCACGTAAGTGCTCTTAATGTGTTTTTTTGTGACTCAAGATTTCAATTCTTATGTCAATATAAGTGCTCTTAATTTTTGGCAGCATTCTTAATCTGCATAATTAAGTCTAAGTTTAATCCAACATTCGTGTACACATTGTACAGCTTTAACAGATAATACAACATCACTGATGAAAAATGCAATAGATTTAAACACATTAATTTTTTTGCACTTACGTGATTTCTTGCATTTAATTTTGTTTTTTCTTAAGTTGGGTTACTTCCCTTTGGAAAATGCAGTTACGTTATTTCAGGCTCTGTAACTTTCAATGTCAACATTCAAGTATGAGTACATACAGTATATCACCAAATGTATTTCTTTCAAATATTGTTATGTAAGTGCTCTTATGTCAGTTATTTCAATAATTAAAATACTTGTTTTCAGATATGTTTTTTGAGGAAAACTCTCAAAAACATCATTTTATCTCAAAGAGTAGTCGTAATATTTTAATAGTTGATGTATTTCACCAAAATAAACTCAAAAATGTAAAAAAGTCAAATTGTACAAAAATGTCAGTTACATGACTTTTACATTCAGTGGACGATATATATCCATTTATGCTGTCTTGCAATTACAAACAGACATTTAAGACAGGTCCATACAAAGCGGTGCATACGTCAGGTGATTAGCTTGTTGCTGTATTTTCCCACAGACTCCGCAGTATGTTTGGACCTATAGCCACAGACTCTGCAGTATGTTTGGACCTATAGCCACTGACTCCGCAGTATGTTTGGACCTATAGCCACAGACTCCGCAGTATGTTTGGACCTATAGCCACAGACTCTGCAGTATGTTTGGACCTATAACCACTGACTCCGCAGTATGTTTGGACCTATAGTGTCTGGTGATGTACACCCTCACGCTTCTAGATCATATTTCAAATTAAGTTAAATTTTAAGTAAAAAAATATATAAAATGTTAATCAAGTATGAGAAGTACTAACACAGAAAATAATTATACATATTAACATGTATCACTGATTGTCATAACTTCATAAGACTTAAGAATACATAATTGTGTTCTACAAGCATAAAACAAGCATTCCAATTCCAGTTCATTTTAATACAAAAACATTGTCCCGACAGAAGGTTCTATCCGATGCACATTAAGCACTAGCTCATATGTGGAGAAGTGTTCCTACAAAAAAAGAACTAATATAGTGACTATATACATATTTATAACCATTAGTCAAAACTAGAGAAATGATATGTTTTATATTGCAGTTCTCCGCAGATTCATGTGTATTCCAACTGTTGGCTAACAACAATTTTTAGCATTATACGGTTTCAAGTGGAACGCCGTGACGCAGACACTGGACAGCATCATGCATAGGGTCGTTTTTGATGCCAGGTCTAGTTCCATTGTCAGGGCCCGGCCAGCTCAGTTGGTAGAGCACTGGACTGTCAATCCGGGGATCGTGAGTTCGAATCCCAGCCCGGCCACATAACTTGTGTGGGGATTGGTCATGAAATTATTTCTACGGCTATTCTCTCCCTACCTCTGATTCAAGTAGGGCAGTTGTCAGTTACTGGCATAGGTATGTGCACTTAGTACTAGTAAACCGCTTTGATCGGCTAAGCTTGCCCAGGAAAAGTGTGAGTAGGTTAACTGACCGCCGTGATACGACTGAAATACTGTTAAAAACGTCACATTTAATAACAGAGTTTATTTTAATAGTTTAAACAAGATATGTCTTTAAAAAAGACAATCGATAACGTTTAGTCATTCCAATAGGTTAGTATTGATCTATGACACACAGTTACTTATTGAACCCTCCACGTGGATTTTCCTGCCCCGTAGCTGTGATTCAACAACAGCTTTGAAGGATGTTGCCATGGGTGGCATGCGCAATATAAGCTGTTGACGTTAAACTGTTTGTTATAATATCGTTGTTGTAGTGTTGTAGGTTTCTTGTATACAAATGTATATAGTCAAATGACTAAGAAACAACACAAGTGTGAAGTTATATATTTTATTCTAGCATTCTAATGAAAGCTAACTGCTAACAAATACTAACAGAGACTGAATGTGCGGGCTGTCTGCATCTCTTTTATGTATTAGCGTTTGGGCATGCAAATTAGATATAGTCTGTTTCATGTAATAGGAAACTGAATAC
This sequence comes from Congeria kusceri, assembly GCA_027627225.1. Classification (NCBI taxonomy): domain Eukaryota; kingdom Metazoa; phylum Mollusca; class Bivalvia; order Myida; family Dreissenidae; genus Congeria; species Congeria kusceri. The sequence goes on along the minus strand of CM051040.1, from coordinate 7,044,125 downwards.
TGGCACACTGTTACACTTTGATGTTGAGTGGTTCGTGTTATCGTTTGTCATAAAACACAAGTGTCAATGAAACAGGCGCGAACATCCTTACCAAACTGGATTTATTCCGAAAGTTGGGTTAATGTGAAAATAAACATATATGCCCAAAACAATTCGGGATCCACAGCTGATTTGTATTAATATCTGTCGAATAAATACTCTGACAGCAGAAATTGTCGGCTCCGAAAATTTAATCACGATTTGGACCAGACATTTTTTATGCGTGCATGTACCCCAACAATCTAAAAAAATTTCCGCACATCCTGATTTTTTTTGCGTGTTTCACGCAGTGTTTTGCGTGAATGGGCATGCTGGTATGACGTACCGTTTGGGTCAAAAGTTCATATACGCACTACAGCTAAAAATAGATGTGACTGCAGTCATAAAATTGTAAACGCGGTTACAATTTCATGACTGCAGTTATAAATTTATGACAGTCGTCATAACTTTGTAACCGCGGTAACAGTTTGTCTGTCCCAAAGTTATAAATAAGCCCGCAGTCTGCTTGACCAAAGAAATTACGTCTTACAAAACGCCTAAACAGCAAATATTTACAGCGATATTATCAAAATGTCAGCCTCCGTAGACCAAAAAATCGGCGTAAATGAATAAAAAGACTACTTCACACAACGAGTTCTAGTTATCGTCTGTAAATAAGATGATTCAGTAGTATGCACTACCATAATTTTGGTAATAAACGTTTGCTTTATCGTGTATAGTTGTTGTTATGTTTCTTTTTCCTTTTGAAACATTAAAATTGAAGTTGTAACTTGAAAGTTTACATATTATGGAGTGTTTCAAACTAGTCCAATTTTCATTTTAATCACGAATTTTCAATGATTTTAAATTCCAGTAGATAGAAATATTTAATTTTACAGAAGTCTATCTATAAATTATACAGAAGTGAAGAAGGCTAGTAAACAAACACAGCATAGAGGCAGTGGAAGTAGACTTAACAATTGTCACTTGATACAGTTATAGTTATGACATTGTCATTGATTGACACTCTCTGACCACTTCATCTGCAGCGTCGTAGCCTCACTGAGGCACGCCAAGGCAGCTGCATAAGCAAAAATTTGCAGATTATATTATTTATTACAGAATGTTTGTTAAATTAATTAAACATGCGTTATAACGAAGGGAACGCATTAAAATGTACGTAACCCTGTGTTACTATACTCTGAGCATTAGGTTTCTTGATCCTTATATTTCTCGATAGCTCGCTGTTAAATTGTTGATTTCAGGAAAGATTGTACATACATGTATGGCAAAATTAATGATTTTTGTTATTTTGTGTTAAAACAAGGTTTAAGTGGCCTTCAAAACGCACCAGAGACGTTCTAGGTAAAGAAAAGTCTGGGATGGGGTGTGCACACCCCCCCCCCAGACTCGGACCCCTCTACACTGCCTCGGCTTAAATTTGCCTGTGGCTACGCCACTGAGCTACTATTACTACAAACCCTCTGATCACTTAATTATCATTTATATATTTTTATAAATAGTTTAAATATATTTATATGTCGACTTGCCCAGCTTTTAATAGCAGCTCCCACCATATGAAACAATTTGCCCCATTGTAAATTAATTCATCCCATAATTATATGCTGTTCATATCTTTTATATTCTGAAGTTCTGTAGCTCAATGTGTGTGTTCAGACTTTAGTTGTTAAATAATAATACATTTTTAGCTCGACTATTCGAAGAATAGGTGAGCTACTACCCCCGGCGTCGGCGTCCGCGTCCACGTCTGAATTTGGTTAAACATTTTATTCAAAAGTCTTGTAATTTCACAACTACATAAGTTATTCACTTGAAACTTGGAACTAACCTTTGTCATCAACTCCAGTATCAAGGGCAACATTTCCCATAACTCTGTTTTGTATTTGACAGAGTTAAGTCCCTTTTTCACGTAGATTTTCTGGTTAAAGTTAATATTAAAAAGTTGTGTTACTTCAATACTACAAAAGCTATTCACTTGAAACTTGGGAAATACCTTTGTCATCAACTCCAGTATCAGGTGAACATTCCCTATAACTCTATTTTGTATTTTGATAGAGTTATGTCCCTTTTTCACATAGATTTTCTAGTTAAAGTTTATATTCAAAAGTTTTGCAAATTCAAAACTACATAAGTTATTCACTTGAAACTTGGAACTAACCTTTACATGCTGTCCAATGGGCCCTATCTTTCCTACTTTTCCTACTTTTTCCTACTTTTTTACCATCTCCCTACTTTTTCCCTACTTTTTCTTCAAAATGACCTATTATCCCTACTTTTTATTTGCCAAAATGTTGTTGTTGTTTTTTAAATCTCATTCATTTTAATCTTTTACCCTGTTCACTTATTAATTATTGTGAATATTTGAGTTTGTAACTGTCTTTATGACTGTATATGTAGAATTTACCTATCTTAAATAAATTTTATACCTCTGTATGTAACAGTCACCACTAATGTAGAGGACGTATGGAGTGCTTCATGCATGCAGCTGTTGTGTGTTGGAGATAACCTGACCAAGCTACAACACAGTTGCCAATTTACTTGAAAAGTCAGGGAATTTTTTTTTCATGTCCAGTAAAATGTTCAGTGGCTATGGCAGTATTTATTAGTATTTCCAAAATATGTTGGTGTGATTGTGTATAAACATAATTTGAATGTGTTTTAATCAATTTGGTTTTTATGTGAACTTTAGACGTTTGAAGACTGAAAGGCTTTGCAACCCTTGCCTGCTGTGCAGACTCATCCTATACTTTTTAGCTCACCTGAGCACAAAGTGCTCATGGTGAGCTTTTGTGATCGCCCGTTGTCCGTCGTGCGTGTGTGCGTGCGTGCGTGTGTGCGTGCGTCGTAAACTTTTCATTCAAACAACATCTCCTCCTAAACCGCTTGGCAGATTTTCACCAAACTTCACAGGAATGATCCTTGGGTGGACCTCTTTCAAATTGTTCAAATCTTTCCGGTCCGCTTCATATGTAGGTCACCAGAGCTAAAAATAGATTTAAAAAGTGAACATTTTAAAAAATCTCATATGAAACTGCAAGGCTGAGAGCTTTCATATTTGATATGTGACATCCTCTAGTAATCCTCTACTAAGATTGTTCAAATGATGCCCCTGGGGTCAAAACTGGCCACGCCCCAGGGGTCACATTGTTTATATAGACTTATATAGCATAATGACTTTAAAAATCTTCTCCTCGGAAACTGCATGGCATAGAGGTTTCATGTTTGGTATGTAACATTGTATAGTGGTCCTCTACAAAGATTGTTCAAATGATGCCCCTGGGTTCAAAACTGGCTACGCCCCAGGGGTCACATGGTTTATATAGACTTAAATAGCAAAATGACTTTAAAAATCTTCTCTGAAACCGCGAGGCCCAGAGGTTTCATATTTGGTATGTAACATTGTATAGTGGTCCTCTACAAAGAGTGTTCAAATGATGCCCCTGGGGCCAAAACTGACCACACTCCGGGGTCACATGGTTTATATAGACTTAAATAGCCAATCGACTTTAAAAATCTTCTCCTCTGAAACTGCAAGGCCTAGAGGTTTCATATTCAGTTGGTAACATAGTATAATGGTCCTCTACAAAGATTGTTCAAATGATGACACTGGCTTCAAAATTGGCCACACCCCGGGGGTCACATGGTTTATATAGACTTAAATAGCAAAATGACTTTAAAAATCTTCTCCTCTGAAACCGCAAGGCCCAGAGGTTTTATATTTGGTATGTAACATTGTATAATGGTCCTCTACAAAGATTGTTCAAATTATGCCCCTGGGATCAAAACTGGCCACACCCCGGGGGTCACATTGTTTATACTGCAGCACTATAATTTCAATAAGCCTCTAACACTCAAAATTCAATCCAGCAGACGACATTCCAGCCATGTGTATACTGTGTGCTATTTTTAGATCTTGTTAAACCAGCTAACCAGTTACACAGTGTTGTGAGGGTGCTTTAGAGAATGGTTGGAGATTACCATTGAAATGCATAGAAAATACTACCCACCAGCATGGTCAATCATGTTGTTGTGTAAGTAAATTAGCTGGATGTAATGTTTAGGCAATGTTTAAGAAATGTAGTCAATCAGTCTTAGTATCTAAGACCGTCTTATATAATACATTTTAACTTTAGATCTACTACATTGAATTTGTTTACAGGCAAAGTGTATATTTCTAATTTAATAAAGAAATGCCAAATATGAAATGATAGCATTAGATCTATATCTAATCTAACTTAGGTGCAACTGCTCAATTTTTTTTCACACAAATTTATGCAGCAATCGAGTCTGTGGCTCTGACACTGCAGTCTGTTTCACCAGCATGTACAGAAACACGTAGCATAGAGCCTAAAGTCGAGTCATCTACTTTAAACCTTTCATTTGTACAGTTTCATTAAATGTGTGCAGCACACAAGGCCCAGAGGTTGCATATTTGGTTGGAAACATTGTATAGTGGTCTTCTATAACGATTGTTCAAATGATGCCCTGGGGTCCAAACTGGGCACACCCCAGGGTTCACATGGTTTATATAGACTTAAATAGCAGAATGGCTTAAAAAATCTTCTCCTCTGAAACTGCAAGGACCAGAGGTTTCATATTTGGTATGTTACATTGTAAAGTGGTCCTCTACAAAGACTTCAAATGATGCCCCTAGGGTCAAAACTGGCCACACCCGAGGGCTCACATGGTTGATATGGACTTAAATAGCAAGATGACTTTAAAAATCTTCTCCTCTGAAACTGCAAGGCCTAGAGTTTTCATATGTGGTATGTGACATTTTATAGTGGTCTTCTGCAACGATTGTTCAAATGATGTCCCAGGGGTCAAAAAGGGCCCTGCCCTGGAGGTCACATTGTTTATATAGACTTAAATAGCCAAATGACTAATCTCCTGAAACCGCAGTGTTTTCGTATTTGATATGTAACATTGCATAGTGGTCCTCTACAAAGATTGTTCAAATTATGCCCCTGGGGTAAAAAATGGCCATTACCCGGGGCGTCACATGATTTATATAGACTTATATGGCAAGGGGGCCTTACAAATCTTCCTTGTTGACACCGTAAGGCCCAAAGGCTATATATTTTGCGTGAAAAATTGTGGAGTGGTCCTCTACAAAGATTGTTCAAATGCTGTCCCTGGGGTTAAAATTGGCCACCCCTGGGGATCACATGGTTTATATACATTTAATAGCAAAATGACTTGAAAAATCTCCTCTGAAACCGCAAGGCCCAGTGTAATCATATTGGGTATTTAACATTGAAAAGTGGTCCACTGCAAATATTGTTCAAATGATGCCCCTGGGGTACAAGGTGGCCATGCCCTGTGGGTCACATGGTTTATATAGACAAAAAAAAACATCTGAAACTGCAAGGCCCAGATCTTTATACTCAGGTAAGGCGTTTAGTGCCTTTTTTCCCTCTTGTTATTAGCTATTATGATGCCTTAAACTCAGGTGAGCGACCAGGGCCATCATGGCCCTCTTGTTTTATTTTATGAGGCGTCGGGGATGCAACTGCAGTTGCAGTGCTTTCATGCCGTACTCAATATTTCAAACCGTGTTGATTTGTTTCAGAGGCAGTGCATAAATCAATAGATGCAGAAACTTGCAATTTACTCATTTTTGACTCAAGCAATCTGCAAATATACTGCTCTGCATCATTTTGATGCAGTTGTTCTCCCTTTGCCAACTTCAAAAGCACTAGAAAACAATAATTTTATCATACTAATGGTGTTTTGTGCAAAGTTCTTAATCTTTATTAACACAAACTACCATTCGCAGATCATTTTTATATACACACAACAAATATGCAGAAACAAAATCCTTGTGATTTCAATATTCAAATTGCTATCTTCATTTTGACCCCTCAACACTTCATGTAAAGAGTTATTTGACTTTTGGTTTTCAAAATCTACAGAAATCACTGCACATGCTTACTCTACTGTGTGTTATTAAGTCAATAAGTTATCAAACTGATGATGAAATGGTTTTATATATTATAAATCAAATAAGCATGCTTCTACATGTTCATTCAGGTTTTAATTACTAATAGAGAAATAAGAAAAAGATATCTATTCTGGAGTAAATTTTAGTTTCAAACTTTAGTAAACAAACAATATTTAATGATGTTGACTGACTGGGTAGGAAAGGACTCAACAAATGTCAAAAAAAAATATTTTCTTGAGTGTGGGGGACGGATTTTGCTTACTGTGAAGCGAGCTCGTAGAAGCCATGCCAAAGGACAGAAGCACAGAGATAAGTTTCCACTAGTATCAAAGGTGAAAACAAAGAAGAACATTCTTTCTGCCTTTGTAAATGATATTAACCCTAGCAGCACCCATGATGTCGAACAGACAGCAGAGTTATATATGTGAATATGTGTGTTAATACATGTAGCCAAGTCCAGTCTTGTCAATTGTCATGAATGACTAATATCATCATTAGAATACTTTCTCTCATATATTTTTGGTATTTGTTAATGAAAGTTTGATATATCTGAAACAAAAATATATAAAAGTGTAGATTAGACGGTTGTCAGGGAAGATGAGGCCGAAAACTATGGTCGTATTGGTCAGTGAAAAGAATGGTTTAGTCACGGAAAAGTCAGGGAATTTTATCTTCTCAACTCAGTGGCAACCCTCAACAAGAGGACCTTATGATTCTCTCCAGCACAAGAGCAGCTTTGCATGAAGCACTGATGTCTCATATACTTTGTAATACAGGGTTTACTTCTTTTTATCTTCTTTTCAAAGGTAAGTAATATCCCTACTTTCCCTTCTTTTTGGATTTAAAATCCCCATTTTTGCCCTACTTTTCTGAAAAATTTGACCCTACTTTTGCCCTACTTTTTAGAGGAAGGTGGCTGGAAGCCTGCCTTTATCATCAACTCTAGTACCAGGGGCAACATTACCCATAACTCTGTTTTGTATTTTGACAGAGTAAGCCCACTTTTTACATAGACTTTGTGGTTGAAGTTTTTGTCCAAAAATTTATAAACTATACAAGGCTTCACTTAAAAATATTGTATTTTAACAAATTTATGCCCCTTTCACTATCCAAAATATGTACCAACTGAAATACTTTGAATAGTCGAGCGCACTGTCCTCTGACAGCTCTTGTTTTATAATATAAATATCAATCCTATTAGTATTATTTAATGCATTTTGTATAGCAAGCATACATATATAAATGTCATGTCACTAACATAAATAAAAAATACAATGATTTTGATACATATGGCGCAAATCTTCTTTCAAAGAGTGGTGAGTCAACAAGGGATGAGTCGATATCATAGCAACAGTAAATATATCAATCAGCAATGTATACTACAAAATTTGTTCAAAGCACTAACATATTGTTACCCAGCAAATACTGCATTAAAGATTCATGTATATGTTTAAAAAACATTGTTTAAGTGATGATTTAATGTACAGAACTGTCTGAAAATGATACATATTTTCACATTTTCTTATATTTCAAAACAATATATTTCAAATTGTAAGATTTTGGCTAAAATGTTTTTATTTCTTAACAACAAAATAGAAAAAAAGTCATCAGCTTGACATAAAAGATTCCGAGTTTGGTCAACATAAGTTGTTTAACTATTTACTGAAACTTTTAAATAAAATTAGGACTAAAAGGGGGAGCAGCATAATTGTGTAAAAGCACGTTTTTGAGGTAGTATATTTCACAATACACTACATGTACGTAGTTTACATGAACAAAATATGGTTATCTTAAATATCATTACATTATTTTTTTAAAGAATATTTTATAATAATGCTGACTCTGTATCAATTCATTTGAATCATTATTCAAGATAAGTGTTACTCTTAACCCATTTCTCAATTGTATGTATCATTTACACACAAATACTTAATAGAATATAATGACATAAGGCAGACAGGAAACAATATAGTTTAGCAGGTGTACACAATCATGCTGAACAAATTTGTTTTGTGAATTGAACTTTATCGCTGTACATGTAAATTGTATAAACGTTTGTGGTAATATTTAATTTTTCTTTTCAGATTATTTGCCCTTTGCGAAATAGAGGATAATACTTTGGAAGTGTGTGCACGCAGACATACAACTGGATGTGCAATGTGCAAATCCTGTACCAGCAATGTGATGAACACTTTTATCAGCCAGAGCTTGGTCAAGCAAACAGACATATATGCCATTGTGGATTTTGAGATGACTTTTCTGCCAACATAAGTATATACACTCATATGAGACTGAAGCAATTCCGATGCATGGGCAATATTCTGCTCCAGGCTGTTCGTTATTTCATAATAATTCATTGCTCACACCAACTCCAGCTCTATACAGAGACACTGCCTGGAATCCAACTATACACAGAATGATGGGAAACACTTTCAGAATGAAACAGCGTGTTGAAAAATGATGGAAAACAGACTCTAATCATAAAACAATCATGGAGAAATTAGGTCTCTATCAACATTTGGAATATTCATGTAAAACATCTGTCAAATTAAATAATTTAAGAAACAACTATCGTGCTGATGTTTTGGTTAGAGAATATACCCCAGTTTCAAAAATAGTGGGAAGTCCACTTGAGGCTAAATTTAACCTATCATGAATGGTTGCTTCTATGCCATTTTAGATCTGGGGTGCTTCCTCTCGGACTTGAAAACCACTGCCAAATGAATCCAGAATAGAAACAACTGCATTTCCTACTAATTTGAAGCACATAATTATACTGATAACCCAACATTATGAAATTATAAAAACCGTGTTAGTACTTGGATTTATAAGTGACTCTTGTTTGCGGACAAGTAGATTTTTTGCAACGATCTTGACCATGGACAACTGAATCATTTTGGGGTATTTTCACACCCCTGCTTTATAGTACTTATATCTTTTCACAATTCATTTTGATTGTTAAGGATCGAATTAATATCATGTTTTGTGAATAATATGGAACTTGATTCATCTGAATTATGTGAAACTTGTGTTATTTCTGATGCCTCCATTTATTCCGACATTGTTAATTATTATTACATAGCGTGTATGCGTTAAAGCATGCATACTTACAATAGAGACATGGAATGTTTATCATATGTACAAGTGGTCATTATAATAGGCAATTCTGAGGAATGTCACATTTAGTTTCAGCATTCGATCATCCTACATTGTCAAAAATGTTTATTATGTGTGATTATGTTTGCAAATCATTATCAATATGAACATCAACTCAACTAATGGTAACTATAAAATTGTTTATTTGACACTTTTTATATACAGAGAAACAAATCTTGGGCACCTTTCACCAATTGCAGCATTACAACATTCATGTAAAAAAGCAAAGACATTGTCTTGTTCTTTGTATTCTATATAGACACATGTACTAGTTCAGCTAATTAGTTTCCAACCACTGAATAATCCTCCACAAGTTTAAATTAATGATACTGATCAATAAATTCTATAAATATTTTTTTAGGAAACAAATGTTAAAAAATTATCTATTGTTTTAATTAGTTGAATTCTTAATCATTGTATAAATGCATACCAGATGTACATTACATTACATAATAATAAAAAAAGTATAAAAACATGACTTGTTTGTTAAGTATTGTTGATAAACTTGCAATGTGTGCCTAAGACACACAAAAAAAACTATTGTCAATTAAAACAAACTTCAAACAAATAAGAAACTAACCAATATGTGATATTAGCGGACATAGTATAACAAACAAATCAAACTTTATGTTAAGAACAAAATTATTATACCAAAATGGCATGTGTTGAAAGTAATGCTTTAAACATTTCACATACAACAAAAAACAACAAAAGGCAAAGATAAAGTATGATCTAACATGATACTCGTTGATTTTTCTATAGACAAAGAACAAAATTATCGTTGTTAAACTACCCAATACACAAAGTAGCCCCGCTTCTGAGCGCAACATAGTAAAATAATTGGCTGTTAATGTTAGAATCAAAATAATTTTCGCATTATTGTTGTTTAACGGCCAATAAACAACTCTTTGTCGTTCTGATGCGTGTCTATTAAATAATGTTGCTTTATATGCGTACAGTAGTGATATTTAAATAACACATAACAAAAACAACTCATAATGTTATACATTCCACAAAATGTATGAATAAATAACAGCGTTGAATTTTGCACATAAACGTACTTGTATAGCAAATGTATAATAACTCATCGTCGAATGTAGTGTACGTCATATATCAGACCTATAATAACTCATCGTCGAATGTAGTGTACGTCATATATCAGACCTGGGTTACCAAGGATGATTAAAACCTAGAAGACTCCTATAGATCTTAATACATTCGTGCTGCTGTAAATAATAAAACGATCTTCTTAAAGTAGTGTTTAGTATATTATTAATATCTTATATAAAGTTATATAAGTTTAATTTTATATTCCATACAATATAACGGTTTACATATGAAATACTTAAATAAGTCTAAACAATAATTTGAGAAAGGTTCACACATATTTCTGGGTCACTCTAGATCGTTTGGGTTTTAAATGATAATGTCGAGTCAAGTTCTCGGCAAAATTATCGAAATATATCAGTTTTCACGTCGAACTGTGTACCATGATACCATTCCACAGTTGAAGTTTTACTCCAAGGCAAATGTGTGGCTGTTAATTATCAATCCAGCGAAGAATTTCACCGCCTCGTCTGTGTCTGTCGTGGTGACTGGCGCCAAAGTTAAAACTAGCGCGCACGTGTTCACTCGACACTGTGACCCGAACTCGACGTCTATCAGCTTGTGGAAGCCGGCTGCCGGTATAGCGGTCGCACCCGTTATCCACATGAGGACGTCGCTGGGGCGGATCCTGACGCCGTTCACGGTGGCAGCTGATCCTGTACAAAAGAAACATATCCATTAATATATCAAGCGCAACATAATTCAAAGTGAACATACGAACCTCTAGTTGGTATGCGTCGTTTTTAACTCCGCACACAGCTGAAAAGCCATATTGGACGCGTTGAGTAATAAGTTTGGGTACGTGTTTTAGATGTAATACATAGCTACAATATAATCACCGCATCAATAACTGAACAACATCTAGCAATCTCTCAAGTTTTTTCCTGTGTATGATTCATTTCTGTATTTACCTTTCGTCGCCTGCAGAAAGGTCAGGAACGCCTGTGCAGTGGCTCGGTCCGCCTGTCCTTGATTGCCCTCACGGTATCTAAACTGTAGCAGGCCTCTCACAGCTTCCGCAGTGATGGGTCGCAGTCGACCACTCAGTAGCGGCCACGCATTCGACGCGATCATTTCTAGAACGGCATGAGTCCTGAAGCCTGAAAAGGGTTGATAAACATTTCAACGTGAACACATTATGTTATATATTTGCAAATTACTATTACCGGTAGATTATATTAAACCTATATATGTATACAAGACCGGGACATCTGATCGTAGTATACTTGAGAAAATTAATTTGTAATGTTCATAACCTTTGACAGAACATTAAATATATTGTTTGCTGAAGCAAGTTTTGAATACCGATTATTATTTGCTGAACATTAGATGATCATATCGATGTCACCCGTTCCAAATGCCGAACCTACAAATCTGAACTTTTGGTAAAACACGAATTTTTGTTATTTTGTTTTACCTTTTGAAAATTTGTGTTTTTAAGACAACAATATTATTTTCTTTAGATTATTTAGGTTTAGAGATGAGAATACGCATTACAGACAATAATTTTATTATCATTCAATAACATGTTAAGTCAATATTGCAAATCCACAATTCCAGGAAGTATTTACCTTCAAAAACTGATCTAGTTCCTGTCTACACGAGGCCACTAGATCGTCGGCAAATGCCCCATCTAAGAGGGCAATGTGTTCATGCCTGAACGCTGTTAGGGGCACAGCAAAACCGGCGTCCAGGGCCTCGCTGGCGATCGTACTGAACAACTGTCGGAGCTCCGCCAAATCACGCGTCGTTCGCATCTGCAATACATGTTTGTTACGCATGTAATCATCAATCGATCGTAAATGAATAACGGGGCCAGTTCAACCTATGAATACACATCTCCAGCATTATTATTTGGAGCTTGGCAACCTTTTTGTCGCATGCAATAAAATAAAAAGCCAACATCACTAAAGTCACCAAGTCCGTATATAATACCGGTAACAATTTATTTTCATACAACGAGACACTTGCCTTAAGCAGTCATTTAATGAATACTTCTTAAAATATAATTGTATTTTTGAAAATATTATACCGTATTAACCGTCGATACGCCCTTGTAAATAAAGGCATCGATAACATATACATGCATTAACATGCATTTGAAAACAAGAACGAATGGTTACCGGTATTTTAATCATGATTTTTAAACAAGTCGATAAGCGCTGTTCGTTGTTGACGCTATTATTTCGGATAAGGTATGTTTTTACGAACAATAATATTACAGTGATGTTATACCTATTATAATAAGATTGTCAGGATGTATGTTCAGATCATTGGTTCATTGTGGTACCTGATCAATAACGCATCCGATACGGTCGTCTATGTCGGCTTTGCTAACCGCAGCGTCACGTTGCCCGGTCATACGACGACCGCGTCTGCGAATATGGGGAATCCTGGACCGCCTTGCAGTATGGACAGGGCCGCTAAATGTCCCAGATGGTACAAGGTCCTCTTTTTTAACTCTACGTAGTTGCGTGGGAAAGTGAGACGACCAGGTTTGCCTGTAGACATTCAGTAACACTGTATAAATTTCAGTAACATATGATAAGAGCTAACGTACAATTAGTAGTGCTACAATAAAGCTATGTTGCCATTCACTGTCTATACACACTCATAAAAAGTACCGATGTCAATTTTACGATTCAAACACATGATTTAATGTACACATAAAACGATTAAGCCGCCTCGAGTTTTTTTCTTGCTATACTAGTATATATAAAATCGTGACCATAGAAAATAGATTGTTTCACTCGTAGCTGCGGTAGTCATGAATATATCATTTTTCATGAGCACTCGTGACATAAAATACGATATTACACCGAAATCAACAATTATCCTTTATATATTTATAACTAATGACGTTTATATACGCCTTGGGCCGGGTGTTATTTTGTTTCCTTATTTTTGTGATGCAATGATGTACGATGTTTATACACTTGTAACAACAATAAACGATTAATTACTTACTTGCATTCTTTTCAGTTTAAAAAAATATTCGTTTATTATTATAGTTATAACTATCGAGTATGTTTGCAGAATAACCTCACGAATGACATGTTGTATTTATTTGCAAAATAATTTAACTGTCACTAACGAACCATGCGTCAACTGGTGCAAAACGAGGCTCTAGAACTCTCGTCGCAAACTACCCAGGTCGACACCCTCCTTTCCAAGGAACCGGATCCGTAGCGGGCTTGCAAGATCCTCTTGTGAGATCCGGACCAGATCTAGTGCGTATTTCAGCGCGGTCGCTTGCCTTACTTCCATAAGGAATGGGTCATCGGACGACCGTCAAACACAGCACGACTGTGGATTAGTAGCCGCTCCTTCAACTCTTCGGATAGATTGGTATCTCTGAAAGATAATAGTGTTAATTAAGGTTTATTTTATTTGAGAATAATAATTAAAAGCACATGAGTATATAATTATCTCGCGGACATCAGTACATTTTGGTGTATTTCAAGTACATCGTTGTCAACGTATACGCCGATTACAAAAGAGAATGTCGGTATCGGTAGAACGTAGTGTCAAGTGTCATTTCCGGCAGGAAGTCATTCAACGTTGGGTGGAAAGGTGCTTCTCCACTACAAATAAAGATAATTAATGTATTCATTGAACTAGCATTACACGCTCAATTTTGATATTCGGAGATGTTACTGTTGCTGTTGCTTGCTCTCGTTTTTATGATAAGTCTATATGTCATTCATTTTGTTTGTATAAAGAAAACAAAAGTAAACAAACTATTGATGCTCTAGGTTAGAAACCGGTAAATCCAATTCCCATAGGGTCCCATTATAAAACGGCAAACTTTCCAAGCATTTTTCTTGCATTTCCTTTATTTCAGATTGTGCAAGCCTGGTATCAGTTTAAAGATCAATCTGTCCTCTTCTAAAATTTGCATGTTACTTCTAAGAAAATGCATCTCACTTGAATGCAGGCACCGGTAGAAAACAGGGTTTCGTCAGTCGTATTTCGACAAAAGCCCCATACTACAGTAAACACACCCCAAAAGTTCCCCTTTCAAGTTAGCCTCCAATGAAATGCACCAAAATGTTGCAGACACGCATAGAATAATAGAAATAACCACAACAGGCATGTCTGAGATACCTAAATGGCTTTTATGCCAGAAGAGAAGAGGAACTCTTTAGTAATAGGCACTACTTTTGAATGGACCACCGAGGGATACACAATGATTTACTGGTATCTAACCTTAAAGAAAACTCAACATTTTGCTATCATGAAAAAAACTCTTCTACATCATTATTAACCTACTTGTACCACAAATGCAAAATTTTAGGTCGATCCGCTAAGTAGAAATGCCCCAAAAACGCATTTGAGAATGACACATGATAAGCCATCTGGCTTGCGCTTCATTACTTGGATTGTATGGGGAGCGTGAACTAAAATTCGCACCTAAATCACATAAACCAGTCAAAATACCAGTTTATTTAGACTTATTTTAATGCAATGGACAGTAATAAGGTATAAAACTTGTAATATTCGCGTATAACATGATTCGATGTGCTGTGAGCTGCATAAGGCGAGTTTCCGTACTTATTTTCATTTTTTTACCCGAAAAAACAGGTTTCGCTTAAAAAAGTGTAGATAACGTGTCAGTTACGATATTATTCACATTTATTTCCGTGAAAAGTAATAAAAGCAATAAAATAACACAGTTACATGGTGATTTTAGGTATAAGTGGACCCTAAAGGGCCGGTCCCTGGTTTTCTTAAAGGTTAAAAACCAGTAAATCCAATTCCCATAGGGTCCCATTATAAAACGGCAAACTTTCCAAGCATTTTTATAGCATTTCCTTTATTTCAGATTGTTCAAGCCTGGTATCAATTTAAAGATCAATCTGTCCTCTTCCAAAATTTGCAAAAAAGGTATGCCATGTTACTTCTAACAAAATGCATCTCACTTGAATGCAGGCACCGGTAGAAAACAGGGTTTTGGCAGTCATATTTCGACAAAAGCCCCATACTACAGTAAACACACCCCAAACGTTCACCTTTCAAGTTAGCCTCCAATGAAATGCACCAAAATGTTGCAGACACGCATAGGAAAATAGAAATAACCACAAAAGGCATGTCTGAGATACCTAAATGGCTTTTATGCCAGAAGAGAAGTGGAACTCTTTAGTAATAGGCACTACTTTTGAATGGACCACGGAGGGATACACAATGATTTACTGGTATCTAACCTTAAAGAAAACTCAACATTTTGCTATCATGAAAAAAACTCTTCTACATCATTATTAACCTACTTGTACCACAAATGCAAAATTTCAGGTCGATCCGCTAAGTAGGAATGCCCCCAAAACGCATTTGAGAATGACACATGAGAAGCCATCTGGCTTGCGCTTCAGTACTTGGATTGTATGGGGAGCGTGAACTAAAATTCGCACCTAAATCACATAAACCAGTCAAAATACCAGTTCATTTAGACTTATTTTAATGCAATGGACAGTAATAAGGTGTAAAAACGTGTAAATTTCGCGTATAACATGATTCGATGTGCTGTAGCTGCATACGGCGAGTTTCCGTACTATTTTTCATTTTTTTACCCGAAAAAACAGGTTTCGCTTTAAAAAAGTGTAGATAACGTGTCACTTACGATATTAGTCACATTTATTTCCGTGAAAAGTAATAAAAGCAATAAAATAACACAGTTACATGGTGATTTTATGTATAAGTGGACCCTAAAGGGCCGGTCCCCTGGTTTTCTTAAAGGTTAAAAACCAGTAAATCCAATTCCCATAGGGTCCCATTATAAAACGGCAAACTTTCCAAGCATTTTTCTAGCATTTCCTTTATTTCAGATTGTTCAAGCCTGGTATCAATTTAAAGATCAATCTGTCCTCTTCCAAAATTTGCAAAAAAAGGTATGCCATGTTACTTCTAACAAAATGCATCTGACTTGAATGCAGGCACCGGTAGAAAACAGGGTTTCGGCAGTCATATTTCGACAAAAGCACCATACTACAGTAAACACACCCCAAACGTTCACCTTTCAAGTTAGCCTCCAATGAAATGCACCAAAATGTTGCAGACACGCATAGGAAAATAGAAATAACCACAAAAGGCATGTCTGAGATACCTAAATGGCTTTTATGCCTGAAGAGAAGTGGAACTCTTTAGTAATAGGCACTACTTTTGAATGGACCATGGATGGATACACAATGATTTACTGGTATCTAACCTTAAAGAAAACTCATCATTTTGCTATCATGAAAAAAACTCTTCTACATCATTATTAACCTACTTGTACCACAAATGCAAAATTTCAGGTCGATCCGCTAAGTAGGAATGCCCCCAAAACGCATTTGAGAATGACACATGAGAAGCCATCTGGCTTGCGCTTCAGTACTTGGATTGTATGGGGAGCGTGAACTAAAATTCGCACCTAAATCACATAAACCAGTCAAAATACCAGTTCATTTAGACTTATTTTAATGCAATGGACAGTAATAAGGTGTAAAAACGTGTAAATTTCGCGTATAACATGATTCGATGTGCTGTAGCTGCATACGGCGAGTTTCCGTACTATTTTTCATTTGTTTACCCGAAAAAACAGGTTTCGCTTTAAAAAAGTGTAGATAACGTGTCAGTTACGATATTAGTCACATTTATTTCCGTGAAAAGTAATAAAAGCAATAAAATAACACAGTTACATGGTGATTTTATGTATAAGTGGACCCTAAAGGGCCGGTCCCTGGTTTTCTTAAAGGTTAAAAACCAGTAAATCCAATTCCCATAGGGTCCCATTATAAAACGGCAAACTTTCCAAGCATTTTTATAGCATTTCCTTTATTTCAGATTGTTCAAGCCTGGTATCAATTTAAAGATCAATCTGTCCTCTTCCAAAATTTGCAAAAAAAGGTATGCCATGTTACTTCTAACAAAATGCATCTCACTTGAATGCATGCACCGGTAGAAAACAGGGTTTTGGCAGTCATATTTCGACAAAAGCCCCATACTACAGTAAACACACCCCAAACGTTCACCTTTCAAGTTAGCCTCCAATGAAATGCACCAAAATGTTGCAGACACGCATAGGAAAATAGAAATAACCACAAAAGGCATGTCTGAGATACCTAAATGGCTTTTATGCCAGAAGAGAAGTGGAACTCTTTAGTAATAGGCACTACTTTTGAATGGACCACGGAGGGATACACAATGATTTACTGGTATCTAACCTTAAAGAAAACTCAACATTTTGCTATCATGAAAAAAACTCTTCTACATCATTATTAACCTACTTGTACCACAAATGCAACATTTCAGGTCGATCCGCTAAGTAGGAATGCCCCCAAAACGCATTTGAGAATGACACATGAGAAGCCATCTGGCTTGCGCTTCAGTACTTGGATTGTATGGGGAGCGTGAACTAAAATTCGCACCTAAATCACATAAACCAGTCAAAATACCAGTTCATTTAGACTTATTTTAATGCAATGGACAGTAATAAGGTGTAAAAACGTGTAAATTTCGCGTATAACATGATTCGATGTGCTGTAGCTGCATACGGCGAGTTTCCGTACTATTTTTCATTTTTTTACCCGAAAAAACAGGTTTCGCTTTAAAAAAGTGTAGATAACGTGTCACTTACGATATTAGTCACATTTATTTCCGTGAAAAGTAATAAAAGCAATAAAATAACACAGTTACATGGTGATTTTATGTATAAGTGGACCCTAAAGGGCCGGTCCCTGGTTTTCTTAAAGGTTAAAAACCAGTAAATCCAATTCCCATAGGGTCCCATTATAAAACGGAAAACTTTCCAAGCATTTTTCTAGCATTTCCTTTATTTCAGATTGTTCAAGCCTGGTATCAATTCAAAGATTAATCTGTCCTCTTCCAAAATTTGCAAAACATGGTATGCCATGTTACTTCTAACAAAATGCATCTCACTTGAATGCAGGCACCGGTAGAAAACAGGGTTTCGGCAGTCATATTTCGACAAAAGCCCCATACTACAGTAAACACACCCCAAACGTTCACCTTTCAAGTTAGCCTCCAATGAAATGCACCAAAATGTTGCAGACACGCATAGAAAAATAGAAATAACCACAAAAGGCATGTCTGAGATACCTAAATGGCTTTTATGCCTGAAGAGAAGTGGAACTCTTTAGTAATAGGCACTACTTTTGAATGGACCACGGAGGGATACACAATGATTTACTGGTATCTAACCTTAAAGAAAACTCAACATTTTGCTATCATGAAAAAAACTCTTCTACATCATTATTAACCTACTTGTACCACAAATGCAAAATTTCAGGTCGATCCGCTAAGTAGGAATGCCCCCAAAACGCATTTGAGAATGACACATGAGAAGCCATCTGGCTTGCGCTTCAGTACTTGGATTGTATGGGGAGCGTGAACTAAAATTCGCACCTAAATCACATAAACCAGTCAAAATACCAGTTCATTTAGACTTATTTTAATGCAATGGACAGTAATAAGGTGTAAAAACGTGTAAATTTCGCGTATAACATGATTCGATGTGCTGTAGCTGCATACGGCGAGTTTCCGTACTATTTTTCATTTGTTTACCCGAAAAAACAGGTTTCGCTTTAAAAAAGTGTAGATAACGTGTCAGTTACGATATTAGTCACATTTATTTCCGTGAAAAGTAATAAAAGCAATAAAATAACACAGTTACATGGTGATTTTATGTATAAGTGGACCCTAAAGGGCCGGTCCCTGGTTTTCTTAAAGGTTAAAAACCAGTAAATCCAATTCCCATAGGGTCCCATTATAAAACGGCAAACTTTCCAAGCATTTTTCTAGCATTTCCTTTATTTCAGATTGTTCAAGCCTGGTATCAATTTAAAGATCAATATGTCCTCTTCCAAAATTTGCAAAAAAAGGTATGCCATGTTACTTCTAACAAAATGCATCTGACTTGAATGCAGGCACCGGTAGAAAACAGGGTTTCGGCAGTCATATTTCGACAAAAGCACCATACTACAGTAAACACACCCCAAACGTTCACCTTTCAAGTTAGCCTCCAATGAAATGCACCAAAATGTTGCAGACACGCATAGGAAAATAGAAATAACCACAAAAGGCATGTCTGAGATACCTAAATGGCTTTTATGCCAGAAGAGAAGTGGAACTCTTTAGTAATAGGCACTACTTTTGAATGGACCATGGATGGATACACAATGATTTACTGGTATCTAACCTTAAAGAAAACTCATCATTTTGCTATCATGAAAAAAACTCTTCTACATCATTATTAACCTACTTGTACCACAAATGCAAAATTTCAGGTCGATCCGCTAAGTAGGAATGCCCCCAAAACGCATTTGAGAATGACACATGAGAAGCCATCTGGCTTGCGCTTCAGTACTTGGATTGTATGGGGAGCGTGAACTAAAATTCGCACCTAAATCACATAAACCAGTCAAAATACCAGTTCATTTAGACTTATTTTAATGCAATGGACAGTAATAAGGTGTAAAAACGTGTAAATTTCGCGTATAACATGATTCGATGTGCTGTAGCTGCATACGGCGAGTTTCCGTACTATTTTTCATTTGTTTACCCGAAAAAACAGGTTTCGCTTTAAAAAAGTGTAGATAACGTGTCAGTTACGATATTAGTCACATTTATTTCCCTGAAAAGTAATAAAAGCAATAAAATAACACAGTTACATGGTGATTTTATGTATAAGTGGACCCTAAAGGGCCGGTCCCTGGTTTTCTTAAAGGTTAAAAACCAGTAAATCCAATTCCCATAGGGTCCCATTATAAAACGGCAAACTTTCCAAGCATTTTTATAGCATTTCCTTTATTTCAGATTGTTCAAGCCTGGTATCAATTTAAAGATCAATCTGTCCTCTTCCAAAATTTGCAAAAAAAGGTATGCCATGTTACTTCTAACAAAATGCATCTCACTTGAATGCATGCACCGGTAGAAAACAGGGTTTTGGCAGTCATATTTCGACAAAAGCCCCATACTACAGTAAACACACCCCAAACGTTCACCTTTCAAGTTAGCCTCCAATGAAATGCACCAAAATGTTGCAGACACGCATAGGAAAATAGAAATAACCACAAAAGGCATGTCTGAGATACCTAAATGGCTTTTATGCCAGAAGAGAAGTGGAACTCTTTAGTAATAGGCACTACTTTTGAATGGACCACGGAGGGATACACAATGATTTACTGGTATCTAACCTTAAAGAAAACTCAACATTTTGCTATCATGAAAAAAACTCTTCTACATCATTATTAACCTACTTGTACCACAAATGCAACATTTCAGGTCGATCCGCTAAGTAGGAATGCCCCCAAAACGCATTTGAGAATGACACATGAGAAGCCATCTGGCTTGCGCTTCAGTACTTGGATTGTATGGGGAGCGTGAACTAAAATTCGCACCTAAATCACATAAACCAGTCAAAATACCAGTTCATTTAGACTTATTTTAATGCAATGGACAGTAATAAGGTGTAAAAACGTGTAAATTTCGCGTATAACATGATTCGATGTGCTGTAGCTGCATACGGCGAGTTTCCGTACTATTTTTCATTTTTTTACCCGAAAAAACAGGTTTCGCTTTAAAAAAGTGTAGATAACGTGTCACTTACGATATTAGTCACATTTATTTCCGTGAAAAGTAATAAAAGCAATAAAATAACACAGTTACATGGTGATTTTATGTATAAGTGGACCCTAAAGGGCCGGTCCCTGGTTTTCTTAAAGGTTAAAAACCAGTAAATCCAATTCCCATAGGGTCCCATTATAAAACGGAAAACTTTCCAAGCATTTTTCTAGCATTTCCTTTATTTCAGATTGTTCAAGCCTGGTATCAATTCAAAGATTAATCTGTCCTCTTCCAAAATTTGCAAAACATGGTATGCCATGTTACTTCTAACAAAATGCATCTCACTTGAATGCAGGCACCGGTAGAAAACAGGGTTTCGGCAGTCATATTTCGACAAAAGCCCCATACTACAGTAAACACACCCCAAACGTTCACCTTTCAAGTTAGCCTCCAATGAAATGCACCAAAATGTTGCAGACACGCATAGAAAAATAGAAATAACCACAAAAGGCATGTCTGAGATACCTAAATGGCTTTTATGCCTGAAGAGAAGTGGAACTCTTTAGTAATAGGCACTACTTTTGAATGGACCACGGAGGGATACACAATGATTTACTGGTATCTAACCTTAAAGAAAACTCAACATTTTGCTATCATGAAAAAAACTCTTCTACATCATTATTAACCTACTTGTACCACAAATGCAAAATTTCAGGTCGATCCGCTAAGTAGGAATGCCCCCAAAACGCATTTGAGAATGACACATGAGAAGCCATCTGGCTTGCGCTTCAGTACTTGGATTGTATGGGGAGCGTGAACTAAAATTCGCACCTAAATCACATAAACCAGTCAAAATACCAGTTCATTTAGACTTATTTTAATGCAATGGACAGTAATAAGGTGTAAAAACGTGTAAATTTCGCGTATAACATGATTCGATGTGCTGTAGCTGCATACGGCGAGTTTCCGTACTATTTTTCATTTTTTTACCCGAAAAAACAGGTTTCGCTTTAAAAAAGTGTAGATAACGTGTCAGTTACGATATTAGTCACATTTATTTCCGTGAAAAGTAATAAAAGCAATAAAATAACACAGTTACATGGTGATTTTATGTATAAGTGGACCCTAAAGGGCCGGTCCCTGGTTTTCTTAAAGGTTAAAAACCAGTAAATCCAATTCCCATAGGGTCCCATTATAAAACGGCAAACTTTCCAAGCATTTTTCTAGCATTTCCTTTATTTCAGATTGTTCAAGCCTGGTATCAATTTAAAGATCAATATGTCCTCTTCCAAAATTTGCAAAAAAAGGTATGCCATGTTACTTCTAACAAAATGCATCTGACTTGAATGCAGGCACCGGTAGAAAACAGGGTTTCGGCAGTCATATTTCGACAAAAGCACCATACTACAGTAAACACACCCCAAACGTTCACCTTTCAAGTTAGCCTCCAATGAAATGCACCAAAATGTTGCAGACACGCATAGGAAAATAGAAATAACCACAAAAGGCATGTCTGAGATACCTAAATGGCTTTTATGCCAGAAGAGAAGTGGAACTCTTTAGTAATAGGCACTACTTTTGAATGGACCATGGATGGATACACAATGATTTACTGGTATCTAACCTTAAAGAAAACTCATCATTTTGCTATCATGAAAAAAACTCTTCTACATCATTATTAACCTACTTGTACCACAAATGCAAAATTTCAGGTCGATCCGCTAAGTAGGAATGCCCCCAAAACGCATTTGAGAATGACACATGAGAAGCCATCTGGCTTGCGCTTCAGTACTTGGATTGTATGGGGAGCGTGAACTAAAATTCGCACCTAAATCACATAAACCAGTCAAAATACCAGTTCATTTAGACTTATTTTAATGCAATGGACAGTAATAAGGTGTAAAAACGTGTAAATTTCGCGTATAACATGATTCGATGTGCTGTAGCTGCATACGGCGAGTTTCCGTACTATTTTTCATTTGTTTACCCGAAAAAACAGGTTTCGCTTTAAAAAAGTGTAGATAACGTGTCAGTTACGATATTAGTCACATTTATTTCCCTGAAAAGTAATAAAAGCAATAAAATAACACAGTTACATGGTGATTTTATGTATAAGTGGACCCTAAAGGGCCGGTCCCTGGTTTTCTTAAAGGTTAAAAACCAGTAAATCCAATTCCCATAGGGTCCCATTATAAAACGGCAAACTTTCCAAGCATTTTTATAGCATTTCCTTTATTTCAGATTGTTCAAGCCTGGTATCAATTTAAAGATCAATCTGTCCTCTTCCAAAATTTGCAAAAAAAGGTATGCCATGTTACTTCTAACAAAATGCATCTCACTTGAATGCATGCACCGGTAGAAAACAGGGTTTTGGCAGTCATATTTCGACAAAAGCCCCATACTACAGTAAACACACCCCAAACGTTCACCTTTCAAGTTAGCCTCAAATGAAATGCACCAAAATGTTGCAGACACGCATAGGAAAATAGAAATAACCACAAAAGGCATGTCTGAGATACCTAAATGGCTTTTATGCCAGAAGAGAAGTGGAACTCTTTAGTAATAGGCACTACTTTTGAATGGACCACGGAGGGATACACAATGATTTACTGGTATCTAACCTTAAAGAAAACTCAACATTTTGCTATCATGAAAAAAACTCTTCTACATCATTATTAACCTACTTGTACCACAAATGCAACATTTCAGGTCGATCCGCTAAGTAGGAATGCCCCCAAAACGCATTTGAGAATGACACATGAGAAGCCATCTGGCTTGCGCTTCAGTACTTGGATTGTATGGGGAGCGTGAACTAAAATTCGCACCTAAATCACATAAACCAGTCAAAATACCAGTTCATTTAGACTTATTTTAATGCAATGGACAATAATAAGGTGTAAAAACGTGTAAATTTCGCGTATAACATGATTCGATGTGCTGTAGCTGCATACGGCGAGTTTCCGTACTATTTTTCATTTTTTTACCCGAAAAAACAGGTTTCGCTTTAAAAAAGTGTAGATAACGTGTCAGTTACGATATTAGTCACATTTATTTCCGTGAAAAGTAATAAAAGCAATAAAATAACACAGTTACATGGTGATTTTATGTATAAGTGGACCCTAAAGGGCCGGTCCCTGGTTTTCTTAAAGGTTAAAAACCAGTAAATCCAATTCCCATAGGGTCCCATTATAAAACGGCAAACTTTCCAAGCATTTTTATAGCATTTCCTTTATTTCAGATTGTTCAAGCCTGGTATCAATTTAAAGATCAATCTGTCCTCTTCCAAAATTTGCAATAAAAAAGGTATGTCATGTTACTTGTAACAAAATGCATCTCACTTCCCCTTTGGAAGATATTGATAGCTGCATCAGGCTAAGATGTTATAACAGAATCATTTTTTTATGCAAACGGTTTTCATTCGTTCGCAGAAAGTTTGATAAATATTCCACAGTGCGTAAACGAATATGCTTATACTGTACAATGTTCAGTAAGACTGTTGATCATGCTTAAAGAAATATGTTATTCGGAAGATAAAATGTGTTTTCCCATGTGCGATTCAGTACAGATACTACACTGGAACTTTTAGTCACACTTGTACGGATATGATGTCCGCCTTGAGGCCTTGATTTTCCTGCCTATTCTGGCATCATTCCAAAGATCTTTCGAAAATCACACGAAATACTTCTTCTACACAGGAAACAGATTCGAGAGTGAAGTTGTCATAAATTAAACTAACTTCCGTTTTAGTTTTACTGTACGGTCAATGATACGGATCGAAAAACCTGTAAAAATCAAGTTTACCTCAGTCGATTCTTCCAACCGAAGGGTCAATATATCTTCCTCTGCAGGGTCGTCGGCGACACTTGGGACGGTTGACGAGTCAATGTTTCTCAGTGTTGGAGACGGAGCGCCCAACGAACCAGAGCGGTTCATATCAGGAGGGCGGTTGGTGTCCGTCGACGTGTGAACCCTGTCGTCGGACCACTGGTTGGCAACGGGCATGGCATTGCTACCAGCTGCAGCCGGATTCCGTTATAGCTGTGCTTACACTTGCCAAATTGCAGTATATAATCAAAATTGTTTCTAAATATGTGTTTAATGCTCTTTAATGGTTATGTGTGGCAATAAAGAACAAGCACTTTGCAATAAACACCTTTTGTTTCATAAAAATATTATTTTGCCTTTTCAATAATGCTATTTAAGACCGCAATCACATAACAATTGCAACTAGAATTGTCACATGAGTGACGGATATAACCATACAATATGGCCATGTCACAAAACTATGGCATCGATTCGAAAGAAATGGAAAGAGAGAGAATGATTTGTGAATGGTCAACAGTGTATTTGGAAAGATTTTAATTTTAATTGGAGCCATAACTCTATCAACATTTAGTGGTTTGTAACCAATGTTGAACTTGATCTGTATTTTATGACGTAACACCTATGTACCAAAAATAATTAAAATATGTGAAGCTTTTCATGAGTTATTGTCCATGTTTTTCGGGAATTTAAGTCAACAAGAGCTGTCGGAGGACAGCGCTCTCGACTTTACTTGTGCTTGTCAGAGTTACTGGCATTTTCTTTTCTTAAAAAAGAAATATGGAAATTCCACGAAAACCAAATTTTTCTATCGAAATCCATTAAAGTCAGCACATCAATAAATTTTTTGGTAAAATTGACCTTGACCTTGACCCCACCCAAATCATGCAATCCCAAACGAGGTCTCAATATAAGGTATCTCTGTATTAAGTTTCATTAAAATATCTCAGTGCATTCTCAAGTTATTGATCGGAAACCGTTATTCTATTTTTAGTAAAAGTGACCTTGACCTTGACCCCACCCAGCCCATACGCTATCCCAAGTGAGGTCTTGATATAAGGTATTTATGTATAAAGTTTCATTAAAATATCTCAATGCATTCTGAAGTTATTGAGCAGAAACCGTTTTAGTAACAGTGCCCTTGACCGTGACCCTATTTGCAATCTCAAGTGAGGTCTCGATATATGGTCTGTATGTATTAAGTTTTATTAAGCTATCTCAATGCGTTCTCAAGTTATTTAGCGGAAACCGTTTTTCTATTTTTAGTAAAGGAAACCTTGACCCCACCCACACCATATGCAATCCCAAGCGAGATCTCGATATAAGGTATCTATGTAGTACGTTTCATTAAAATATCTCAATGTGTTCTCAAGTTATTGAGCGGAAACCGTTTTTCTATTTATAGTAACAGCGACTTTGACCTTGACCCCACCCACCCATATGCAATCCCAAGTGAGGTCTTGATATAAGGTATCTATGTATGAAGTTTTATAAAAACATATCTCAATTTGTTCTCAAGTTATTGAGCGGAAACCGTTTTTCTAGTTTTAGTAACAGT
This sequence comes from Congeria kusceri, assembly GCA_027627225.1. Classification (NCBI taxonomy): domain Eukaryota; kingdom Metazoa; phylum Mollusca; class Bivalvia; order Myida; family Dreissenidae; genus Congeria; species Congeria kusceri. The sequence goes on along the minus strand of CM051040.1, from coordinate 7,017,939 downwards.
GACCTTGACCCCACCCAACCCATATGCAATCCCTAGCGAGGTCTCGCTATAAGGTATCTATGTTGGCAGTTTCATTACAATAGCTTAATCCGTTCTCGAGTTAGAGAGTGCAAACGAAAAGTTGAGAAACTAGCTTACCGAAAAACTTAAACCTGTCCATATAGCTTATATATAAATTTTCTAAGTGTAAAAAGGCCCATAATTTTGACAAGTTCAAACTAGAATTATCAAAATTGGCCTATGAGTTCATTTTAATATAGGGAATAAGTGTTCTAAGTTTGAATGAAATCCCTAAAGCCATTCCTGAGAAATCAGCTTACCAAAAAACTGTAATCTGTCCATATAGCTTATGTAAAATTTCTAAGTGTAAAAAGGCCCATAATTTTGACAAATTTCATACTAGAGTTACCAAACTTGGCCTATAGGTTCATTTAATGTGGCGAATAAATGTTTGAAGTTTGAATGAAATCCCCCAGGCCATTTCTGAGAAACTAGCTTACCGAAAAACTTTAAGCTAGCTCGGACGCCGACGCCAACGCCGGGGCAAGTAGAATTGCTTGCCTTTTCTTCGAAAAGTCGAGCTAAACAGGGGCCATAACTGTGTCAAAATTTAGTAGTTTGTAAACCAAGTCAAACTTGACCTGTATTTTATGATGCTACACATGTGTATCAATAATTATTTAAATATGTCAAGCCATTGTTGAGTTATTGCCAGGAAACCATGTTTAAAAGGAATTAAAGTCAAATAAAGGGCCATAACTTTGCCAAAATTGAGTGGTACGGATTGAATTCCTATATTTGACATTTAACCTTGAATTGTGACCTTGACCTTGGATCTAGGGACCTGGTGGTTCTTGGCGCGATACTCCGTCTCATCATGCTCATCATTTCTCCCAAAAGGCCGCCCGCCCGCCCACTCGCCCGCTAGCCGGACCCCCCCCCCCTCCCGCTTAGGCATTCCCATAATACGGTCGTTTTTAAACGGGCGTATAAAAAAGTAACAAATTCATATAAGAAATAAAATTAAAAAGAACCAAACAAACCTTTAACTTGCGGGTTAAAAGTTTATCTGTTGCCAGGATTTGAGCTAGAAAATGTCCATTTTCTTTCGTTGTATAATTCCTGAATTCCACTAGTTGGTTGTCGGTGTATATTTTTAGACCGAATTGTTCCCCTTCCGCCGGCTTCCCGTTGGAATGCAACATTTCAATCTACGAAAGAATGGTATATTTGACTGTAATAGATAGAAACAAAAGAATACAACAACATCAATTATTTGTATAGATTGGCACCAACAAATGATACTTTTGTTTTGTGTTTGTTGTTTAAGCATCCTTTCAATGTGTATTTAATGGCCATTAACATTTAGACAGACAGACAGACAGACAGACAGACAGACAGACAGACAGACAGACAGACAGACAGACAGACAGACAGACAGACAGACAGACAGACAGACAGACAGACAGACAGACAGACAGACAGACAGACAGACAGACAGACAGACAGACAGACAGACAGACAGACAGACAGACAGACAGACAGATAGACAGACAGACAGACAGACAGACAGACAGACAGACAGACAGACAGACATATAGATTTGAATATAAAATATACAATTTAAAATGTAAAATACTAAAACATACAACAAATATTAAATAGGTATGCATTAATATTGCCGTGTCAATCAACATTATTTGTCAAGGATTACACACAAAAGAGTTAAAATAAACTCTTATTTCCATTGTGGTTCTTGAGATGTAGTTCTGTATCTACACTGAAGTTCACAATAAAAAGACCAACATCAATAAGTTAGATATATGAACTATACATGGGTAGCATTATACTAAAGCTTTTAATAAGTAAATACAATTTCCTATATATAAGACATTAAATTATTTAAAACTAACTTATCACATTATTAATGTATTAGCATAAAATTAAGATAATACTGATCATTAATACTAGTAATGAGTAAACAAATACAATTAAATTGAGGTGCCATGCAACATAAAATGACTAGACTATCCATCTGAGCATATTGATAAGTACCAATTAATTAAACTGATTATAAGCACATGTTTTAAATTAAATTAGAATTAGCATAAATTATGATAATACTAAACATTAATAATAGTAATGAGTAAACACATAAAATAAAATTGAGAGTGTCATAAAATGACTAGACTATCCATCAAAGCATTGATAAGTTCCAATTAATAAAAATATTATAGCACATATTATAAAATTTAAATACAATTTAAAAATGTTCCTTAACCTTAGATTTAAAAGAAGATGTGGGTCTTGATATGTTGAGGCAAACTGTTCCACAGAGAGCAACCTATATAGGCAAAATACTTTTTCGCAAAGCCTTTGACAACAGGGATTGCATATCTCTTGCTTTCTGACATTAGACCATACAAATGTTTAGCGTCCCCATGATTTTTCAAAACCTACCAACCAGGCAGGAAAAAAAACAAACAACGAGTGGATAAAAAAACATTTATCTTTCACAACGTGTTCATTGCAGTTGTACAAGCGAATGTTTACTGGCAAAACGGTTATATATCATCTTCATATTGGGAACCTACTTTAACACAGTATTTTATCGGTGTAAATTGACTAGTTGCACACTATATTTTACAAATATTGGTAAAACCACCAGCAAGTTTTTTCCCAAGTTTTTCCAAATTTTATAAACACTTTCCAACTCCATTTTTTTACATTGTCAAAATTGTTGTTTTTTTCGTTTAGGCATACGATGAAATTGGTAGGGCCTTATGTCACATGTACCAACAACATTGGAACCAACCTTTACCCTGAACCTAGTGGGGTTATTATGCACAACACTGACATGGGTAAAATAATCACTCAAATATGAAGGAGCGAGGTTTGAATTAATCTTAAAAATATGACAAAGCTTATTTGGTTCACTCTATCTGCAACAGGAAACCAGTTAATATTTGAAAAATGTTCTTTACCTATGTGAAGCCTAGGATGTAAATTCAAAACAAATCTGATGAGCTTATTTTGTGTGACCTGTAACTTTTGTTTTAACTCTTGTATTTAACTGATGAACCAAACCGTGGAACCATAGGCAAAATGGCAATGTATAAAGGAAGAGACTAAAAGTTGTTTGGTGTGCTGGGTGAGACATTCACTTTTGCGATACAAAAATGTTAGCCTAGCATTGGATTTCTTAATAACAGATCTAGCCATAGAATCAAAATACAGATACTAATTAAGGGAGACACCAAGATATTTAACTGCTTGTGGGGTAAAATTTTTTTACCTTTGCAGTTAATATCAAGATTGGACTGGGACGTTAACCTTTTCCTTCACCCAAATAAAATTGATTCTGTTTTGCCAAGATGCAAAAACAGCTTATTACAAACCAGCCACTGACTGACAATATTCAAGTAATGACTCAAGATATTTTCCATGTCATGCATGTTATTTGTATAAATACGTTATAATGACCACAGTGAATTTTGTAAAGCAATTTCTTTTGTTTACAGAATTTAAAAAGCAACAAACACACCAAGTATTGTTGTTATCTGTTTTCCGTTTGGTATTCGTTTTACTATAAATTAATGTATGAAATGCATTTGCGTTCAATGTTTTAACCTGCAGATGTCCCTCTTTTAAGTTTAAGTAGTTACAAAGGAATACGTTATACCATATCTATCCTGATTTCAGCAAACCGCTGGCACTGGCTTTTCATTAAGTCTTATTACCATATAGATTATGGTGCATCTTATCAGTAAGTATTTATACCAGACAATATGTCGATTCGTTACACTAACAATTATTACCGCGGACAGCAGATGGTGACGTTTTAGTAAGCATTCTTACCACAGATACGTAGGTTATGCTTTTCCAATAATTGAGTATCGGTCGAGTAAATTGGAAACTGATTTGAAGAGTTATTTACCCTTTCAACGCGGTTTTCAGATCAACGCGACCCGTACCAAACAACATAAACCACTTTACAAAATGAGCACGTTACCTGCATATAGTATGTGAAGCCTTTCCGGTAAGTAGTCTTAGAGCGTGACAAGTCAAACTAAAAGGGGGGGGGGTGTTAACAAACATGACAGAATCATCTGCTCCGACTCCTCTTTTCCTTTTGAGGACTCATAGACGATGGATGACAATTCCGATACTGCGTCTGCAGGAAACTGTCCCCCATAATCCTTTACTAACTTCTTTATATCGATCGCAAAGAATGCGTTCCCATTTTGCAACTGAAACCAACAGCATATTTATTCTCAAAATCATATGTTTAATTCAGTCGAATTTACATATTCACCATATATGTATGTCTATCAACAGGCTAAAATTATATTTATATAAAATGATTGCAACCGAAAAAATCTGTATTAATTAGTGGAGTCGCGATATACGGGTATACCGGTATATTTCAGTATTTGTTACTGTATGTGCTAGTCACAGTTATGGACCATGGCCAGTGATCTTTTATAAGTTGCGAAGTTTTAATTGTAGTAGATATAGGGATATGAAGTTGTTGCACGCAAACTTTAAAATGAATTGTCGAAATACAAAAAGGTGTATAATTCTGCTAAATTGCATATCAGAGTGATGGGCCTTCGTCAGAGACCTCTGACCTAATATAATGACCCTGAAGACATGTGTGAAGTTTCAACTCAATATCTATAGTAGTTACATAGATATGTACTTGCACGCAAACGTTAACCTGAATTCTTTAAGAAATTGCCCCAATGAGGCCCTCTTCGATGACATTGTTCTTTTAAGCATATTAAGTAAACGATGACACAAGTCGCATTATATCGCAATAAGTTTCGTGATAAATTAAAAAATCACAATAAATCGCGATATGGATTTCATATATAGTGACACCTATACTGTTTTACTATAGGTTTAAGTCTGCCTCCCCAAAGTGACCGCCTTGCTTGGCGCAGCCGCATCTCCCTTCATCCGGATGTTAATGTCGAGCCCAGCATTCCCTTCCACGTACCTGTAAAAAGCAACTTTAAATTTAATAGAACAGACTGGTCGCTGAGTAAAAATTTGTATTTGCTCCTGCGTCTAGTCTAACATCTTCAAGAAATAGCCTGTGTATCATTCTAAAATAGCATATAAGCAGACGCTGATGCAGCTGCGTGGCTGGTAACATGCATATTGTTGGTTTGTGTAGAACCATTGTGCGCATAGCAGTTTTGACGCTGAAGAGTTTATTTAAACATTCATTTTATTTTAATGTCGGTCTTTTAAAAAAAGTATATACTTATTTTATTTCATTCATTTCTTATACAAGATACGTGATCAAGCGGACTCTTCTGTTTAAAAATTTTATGCATTTACATGTAATATCAAATCGTTAATATTGCGACCTTGACTAAACTATATAAGTCCTCTTTTGCTAAACGTAATCACATAAAGACTTTCATGCGCGGCGCTTAACAAACATCTTACGTTGCAGTGACTGTAGCTGTTATTGGATCCATGGATGGTAAGATATGCTCTCTTGAGGACACGGACGCAATCTTGATACCACAGGTCGGGAGAACTGAAATAAAGTCGCAAGGACTAGTACGTGTGCATCAAGAAAATATTTGCCTTAACTCATCGAATCGAGAAAGAATACACAGGTTTATTTAATGCTAATTTTATTATATCCCTATATTACTCATAGTGACGGACTTCTCTTTTGGTCCCAATTGAATCCGGTAAATAAAACGGACCGTCATCGATGCCGGGCTAAAAACTGTGAAATGACGTCATTATTTTGACGTCATGACGTTATGATTCCCGTGATATTTTCCAATAAAATGTAAAACAAAGCTTAATAAAGCATTAAATAAAAAGAAAATGTCTTTGTTTTCGGTGTGATAACGCGTTATGACATCACCGAAAAGGGAGACAATTTACATATTTTGCACTCGCGCAAGCGCTCGTGAAAATATTAATTGTCTCCCTTTCCGGTGATGATATCACGCGTTATCACACCGAAAACAAACAAATATCCTCTATATATACATGTGTATTAGTATTTTACACAGTCCTGAAACCGTCATCTGTTTTTCATTACTATGGCCTTAGCAGTGATTTATAGTTGTGTCATATATATTTAATAAATATCCATGTATTATATAATATCATTTTTTTAACTAATTTGTTTACTTAGAAGTATGTGTTGTTTTGCTATTAAATCTACTGCAATTACTTGTTCAGTGTCAACAATGAATGAAAACTAACATTCGAATAAAACAAGAAATATATTTTAACTTTACATCAATGGAAAAAATACACAGAGTGGCCAAGTGAGGTATAAATAATAGCTTACCGAACTCGCGCACTTCAATCGGTGCAATGGCATACGTCTCCAGCTGTAATTAGATAATAATATATCAGCGATGGTGTGGGTTGAGGTTTATTTTATGAAGTATTTTTATTCACCAATGATACATCTATATAACAAAAAATAACACAGCGAAAACTATTAATAAACAGCATTTTTTATTTTAGAAATCATAAACATGAATCTATCAAATGACGTAGTTATAAGTAATAGTAGAATTTAGCACAATTTAAAAGTACGGTTCTGTTTCACGATTCTCGAGACATAAGATAACTGATCTAATTTTCTTAAATGTGCTATTTTAACAAACATGTATGTTGAACTGATAGCGTTAACGAATATTAATTTAAGATGCCTCGCCTAATTGAACATGCATCACCCCATCCCAACCCCATGTCAGGTACAGCTTTCTTCTCAAACCCGCATATTACATTTCCCCCGAGTTTCGCTTTGATCTTCCATGTTCCAAAGTCGGGGAAAGGTGGCAGCTGAAAGTCTCCCCTGTAGAAGCCGTTTGTACTTTTTCCCGGCCCATAAGTTATTCTGCCCACCGTAATATCTTTAGGGCTCTACAACAACCAATGAATGAAAAACGCACATGAATAAAATAAAAAAGTGAACACCATGGCATGTTACTACCTTCTTGCTCGTATCAACAGAAGAGAAACTCTTAACACAATAACAGTCATTTGTTTAAAGGGACCTGTTCACAGACCGGCAAATTAATAATTTTCAAACTATTTGACACAGATTCCAAAACGAAAAGTAGACTATGTATAAAGAAGCAAAATACCAGTCATAACCAGTGCTCCAGATAAGCTTTTGTACTGGTACGCATTATTCTGAAAAGTTGGGAGTAATTGTACACTCTCTCCAGAACTTATAGGGGTAAATATATACTCTATGTTGGACAAGTGATAGTAAATATACATGCAACAAATCACTGCAATGTGTAAAAAACTTAAGTTTATTATATTAATCCTTAATTATGTAGCAACACGTTTTGAATACAATAATGTTACAAGAAGGCTACTGAACATTTTTTACTTTATAATACAAATACAATACAATACAATACAATACAATACAATACAATACAATACAAATCAACTGCACATTCAGATGGGCAGACCTGTCACAACTTCAATCTTCTTCTGTCTTTCAGTCTCTAAAAAAAGACGTTATGTGCGAAATTGGGGGAAATGTGCGTAAATGTACACCCAACTTTTAATTTCTCTGCGTAATTGTACACTCACATTTTATGTTTCTCTGCGTATCGTCCTAATTTGTGTGCGTATTTTACGCTCTACGCGCCTTATTTGGGCCTCTGTCATAACATAGAAATGTATTAGAAATATAGTTGTCGTTTGGGGATAATCATCAGTTGAAAAATAATAAAATTATTAAGAGTTTGTAAGTCTTTTCATCGGTATTTTGGAATACGTAGCGTTAAACTATCGTGCCTGTACATCTGGCCGAGTGGTTAGCGTAGCAGATTTTTTTTTATCTCGGAGGTCGTAGGTTCAAGCCCCAGTGGAGGAAAAAACACATTCTACTTCATTGTTTTCCGTATATAATATTGTTGTTGGTTAGGATAGATACTTCGTTATATGCGGTTAAGACGTTTAATTATGATTTTTTTTCAACAATACGAAAGCATGTTAATAAGTCCCTTCGGGGCAAATGGTCAGATGCCTATACAATGCAAACTAAGATCGCCTCCTTGTAACTTTTAATGTAGAGCATTGAGTTGTAAGATGATGTAATACGCATCATACCTTAACTTTTGTGCATACGTCACCATTATAAAGTAAAATGCACACTGTCAGACACCACACAATACACGAACTAGCTACACATCTCTAACTTATCAGAAACGTATCAGTTACAATCATATCAATTTCCAAAAGCTTGTCCTTGACAGGCTTCATAGATTCATCCATTGCCAGGACTCGAACAAGTAGTGCAGGTTGAATGAACAAACACTTAAATAGGTCTGTTTTAATAATATTTTTCAGGAAAGCAAATATATACTTATTGTTCGTAACCATACGTATTTAAATAATCGATCGGCTATATAAACATAACATATCAAAGAAAAATATTCATATAATTGTATTGATTTTAAAACGCCTCCTCCGAAAGAAGCTTAAACAATTATGCATGAAATGTTAATGGAGAATAAATGACCGAATACATTTAAACTAAACACTAAAATGTTTTTTATTGATGCTATTTGGATATTTTTTCTTGCATTCAAAGCAGTCATGGCTGAAGTAATATAGTTCGAAATATGAGTATTACGTACTTTACCTCGCCATAGCTTACCTCTCTGTTCTGGATTGTACAGGGGCTTATCTGTCTCTACTATGAGGTACCCCGTCTTGTAACTAAGTGCCATGTCCCGTGTCTGGTTCCAGCTCGTTGTGTTAAGGACCAGTTTGATTGATTTCGGTCTTCATTGGAACCTTGGACTGCTATGTTTGAAGATGTCATCAGCGGTAACTTTAACCGTGACCTCGACAGGATGTGCTAAGAAGAGACATATTATGTTCCTTTACCCACCTCGTATGTGCCAAGAAGAGACATATTATGTTCCTTTACCCATCTCGTATGTGCCAAGAAGAGACATATTATGTTCCTTTACCCACCTCGTATGTGCCAAGAAGAGACATATTATGTTCCTTTACCCACCTCGTATGTGCCAAGAAGAGATATATTATGTTCCTTTACCCACCTCGTATGTGCCAAGAAGAGACATATTATGTTCCTTTACCCACCTCGTATGTGCCAAGAAGAGACATATTATGTTCCTTTACCCACCTCGTATGTGCCAAGAAGAGACATATTATGTTCCTTTACCCATCTCGTACAGCTAGTCTTCCATGGAAACTCTGACTTTCCATGAGTATGGGTGGTTATGTTGGCTATAGCAGTGATGGCGGTGGCTGTGGTTGTTGTGGCTAAGGTGGTGGTGGTTGTCGTGGTGATAGTGGCGGTGGTTGTGGTGGTGGTTGTGATATGATAGTGGTGGTGCTATGATGGTGGTGGTTAGATATAACTATGGTGGTGCTAATGGGGTGAAAGTAATTCCAATACAAATGTGTTTAGACATAATTAAGAACATTAAATTTGGAATTTCACAAGCGCACCGCATTATACCTGCGTCCACTACGACTACATTCTTTAAAGAAATCGTCGTGTTCATGTACTCCAACCATAATTGTAATCGAAATGGATTTGTAACTTCTTTATTTCTAAATTATGTAGGTCTTGATCTTCAAGACAAGATGGATGAACAGACATACAAAGACAGTCTTGCTGGAGGATTTTGGGGACGGTCGAACTTACTTTTTAATGCTCTTTCTAACACCTAATTTTCAACGGATAGACTGATGTTTGCTGTCTTAGACAAATAATTACAAAACGAAAAAAGGACGAAATAGCTCAAGAAATAGAAAATCTACATCTACGCGCATCTATTTGGCAAACTGGCAGCAGGGACGTTTCTGGTGAGAGTCCCTTTTACGCACGTGCGTATAAATCTGAACGCTTAGTATGAAAATTGAAAGTGTTTTAAAGATTTATTATACACCAAATGTCAAAAAAGCTACACATGCTGTGATCTGAATAATTGTTAATATAAGAGAAATTTACCGTGGATTTAGCTTATGCAATAATTGTATGTATCTTAATAACGGTGCAATAATACTTAACCTGGAAACGCCCCTAGGCAGAGGCAGGGTCTGTATTGTACAATGATTATGCAAATTAACAGATATCGTGCGTCGTTTACAATCGATCGTTTAAAAAAAAATATATTTAACTAAGGATGTATTGAAAATATATAGATCTATATATAGAACCAAATAGATTAAATAAACACATGTTTACAATTGTTTTAGTTTCTATTAACACATAATCACTTAAGCAGATACATGATACTGTGGTCAAACGTTTGTGAAATATTTAAAGTATTAATAGTTTGAGCTGTAGCAGAAGCAACAACAGCTGTACCAGTAGTAGTAGAAGTAGGGATAGTAGTCCGAGACATCATTGTATAATATACATACAGTCGCAAGCACTGCATTTCAAATAACAATAATAATTATAATAATAGGATATCATTTTAACACATACCGAAACCTTCTCATTGCTACTATGTCCGAGAATGCCAACTATCAGGGTTTCGTTGTTTTCCACACGTATCACGTTAGGAGCCAGGACATAGAGGATATTTGTTGATTTCGGAGTAAGATCGTATTTTATTTCGCGAGTGTTCATAGAAAATGATATTTTCACGAGTGGCTCAGCCAGGAGTGAAAAAATATATTTTCTAGGATCAACACATTTTCTTGTTATTTTATGCTTTTGGACAATAAATAAATAAAATTGCGCGCGATTAGCTTCAACGTCACAAGTTCTTGTATTTTGACGTCTTAAAATGACGTCATAAATGATTCCGAAACTGTCACTCGTTAGTATGGTGGGAAAAAAGTGCCATATTTTGTGAGTCTTTGTCGCAAAATTATAATTTTGTTGAATTTTATCATGTGTTTTATGTAAACACATGCATGTACATACTGTACATGTATATAAATTTGCCAAGGGTTGTAAACCACTACTTGTAGATTGATATTATTTATGGAACAATAGTCCGTTTGATGTTATATTTTCACTGCATTGAAAATATAAAATCTAATATTTTCACTGCTCAAACATTAAACATTAAAATTTTTATTCCACCAATAAAATTCGATATTTCACTGAAAAGCATATAATAAAACGAAATCCCAGATAAGTCAGTACTCTAATTATAACTCAATGTTCTCTTTTTAATGCAAGCACCCGTTTGCCTTTTCAACACTGCGTACAACACAAACATAATTAATTCGAAACGCTGGCAGCCTAGAAAAACTGTTGGAAAAAAGGAACTTAAAGCATATGAATTATGAGTGCATTTTTGCTAAAAAGGAAATATTTGTTTGAATGAAGTTAAATTCCCTACCTTTAAACTTGATAATATGTCTTCTTACTCAATAGTATTATAATAATGTGTAGGTAATGAACACATATTTTCCAAGCTAAGTATCTTATGCATACGATATTAAACTAAACAAAAGTTATAACAAAATAAACGGAAATAGTAAATTTGCTTTATTTATATGAATTTCAGCTCGAAATTTCAGCTATGATTATTTGACCACACATGCATGTGTTCATATCAAAATATTGGCACAAATTCGAAGGAATTTCGTGTTTACCATGGCGCATCTGAACTTCTTCTCAATAAAGAAAGTACGTCAATTTCCATTGAGTGCGTCATTACTTTTATTGAGTGTATATACATTCCAGTTAACAATTCAATCTGCAACGAGCCATCCAGAATAACCGATGAAGCGTGGTAGTTAGGAGTATCGATTGTTAGTGATTCGTAGCCTACTGAGTCAAAAGTAGGTCATACGATGCGCGCTTTTGGTTTTCCATCCAGCAGTAAATTGCAATAATTTGTTGTCAAAATATTAAGAATACAAATCGGTAACTAGAAATAGCACTTTGAGTCAAAAATTACAGATTTAGCCAATTAATTTCGTGGTCTTTATTCCACGACACCCTTGTGAATATTTCGGTTACATACAAGTAAATAGCGAACATAGGGGTGTCATTAGTTTGACGTAACGGTTTTAATAAATTGACTTTTTTAGAAACTGTAATTGTAATAAATCACATGATATATACATAATAATACACATGGCATACATTATATAAAATAATTAAACGGTAAGAAAACAGGAGTGAATTTTGGCTGTTTAGAGTTCGAGTTTCGATTTACTGACTCGTAGTCTGCAAAGAAAATCTGTAGTTTCCCTCGATACCTGTTTTGGAAATTACCCTCTCAAAAGACTGCTGGCTTCCGCCAACAGGCTAACAACTGGGGTCACCGCTTTGAAACGACCATTGCAAAGCAACATATAACGGTTTAACTAGTTTAAATGCACGTCTATATAGAAGCACGATCACAGATTAACATTTAATTAAAGCAGCAGTCCAAAAATATGTAATACAAATAAACTTTGCAAAAATCGTTTCTGATGGACATCTTACCGATCAAAATTAAAAAAACGCATTGAAATCGGTAAAATAATAACGTGTTGGTAACCTGTTTTATCGTAAAGTTTCCGTAAGCGATAGCTGGTGATGTCTCTGGAGTAAATCAGCATTTACATAAGTGTATATTCCGTTTGTACCAAGCGTTTTCGAACATAGACATTATACAATGCTTTTCGTAAATAAAAACAAAAACAGTTTTCAGTTGAATAAACGTCATTAACGTTCATTAGAGCTAATGCCAATTTAAGATGTATTAAAATATATTATATGGACTGCGGCCATAAACACATTTAAATTTCAATTCTAGAACGACACGCGGCAGAAAAGGAAATCAACTATAGGTTATTCTGCAACAATTATGGGCGGAAGCTAATGTTTTAACAATAGTCATGCGAAGAAATTGTTCAGAAATATGTACGTGCTTAAACGCGCGATAGCAAATTCGTGACAAACAAAGCATTTCTGCATTATGTGGTGCAATAAAACATCTTTTACTAGATACTTGATAATAACGTTTACACCAAACGCTGACGTTTTGTTAATATGCGTTCAGTTTGAGCCTGTTAACATTTTATATTCACTATATTATCAATACGTGCGTGTTATCAAATCAAATTAATTCCTACGCACCTATACTCATTACCGACACCAAACTATGATAGAGAAATCATATGAATATAGGCGCTACCTAGTTTACGGTCAAAGCATGTCTGTATTTCTTTCTTTCTTTCTTTCTTTCTTTCTTTCTTTCTTTCTTTCTTTCTTTCTTTCTTTCTTTCTTTCTTTCTTTCTTTCTTCTTTCCATTTTTAATATCTAGGAACATTTCAAATAGCAAAAAATACATATGACATTGTCTTGTTATAATTTAACATGAGATGAACTTGCAGATATAGAGGGCAAACTTCTATTTTTGTCTTTCTTCTTTCTTTCTTTCTTATTTCCTATTTTAATATATAGGAACATTTCAAATAGCAAAAAATACATGTGACATTATCTTGTTATAATTTAGCATTTAAAACCCTACCCAGCATCATTGCGACCTTTTTATGTCAGTCTTATCAATTCCAATTTGGATAGATCAACCGAAAGAAGAAAATAACTATATTATGAACATAATAGGCACTTCGTTGTTCTTATCCAATTGTCCTACACTGTAGGTACTGTAAATAATTGCTAGTATTTTTACACAATTAACTCCTGTGATCAATATCAGTTCATTAAATACGACGATAACTTAAATTCATCAGATAATCTAAAATCTCATATCGCGGTGAATAACGATAAAATTCACAGAGATCTACAATTCCACGCAACAAGTGTTGTTGTTTTTTTAAATACTATTTAGATGCTTTGCCCGTAAACTAGGTAGCACCTATATTCATATTATAAAAAACAACAACATTTGTTGCTTGGAATCATAAATCTAGATCTCTGTGAATTTTATCTTTATTCATCCCGATATGAGAAGCGAGGGTGTCAACAACTGCGCTAACTGGACAGCTATCACTTAATGTGTTTCACCGCTTATTAATAAGCATACTTATAAGATCTACATACTCAGATGGAGAGCATATTAAAATAAATTATAACATCGTTTTTCAGATCATCTGATCAATTTAAGTTAAAGTCGTATTTTATGAACTGAAATTTATCACAGGAGTTGATTGTTTAAAAATACTATCATCTACTTATAGTACCTTGAGCATAGGAAAGTAGGACAAGAACCACGAAGTGCCTATGATATTCATAATATAGTTATTTTCTTCATTCGGTTGATCTTTCCAATTTTGAGTTGACAAGATTCAATTGACATAAAAAGGTCGAAATGACGCTGAATAACAAGACAGTGTCACATACGTGTATTTTCTTTTTTGCTATTTGAAATGATCCTATATTATCAAATAGGAAAAAGAAAGACGAAATACAACAGTAGAAGATTGCCTTCTATAACTGCAAGTTCATCTAAGTTATGCAAAGATCTCCACTGTTTCCACAAAATGTTACTGTCTGAATATTAATAACACAAGTAAAATCAATGTTGTTTTTTTAACAATAAAACAAACGTAATAAGAATCTTGTATCAACATCAATACCGAACAATAATCCATTTTCTACATGTTCATGAACAAACCATTCATAACAGTATTCGACATGGTCTTGTCAAATGCAACTACATGTAACTGCGAAAAGTAAATTGTATTGTGTAATATTATAAATTTACAGTTTATGCATAGTTTTGTTCTTCTGAGCCAGTGTATTCTTTCAGCCAAATATTTTCTTTAGCCATACACAAGAAGTGTGCCACACACAATAATGCGTCAGCGTTTTGACAGAGAAAATTAAGTAAAAAGACACAGACATAAAGGATTAAAGAAAGCAGATGTAATGATGAAACAATTATATTTATCAACCACTATAGTATTGTTAGGAAACAATAATCATTGGCTTAAAATGCCTTAAAATACAGTCATTTTTAAATGAATTCTTAGTTATTGATAAGAATGTAGAACATTACTGATCACTATTGACCTATCTATTTTATTGCGACTTTCCATATAATAATTCAAGTTGCAAATGTTTACTACAATTTGATATATGCACAGAATCATTTTTAAAGATAAATACATAAATATAATTAATTTTTTTGTGGTTCTGTTGCTGCTGTTATTTTCTAAATATATCGATCACAAAAACAAATTGCATTTGTTGCTCACAATATTTTGAAAATAACTGCAGCAACAGATCCGCAAAAAAATTAATGATTATGTATTTATTTTTAATATATTATTATTCTACAGTTTACATTTCACATTATTGTATATTTCTTGTGTTGTGTATCATATCACTTGTTATGTAATAAACTAAAATAAGCTAACATCATATTTTTGTGTAGTTTGTGCTCAAATTATAACTCTGAAAACAGCTACAAATGGAACCGTTTTGACCACATCGATTAATAACTGGATCAGTTTAAACCTGTCTGGGCCGGTTTAACTTTAGGCCGTTTTAATTTGCTTTCCATCAGTGCAGTTTAGCTTCTACTCCTTAAAATGCATAACTTATTTCCACTCAGACATTATGAAAAACAACAACAAGAAATTGTACAAGTAAAAACGATCATACTAACAGTTTAATTGCATTTTCTATTTTTGTAAAGGTTTGACAGTGTTTTGCGACCGTAGCGTTCAGACCGTAACATGTTCGTAACGGACATGTTCTTTTGTCGAAATCGCGAGTGCATTCTTTGTTTCTTCCGGGTGATAACAATCAAGTGTAATGAGTTTTCTTAGACGTATTATAACATATTTTTCTGTTTTAAATTTGGCGAGCAGAGAGAATTTTTTTTCCAAAGAGACCAGAACCAAAGAAAAGTGGTGAACGATGCCAGAAAAGTTTGCTGTATGTGGATTTCATTTAGTGTTTTCTGACCGCAGTGACGTCACTCACTATTCTATTCTACGCGCTGGTAGACTGGTAGTGTTTGAGAGAAATTATTGGCGAATTTGTTATTATTATTGGCGGACCAGTCATTTGTTTACATGGGTAAAAGTGCGATAAAACCTATTTCGTGGAAATGTTGACGATAATAAGGAACAAATGAGGTGAAAATGTGTGATTTGTTTACGTATGTATGCATACATATAGAAATTGGCATGTGTCAGTCCCTTATTTGAATGCAATTCAAAATTAAAACTGGAGGTTGCGAAAACCGGGCTCACGATTCAGGCAGAACAAAAAATGTGTTACATAGGTATATCCAAAACCTGACTCGTATAAGCGGTCAACGCCCGCCGCTTGGCGGTGGACTTTTGCCCGTATTATTTCTTAATTAAAGCTATTAGACTATAACCTTCATTTCATCACATGAAATTGATGTATTGCGTCCATAAAGTGCAGCCCTTGAACAGTATTTGAATGTTTCTATTATACGCGAGTTCTGCTTTTGATTAATCCGCCATCTTAGAATTAAACTAATTTTGGTCTCTAAAAACAAACTGATGAAACTCTGTACAAAATGCAAAGATCGACAATTTGCTTGTTTTATCTTACCAAGTTAAATTACCTTGGGAGAGTTTACTGTCTTGAGCAAGGTCAAAATGGCCAGCACGTTATACAATGAGCAAAGTAGGAGTAAAGTGACATAATAAATGATGGATTCGTAATTTGATAGAAACGGCTGCATCAGTTTAACGTAGAATAAGTAGTAATTACGCTTTTCCATATATTGGACATCTAGTATTAGTCTCGACAGAAAATTATGTTAATAAACTCTACCTTAGAATTTTATAGGTACAAATCTACTCGATTGAAATACAACAATTGCTTTAATTAAAACCTCTCCAATGTTAAACACCAGCAGACCATCGTTTATGCGTGGAATTTGTGTAGATCTGTTATACTAGATAGTTTGTAATAGTCGTTTCTTCATGGAAACTTTGTAGATCTAGTAGACAATTTAGAAACACTTCTTCTTTATATGATGCGATAAGGCCAAGATTGCAGGCAATTGCATGCAGAATCAAACAAAAATAATAACAAATGATATTTAATTTCTATAAGGCGTTAACAAAAATTATGTTTGTTTCAGGTTACAGGACCTACCCTACAAAAAGCCCCGACTCTACAACATTTTATTGCGTGGGTCAGATATTGTTTTGTTTATTTTACTGTTTTCCAATAATTAAATGTTTTTTTTTATAAATAAGTGTTTTGTTTTGATAGCATCCACTTCAAAACAATGTTTTATGATATTAGAGACATTTTTTTAATATTCATTCAGTTTTAGAATTTTCAAGTTGACCATTTACCAAAAAACAAAATAATAATAATTCCCTACCTACTTACCCTAATTGTTTTGGGCATGTTACCTGAAACAAACATAATTGTTTACGCCTAAAGCGATTTCGAAAACCAAACAAACTATATGTAAGAAAGCATTACTGAGTAAAATGTATGTTTTACTTTTTTTATTTCCTACGTTGTTCTCAAAATCTCAAAGAAATCAGCATTGCGAATGTTGATTGCAGTAGAAATTAATTACTGTGAATTAACAGGAAGCACAATACAATATAGAAATTTGCAAATATATTACTTTAAACGACATACAGTTTACAAGATTTACCCTTCCACGCTCGTTAAGCACGCAGCGAAAAACAATAAAAGTATAAACTCCATTTATAACATGAAGTTGTTCAACACTCTAAACTGAGCTTACGTCTAGTTATACGAGTAGGGGCTTGCATTGTATTGGCCCATCCAACGTGCTTATCAGTAACAGTTTCCAATCTTTCCCAGAATTGTTTACGTGAACATATCTCTGAACATTAACTAGTATATTTTGCATTTCTTTTGACTGCGCTTATCAGCTAACATGCTTTTACCAGTGCAAAAAAAGTTAACATGGTATTTATCTCTGATTTTCTTAACAAACACATGTTATATGTCCTTGAAACGCGTTAGATTCAAGTGACTGTTTTCTGAAACATTCCATTAGATACTCCGATACATGCTTTAGAGGCATATTTTTCTAAGTTAATGTTTGGCCAAGGTGAAGGCTGTTTATTTTTAAGAACGAACAAGTCCACTATTTACGAAGAAATATAGACAATTAATATGCCTGAGTATGCAGTGTAGTAAGAAATTGGTGATATTACGAAGCAATGAATGTATCAGTGAGCTGCTGATGCTGAACATAAATTAATTACAATTCGGTAACATTTCTCGTTCTTTACCTGTGCAAACAGTTATAATACCTTACAAAGTATTTTGTTATTTGAATGATAATGTGAGACTTACAATAACACCTGTTTAGAATATTGCATATAATTCAATTAACAATGAAAAACATGACATAGTTCCAAAAAGCTGTTTAGAATTAACATAATTACGAAAATTATATTTGCATTATTGTCTTTTTTCTTAACTTCATCGTCCAGTTTGAGATTGCTATGTTTTCTTTGGCTTAATGTATTGCAGATCAAAGAATACACCGTAGGAATTCATATTGTCTTACTTAATTATTGAATATAGTACTTTTTTTTATTCTAAATGGCTGCAGTCATTAAAATTATCTTGATTGATAACTAAAGATAACATTTTACCGCCCTCGTGGTTTAATTCCTACGCATCGGAACTCCAAACCGTTGGTTATTACCGCAATAACCAACAGTTACCCGTCAATTATTTCTTAAATATACGGCTCGGTGCCAGTCGCCACTCGACTAGTCACCAGTAATACACAATAAGAGCAGATAGTATGAAACCATAACTGCTAGGCCTAATTGGTAATTATAGCGTTTAGAAATGTTAAAATAATAACAAAAAATAATTACAGAAGTGCGATAACACATTTAGCAGTCAGTATACTTGTAGCTGAGAAATGTTGCTCAAATTTGCTGATAAGCTAGTGCGTATCGGCATGTTTCCATATTGGTAAAATGTGTGGTTTATTGAAAACCTTTTGATTAAATGAACAATTAACACGGGGCCTAAAGTTGTTTTGGCTGAATACTGTGTAATTTATCAATTAATTGGAAAGTGCACTTTCTTAATGAAAACACGACGGTAGACCTACTTGCTAATCGGTACTAAAAGGTCATACAACAACGTATTACGTTGATCAGGCTGCAAAGTACTCAATACGAATCTGTGCGAATATTCGATTGAATGAAAACGCAAAAATATTTGAATACCTATTTTGGTATATTTCTTTGGGAAATATTTTCAGAATCTAAATCATCTCCGTAAAATGTGATCACATAAATGTGTTGGTGGTTTTGCAAACTACAAGACTGTCTACATTGGACGTCGAAACTTGAATACAAACGACACATGAGATAACATTGAGATGAACAACACGTCGTTTCCATGCATTGTCTCACATACTGAGGACAGTAAACATGTAATGCCGACGTCTGTCTCCATTTTCCTTGGCGTCCTAGCGTGGCTGCTGGCTCTGGGTACTCTGGTATCCAACACGTTATTAATCTTAGCAGTGATTCGAACAACATAACACAAAGACTTACGCTTTTCACGTGTGTTTGTCAGCAAATTAGATAAAGTTTCCGTTATTGGTCATGTCGTTTTCCGCATGCAGTACAGCGCTTTCGTCACGAAGAAAACCACCACGTTCTTTATCAGTACAATCTGGTTCATCAGCACTCTGTTTGCCGTGCTGCCGTGCTCGACGCCTGCTTTTAGCATAGTCAAGGACACTGTGAGCACAATAGTGCCTTAAATAGTCATCTTGTTTACCTTAATAATAATAATAATGGCCGAGGCGCGGTCGCACCACCGAGTGACGGCAATCGCGCGGTTGCCATGCATACGGGTCCTCATGGCGGCCACGGGATAAACTACAGTCAAAGCACTTACAGAGCCATGCGGGCGTTTCTGATCATCACCGCCATATACTTGGGTCTTTCCTCGTGATGTATGTATTGTCTCGGCAGATGGAAACAAAATATATTCCATAAGAGCTTATCGGGTGATGTCCTTTCTAACGTTTATGTTCTATATCAACGCCTTTAGTGAAATCGACGTTTTCAGACGGACAGACAGACAGACAGACAGACAGGCAGGCGTCGGGCAGGCACGTAGAAAAAACACAGATATCAAAACTTTTACAGCGTAGAAAGCATGTTGGCGACAAAAGAAACTAAAAACATGTGATTGAAGAGTGCATGCTTGCTAAAAATGAATCATTTGTTAAAATGTAACTTCAATTTCACACTTTAAACTTGATACTGTTGCTTCTTATTCAATAGTATTGGAACTCATAATAAAAAATATTGCTAAGTAGATCTAACAAACAAATATTTGTAAGCTAGTTATGCAATGCAAACGGAATTATATACATGCCAGTTAAAAAGTATATCTGCAACGGGCCATGCAGAATAACTGATGAAGCGTAGTAGTTATAGGACCATCATTGTTAGTGCTTGTAGCCTACTAAGTAAAGAGTGGGTCATACGATGCATGCTCTAGATTTTCTATACCACAGTTTACATTAAATACATTGCAGTATTTGTTTTCAAAATTTTCAGAATAACAGTGACAAGAAATAACATTATTACATTAAATAATTAAAAGATAATAAAACAGGTGGGAAGTTTGCTGTTTGGCAGAAAAACCCGTTCAGGCTTCAGTTTACTGACTCATAGCCTGCAGAGAAAAGAAGTACTCCGCCGTGATACCTGTTCTAGACATTACCCTCTCAAAAGATAGTTTGCTTCCGCCAACAGTCTAAAAACAGAATACTTGAATACATTCTTTTTGTTACCGATTGAGCAACATAATATTTTGTTTAATTGTAAGCCTACGTAAAGCATTTTTAAGAATAGGACTACAAAAGATGTGAAACTTCAGAAAACCCCTTATTAGCATCCAATGGTCTTTTGTTTAGGGTAGGTGACCCATTGCTGATACAACACAACAAAACAAGAAACTCGAAACAAACACAAAACATAATTTCAATCAAAAATAGGGTCACGCATCCAATGGTCTTTTGTTTAGGGTAGGTGACCCATTGCTGATACAACACAACAAAACAAGAAACTCGAAACAAAACAAAACATAATTTCAATCAAAAATAGGGTCACGCATCCAATGGTCTTTTGTTTAGGGTAGGTGACCCATTGCTGATACAACACAACAAAACAAGAAACTCGAAACAAACACAAAACATAATTTCGATCAAAAATAGGGTCACTGCCTTGGAACGGTCAATTGAATCACTGGAGTAAAAACAGGTTCAAAGGCATGCCGAACCTCACATTGATCCAGAATAAATAAAAACAACACATACATTTATATACAAATTACCCTCTTAGAATTGCTAATCGAATTGAATAGTAGTAAAAGAGATTACATAACACAATAGTATACCATTTTTATTACGCAATAGTTCAACGTTAACGAGGCCAACAGGATGATATTGATAAGCTGTTATAAATGAAACTAGATGTCCATGTCACATCGGTATAGCTCATAAATAATGACATTTACACAGTGAGACGCATTTGAACTGCAGACAAAACTAGAGCAATTAGATAACTTAAAGGTAAGTAGGACACGGTCTGGGGCACCAGGTAATGGCGGTTTAAATGTAGACTTTTTGATACTTTTACTTCTAGAGACGGACAAATGTAAGGGAAAACCGTTATTAACATGGACGAATCGATACAGGTAAATCAGACGACTGGTATATACAGACGATTGCAGCATCAATAAAAGAAAATCACGATTCCCCCTAATTTCAGTAAACGGTTAAGCCGCTCATTATCAACAAATTGTAAACCGACTATAGTTATTGATGTCATTGCGGGGTCTTTATGTTTTTATTTTACGGTGTTGTTGTGGTTGTATTTTGCAGCGCTTGCGTCTGGCGTTACGCTAAGTTTATTGTATTTGCATTCTCGTTAGACCATGGGTTTTGTATAACAGCTCCACCGGCCCACCTCATTTCAAGACATTCCAAGAAACCTAACCAAAATTTAAAATTATTGCAAACATGTCCGATGCATTGTATTTATTTTATAGATGTGTATCAATGTATACCCATCGGCATCATGCCTCAAGTATTAGAAATAAACTAGCAAAACTATGTATGTACCCATAAATTTGTTGATTCCATTAAAAATGAAAACACCAAATGAAAAACGAAATCTTTATCAAGTTTACATAATGGGTTGTAGTAAGAACTCAAATGAGTAAACATGTCAGAACATAGAGTATCATAGACATATTCTCTCAATGACTTCAACTTATAAAAATCCTACAACGTTTATTTTTGTGCATTATTTAACGAAACTACGAACGAGTGTTCTTTTATCGTTCCTACTGGCCGATTTCTTTAAAGCACCTTTGTAATAAGAAAATAACACAAAATTGGAAAGTTATACGTACTGTTTAGAGTATTTTTACTCCACCGGACCACCTCGGAAGTTACCAACGGGCATTTTCCGAACACCTCCAAATGAGCTGATCCGGTGAGTCTCCTAACCGTGTACGTACATGTATTCGTTTAATTCTAGTTCTGGCTTCATAAAGATCACGATAGATTTACTGATGAATTTTCTATTTATGAACAGAGAAAAACTGAAATCTTAACAGACATGTTTGCCTGTTTCTGTTCTTAGTAATTCAATTGAATTAATATTGGTCTTTATAACGGTAAAACTGCATACATGTGTATTTGGAAACAATTTGTAAAATATGATTTACGACTGGCTCTAAAGAATGTAGAAGTTGATGATGCTAACGATTCTTCTTATCTTGAATATATTTTTGAGAACTCAGAGATTATTTAAGGTTTACGTTTAAGAATGAGCAGCGATAATGAAGTCAGAGAAATTCAAACACCGAATAATTTTGGTTAGATACCAGTAAATCATTGTGTATCCCTCCGTGGTCCATTCAAAAGTTGTACCTATTACTAAAACGTTCCTCTTCTCTTCTGGCATAAAAGCCATTTAGGTATCTCAGACATGCCTTTTGTCGTTATTTCTAATACCCTATGCGTGTCTGCAACATATTGGTCCATTTCATTGGAGGCTAACTTCAAAGGTGAACTTTTGGAGTGTGTTTACTGTGGTATGGGGCTTTTGTCGAAATATGACTGCTGAAACCCTGTTTTCTACCGGTGCCTGCATTCAAGTGAGATGCATTTTTTTAGAAGTAATATAACATATCTTTTTTATTGCAAATTTTGGAAGAGGACAGATTGATCTTTAAATTTTTACCAGGCTTGCACAATCTGAAATAAAGCAAATGCTAGAAAAATGCTTGGAAAGTGTGCCGTTTTATAATGGGACCCTATGGGAATTGGAATTACTGGTATCTAACCTTTCAGAAAACCAGGTACCGGCCCTTTAGGGTCCACTTATACATAAAATCCCCACGTGTCTGTGTTATTTTATTGCGTTTATTACTTTTCACGGGAATACATGTGAATAATATCACAACTGACACGTTATCTACGATTTTTAAAGCGAAACCTGTTTTTTTTCGGGCAAAAAATGAAAAAAAAGTACGGAAACTCGCCGTTTGCAGCTCACAGCACATGGAATCATGTTATTCGCAAATATGACACGTTTTATACCTTATTACCGTCCATTGCATTAAAATAAGTCTAAATGAACTGGTATTTGGACTGGTTTATGTGATTTAGGTGCGAATTTTAGTTCACGCTCCCCATTCAATCCAAGTACTGAAACGCAAGTCAGATGGCTTATCATGTGTCATTCTCAAATGCGTTTTGGGGGCATTCCTGCTTAGCGGATCGACCTGAAATTTTGCATGTGTGGTACAAGTAGGTTAATAATGATGTAGAAGAGTTTTTTTCATGATAGCAAAATTTTGAGTTTTCTTTAAGGTTAGATACCAGTAAATCATTGTGTATCCCTCCGTGGTCCATTCAAAAGTAGTGCCTATTACTAAAGAGTTCCTCTTCTCTTCTGGCATAAAAGATATTTAGGTATCTCAGACGTGCCTTTTGTGGTTATTTCTAATATCCTATGCGTGTCTGCAACATTTTGGTGCATTTCATTGGAGGCTAACTTAAAAAGGTGAACTTTTGGAGTGTGTTTACTGTGGTATGGGGCTTTTGTCGAAATATGACTGCCGAAACCCTGTTTTCTACCGGTGCCTGCATTCAAGTGAGATGCATTTTTTTAGAAGTAACATGACATATATTTTTTATTGCAAATTTTGGAATAGGACAGATTGATCTTTAAATTAATACCAGGCTTGTACAATCTGAAATAAAGGAAATGCTAGAAAATTGCTTGAAAAGTGTTCCGTTTTATAATGGGACCCTATGGGAATTGGAATTACTGGTATCTAACTTTTATTGTCGGTATTATGAACCGCATATAATTTTCAACACGCTTTGTGATCGTATAATGCATTGGTTCCTGTAATGAAAGTTGCCAATTTGGTAGTGCACATTGTTTTCAATGGGTGTTTAGATCAGTCCAGTTTCCCTAAATTATGACGTGTATGTACTTAGAAGTGGAATTGCCACATTAAACTTCTTTTCTAAGTTAAGTAACATTTTCATTCTCATGCTCCATGTATGTGGGGTATCACAATATATCAGGCTAAGTTTTTGATAAATGTTCAACTTAATTTAAGAACTACTTAATAATTGTTATGAATATGGGCCCACGATTATTTTCACAGCCATCTACTGCTATCGCTAAAAAAAGGACGCAGGCGTGATAACCGCGTGCTTATCTTGTCTATAAGTGTTCAAATATTATCCTTCTGTAGACACGAGACACCTACTCGTCACGATGTGGACCATGATTTAGCAAAGTGTGTATTTGTCCTAGCAGTCCGCACAGGCTAATCAGGGGACGACACTTTCCGCCTACAGTGGATTTATGTTTAGAAGAGACTTCATGGGAACAGAAAATACCATAAAAGCGGAAAGTGTCATCCTGAAATAGCCTGTGCGGACTGCACAGGCTGATCCGGGTCAACACTTTACGCAAATGGATTCATCCCGGGTTTCCCATGACACACCTCATTATTGTTCGTATTAGTACGTTTTTGTTTGACATTCTGTCTATATTTACTTGTTTAAATAATGAATTTTCCATAAACATTTCGATTCACATAAATGGTATGTTTATAGTACAGTTTCGTGTTGTTACGTGATTTTCGTATTGTGCCGTTTTGTATTGGCAATAGGTCACTTGCCTTAAATAAAGGACCGTGTGCTGCTGTAAGAGTTCCTTCCTGCTGAGTTTCACATTGTTACTATTTAGGCGTGTCTTAGGAAAACCGGGCTAAATGCATGTGCGTAAAGTGTCGTCCCGGATTAGCCTGTGCAGTCCGTTAATCCAGGACCGCACTTTCCGCCTACAGTGGAATTATATTTAGAAGAGACTTTCTTGAAACAGAAAATACCATAAAGCGGAAAGTGCCGCCGCACAGGCTAATCCGGGACGACACTTTACGCACATGCATTAAGTCCGGATTTCCTACGACACGCCTGTTATATATGAGTTCGTATAAGTACGTTTGTTAACCGAAGTGTATTTATTTCCATATTCAAATAATGACGTTTTAATCGAACACAAATACTCAATTCAAGTCAGACTATCTGGGTTAAAACTGATAAAAAATACTGCGGCGTGACTATTATTCAATGTTGTATTTTGTTGTACAAACCATTGTCCTTCGGATTTTTTGCAAGTATTGTGTACATGTTTAGTAAGTGTTTTTCATCTCAATGTTTCGTATTCACCTTAATTGTAATAATACTCTTGGAATGCAAATTCCTGCACATCCGAACTCAAACCGTTTTTTTTAATTTACTGATAAACCAAAGGATTAATTGATTTCTTAACGGCAAACGGAACTCGATGGCTTTCAACAGCATTAATGTGTTTATGCATTGTCCCCAGGAAGTCTAAGGAGCGGTCGCTCTCGTATGGCATTGAAGGAAAAACAACACGTGGGTTGGATCGATAAAGTGCATTTATTTAAAATGCCATAAAATAACCAATATATTTTTTATACATAACAATTTCTAATATACAATGAAAACACAAGTTTTTCCATAAATGACATAATGGGCGGACAAAAACCGCGAATCGAAAAGGGCATTTATATAAAATGTCATAAAATAACCAATACTGTGTATATACATAATAATTTGTAAGAAACAATGAAAATACAAGTTGTTCCATAAATGGCATAATGGGCGGACAAAAACCGCCACATTGTATATACATAACAATTTGTAATAGACAATAAAAACACAAGTTTTTCCATAAATGACATAATGGGCGGACAAAAACCGCCAATACACCGTATATGCATAACAATTTGTAATAAGCAATGAAAACATAAGTTGGGCCATAAATGACAAAAACTGACAAAAAGGGCGGCTAAAGCGCCGTATATATAAAATATATTATACCATGAAATATGAAATATTCAAACATAGCATAAATTTATTGGCGTATATCCGCCGTGGCATAAAAGGACGATGAATGGACACAAAAAGGTGGAGGTGTTGTTGGTGGTGGTTTTTTAGAATTGCATCCGCCTGCACCAAATGAGTTCTACGTAGTCTGGTTGGTTGACTAACATCACGTGATAAAACACTTGTATACGATTGGATATTGACTACTGAGCTAAGGTTAACATGCAGTAAACAATTTACGTGAACAATGACATAAAAAAAATTATGTGTTCATAAACTATTATTTATGCATTGTCCCCGGGAAGTCTAAGGAGAGGTCGAACTCGTATGGCATTGAAGGAAAACAA
Organism: Congeria kusceri; assembly: GCA_027627225.1. Taxonomy (NCBI): domain Eukaryota; kingdom Metazoa; phylum Mollusca; class Bivalvia; order Myida; family Dreissenidae; genus Congeria; species Congeria kusceri. The sequence goes on along the minus strand of CM051040.1, from coordinate 6,991,195 downwards.
CACGTGGGTTAGGATCGAAAAAGGGCATTAATATAAAATGCCATAAAATAACCATTCTACCACGGCACGCGGCTAGTGGTCCATAGATAAAGAAGGAAAATAACTGTGGGTTATTCTGCAACAAATTATAGGCGGAGCTTAATGTTTTTGAAAATAGTTCCGGATATTGGAAGATATTGTCGCGTAAAATGCACGTGCTTAAACGCGCGATAGCAAATTGTGACAAACAAATCATTTTTGCATAATGTAGCGCCATTAAACCACATTTGTACTACATATTTTATACTTAAGTTCACGAAAACGTTAACGTTTTGTTAATATGTTTTTAATTTGTGGTTTTTGGCCTGAAATTTTCACTGTTTTATATCGATAAGTATGACGTAATTCGCTCAATGTTTATCAATAAAGCTGACGTCATTTTTAAATGTAATGATTTATTAACGTCACAGAAACGCACGTGTAAATGCACCTCTCGGAAAATGGGCGGAGTATAGATAAATATAGTTCTTATTCATAACCTTTAAAAATACGAATTTTATATAAGATCGTGTTAGAATCGAAATAATTGACGGGTAACAGTTTGTTATTGCGTTAATAACCAACTGTTTATCGTTCCGATGCTTGTTATCAAACCACTCGGGCTACCGCCCTCGTGGTTTAATTCCTACGCATCGGAGCTCCAAACCGCTGGTTATTACCGCAACAACCAACAGTTACCCGTCAATTATGTCTTAAATACATTGTATATACATAACAATTTGTAATATACAATGAAAACACAAGTTTTTCCATAAATGACACAATGGGCTGACAAAAACCGCCACAAAGGGAACCGACCGCCGCCCATGAAGACCGAAACGAGACAAGTGTTCGGGGCTAAAACGTATGTAAGTGATATTAGAAGAAAAATCTTAATACTGACAAAGATCATTTGGGCTGGTGTACATAACAACCCGCATGTACGACTAAGCACAACAATGTAGAGAGATAACAAACAAAAACATTAAAAGCAATACACCCACAATTGAAAATGAAGTTGTAAAGAAAATGAAGAAACATGTTTTACATTTGCTACAAGGCAAAAACTACGTGTTGTTTGATGAAGAGATGTGGCTATGCAACGAAAGAATTGCAACATTACCTGTGTAAAGGAATACAAATGCACATTGCTTAGAAGTATGAGCATAGTATGTCCATTGAATTAGCAACGAATACTATATGTGTTAGACTGATACCGATCAGTGGCTTAAGACTCCAACTCAAGCTTACAGACTTTCAATCGAAAGATATACTGTTAATACTGACTAGGCAAAAAACAAAATCATACCAAATGAAACTGACAAACTATGCTCTGGCATAATCACAGCAACTATATGGAGAAAATTAAAGTGCATATACACATGTACCTATATTATATGTAAGATATTAAAATATATAATTGACTACATATGAGTGTATCGGTGTAAAACAGTAATAAAATTAGGACCCAAAAATTTGATTGTAAGTGACAAGGTGTGAATTCCAAGCACAGGCTCAAATATATGCAAAATATTAGTTGCTGAATACCCCAGAAACAAATAAAATAGAAGGAAGTAAGTGCAAGTAATTAAAATTGAAATAAGTACATAGTAGTTCAGTGTAGTGTGACAATATTATAAGACAAGTCGCAGTGAGTAGTATGCCAAGCTGTAAAGCTCTATACTGACAGACCATAACCTAAGGTGAAAACATCATATACGCTAAATTCATTCGCAAACAAACAGTAAAATAAAACAGGACCACATGATTAATGTGTGCGGTAACAATAAAATAACACATGTATGTGTACAGTTGCAACAGTAAAGATCAGCTCTGCAGCCTTAAACTGTCAGAGTCTAACAGAAGATTTTGACATGTGTATGCATAGCATACTATTAAGCTCTGCAGCCTTAAGCTGTCAGAGCATTTCAGTTAATATAAGGTAGCACAAAAGGTTGCTGCAAAGCAGCAGTAATGCTATTTAATAAAATGGATACATGTAAATAGACCCACAGTTGTGGGAAGAAACCATTAAATAATATAATTATCTGTATAGTAACAAACATGCAATTCTTCAGCCTTAAACTGGCAGAACAACAATTCTTCAGCCTTAAACTGGCAGAACAGCAATTCTTCAGCCTTAAACTGGCAGAACAGCAATTCTTCAGCCTTAAACTGGCAGAACAGCAATTCTTCAGCCTTAAACTGGCAGAACATGGTAGCATATGTTGCTTAAAAGCAGTTAAAAAATTGTTTAATAAAACAAGTTAATGGTCCCCATAGTAGTAGAATGTAAACATTGAAGAACATAATGATATGTACATGTATAATTGAAAACACAACTCTGTAGTCTGAAACTGTCAGAAGATGGTAGCATAATAGGTTGTTACAAAGCAGTAATAACGTACATGTAAATAGACCCACAGTAGTGGCAAGGTAACCATGCCATAACATAATTATCTGTATAAAAACAAACATGCAATTCTGCAGCCTTAAACTGTCAGAATATGTTAGCATAAGATGTTGGTATAAAGTAGTTATAACACAGTTCCATACAACAGGTAAATAGACCCACATTAGTTGAAGAAATCCATGCAATAACACAATAATACATGTATGTTAAGAAACAATAATTCCATTCTGCAGCCTTCAACTGTCAGAATATGGTAGCATAATATGTTGTTATAACGCAGGTATAAAACTGTTCCATAAAACAGGTAAATCGACCTACAGAAGTAAATGGTAATATTGATGTAGAAAAAATGTAACTCTGCAGCCTTGAACTGTCGGACCATGAAAGGTTTGGACCTCAAAACTAACTATGACACACAGAGGGCAGAGGCAAGAAGTAGATAAATACGACATACGTGCGAGACACCAATAAAATAATAAATATATAAGTACATTGATGAAGCGCTGCAGCCTTAAACTGTCAGAGCACCACCAAAGGCGTCCATATAAACGGATGGCCAACCAAAAGTACAACAAATTTACTGCATGTAAATAAGACCAAAGAGGATAAGTGTAAATGACAAAAAAAGAACATAAGAATATATATATAATAACATGCAACAATAAAACTCTGCAGCCTTAAACTGTCAGAGCACAACTAATGTTTTGAAAGAAGTGAATTTATGAAACAAGGTGAAATACAACATGCAAATAATAAATATATAAGTACATTGATAAAGCTCTGCAGCCTGAAAATGTCAGAGCACTACCAAAGGCTTCCATAATAAAAACCTGTAAGACGACAAAACCAGAACATAATAATGTATATTCATATCAACATTAAACAAATAAGCTCTGCAGCCTTAAACTGTCAGAGTCCAACTTACGTTTTCAGAGAATGAATTTATTAAATAAGGTTGCAAAAAAGCATGCAAATAAGCCCAAGTATGCACTAATGGATGGAATAATGCTGTATAAATTAATGAAGCTTGGCAGCCTTCAACTGTCAAAGCATAACACGTGTCAACATCGGCATTTGCATACAAACTTTCATTAAAAGATACAATATCCATATTCCCAAAAGAAAAAGAAACAATAGTATTAATAAAATTATGTTCAAAATTGACAGCATTCTGCAGCCTTAGACTGTCAGGCCATAACATTGTCAACCTACATGTTGACATACAACTGTTAAGAAAACAATGTATATGAATCTAGAATTTAAAACAACAATATACTAACATAATTATGTAGAAAAGTTATGAAGCTCTGCAGCCTGAGACTGTCAGAGGATGACAAGTGAAAAAATGTTTGTTGGCAAACAAGCCATAACGGAAACGTCGTTAAAGGTAGTTTGACTCTCACAGGAAGCTATTGTGAAGAAATGATATTAGAACATGTGCAGTAATAGGGAAGCTCTGCAGCCTTAAACTGTCAATCATGACAAACTTCAATTATTATGTTTGGAATTGTTGGCAAACCAGCCTAAGTTAATGGAAAGTAGGTAACAAAACAATGTAATATTATAATGTAAGTATGGCAGGATGTTTATAAAGCGCTGCAGCCTCAAACTGTCAGAGCCAATGGGAACGGTTAATATGCATTAACAATTGTTAAACTGGACCATGTGATGTTATTGGTTTTCAAACAACTAATGTATTAAAGGTGACAGCAATTAAACAAACACACTGAAACATAAATGGCAACAATTTAAGAACATATAAGTTTTTCACAGCATATATTAGTAAAAATGTACGACTATGTTAAGAAGAACCCACAGCATAAGACCAATATGTATGTGTTAATGTAATGATTGAGCCAGACTAAAAAAATGGCAGGGGGGCCTGAAAAAGGGCAGGGGGAGTGGGGCCTTTTCGCGAAAAAGGGCAGGGTTATAATAATTATATATTATATATATATTTATTTATTTATTATTAATTTATTATTATTATTATTATTATTATTATTATTATTATTATTATTTATTAATATTATTAAATAAATAATAATATTCATAATAATATTTAGCATCCTTACTTTTCATTTCAAAGTTAGAATTACTGTTATTATTAAGACGATTTTAGCACATATAATATTTACATACTTAAATGCCACTGGAATGTGTGTTTTTTTTTTATTTTAGTTATATTTTCATATTTATTTAATATTAAATTCATAGTTATTTCATTAAAGAAAATCATTGCATTAATTCATAATTATCTTGCAATCATATTTCCAATTTGAACACACAATAAAATCCGTAAAAAATACAGTCATTGACAATAACACCTGTTACAACTGAAAAGAGTGAAAGCGCGAAGTCATAAATTAACCAGGCTTCTAAATCTGCAAGCCGTTAGTAACGTCCTTAGCAACGGTGTCGGTTTGACTGCAAAAGTCTTTGATGTGACTGCCGAGCTGGGGCCATTCTCTAGCGGTTTGTAGCAGTGAACAAAAGCATCGATCAACACTATTGTACCTGAACAATGCAAGCACTATCGATAGAGCATTAATGAATTAGCGTTTTATGTGAAATGTTAGGGGTGTCAAAAGAATTAGACAGGTGTTTTGTTGCATGGGATAAAATGGATATTTAAATGGGAGTGACGAAATATACATGTATTGGACTTAAATTGGACTGGAGATTGTGTACGGCATAAAACTTATTGAATATTAAAATTCAATTTGGATTAATATGTGTTTTTGCACGCAAGGTAATTATGTATGCGTATCTGAAATTTAGTTTGCATTGATAACGTTTTTTAAGAACGTAAATTATTATAATAAGTCGAAAATTCCAGAACACCAACATTAATAACATGGATAAAATTTGGTAAAATAACATAATAAGACTTAAACAAACAACAGCTGCAAAAAATCCTTTACAGAAGCACCGCATTCGGCACTAAATTACCATTAATTCGGTAACTGATAATTGATGTCGCAAGGTCATGATGAGCAGATTAATGATACTTGTCGCGACGATACGTCCATGAGCATTTAGGCCAAGATGTGTTTGCCAAGATGTGCATGTAACTAATTAAATTGCGTTAGGGCGTGTCTGTGCTGACACAAATGACAAAAAGTACACAGGTGGGCGGGCAAATTTTTTAAAGGGCGGAGGAAAAGGGCAAGAGGGCGGGGCTAAAAATGGAAGGGCGGGCCGCCCTGCCATTCCGCTTTAGCTAAATCCCTAAACTTAATGTGTAATAAAATATAGGGCATGATAATAATTGAACGTGTTAAAAGCAACAAATAAAAATACAATTATAGCGAGTACAATTGAGGCAGTCAGATAAAATGGGAACTGCTGGTGTAGTGGTGAAGTTATAACATGGGTTGTGACCAAGAACAGCATACAGAAAGTTGGTGTAGCACATATCGGTATACTGATAATAGAGACATGCAACAGAGGAAAAGACTTAAGAGCCACTTTGTGTAGATAAATAATTGCAGACATACGTCATATCCAATAGTATTGAAATATTTTGGCCACAATCTCGGACTTAGAGATTCCATTTGTAGAAGAAAACAGCACTGAAACATAATCTGAGTGCAGTGTTCGAAGAAAACCTAGTAGAAAGACATAACCCTGATGTGAGAAGATTTGGCACGTGAAGTGACAAAGTTTAAAGCGCCTTCTTGAAAACCGCAAGGGTAAGAATGCGTGTGACTGTGAGTTTGGTGGAGTGAATGGCAATATCAATTTAATGGATCAATGTACAGAACACACAATGCATGTTGATAATGGAACGTTGTTTACAATCGAACTTTGGTAATATACAGATGCGTCGCAAACCCCGGATGCGGCAAACAGGCTGGCTGTGAATGAACTTAAAGGTGGTGGACAGGATTTTCACAGAATAGTTGTACCAGGCGATGTCTGGAAGGTAACCGGAAATTTCCATCCCGCCAGCGTTGGGTTGATGCGTCCTGGATGGGAGAGAGACCACTTTAGAGGCCAGATTGCCCGCAGCACTTGATGGCACAGCCGATTGGTGGAAAACTGCAGCCCTGCTGTGAAGTTGATGACTTCCTGTCGAAAGGGTTGTCAGAAAAACATGCAATAATATAAATGTAAAATAGGTGTATGTGTGAACAAAACATACTGAATACTGACCGCTGATATATGGATTGAAAATGTAATTCAAGAACCCAGAAAACAACATGTAGTAACAGTTGCTGACAGATCAACAGGAAGACCGGAACGTTTACAGTTACAGTGTGTTTATGATATTGCTGGGCGCAGCCATATTGAATCCCGTCAATTCTCGCTGAGATATTCGAGATTTCATTCCTTTGTTCTTTTACGTCTTATTTTTAGAAATCGACCCACCTCGTAATATAAACCACAATGCTGATCAAGCGTTGGATAATAAACCATCCTGAACTTTGGTAACACAATTCGTGAACGGCAAAAATGCACGTCTCAAAATTGCATTTAACAGAAGAATTATTATTTTAGAATTGCAAAATGGTGAGGCATCCGCCTGCACCAAATATAACGTAAACAATGAGTTCTACGTAGTCTGATTGGCTGACAAACATCACGTGATAAAACACTTGTATGCGATTGCATTGTGTCCACCAGGTGTCGCTTCTCGCAACTAGCGAACGCAGTGACGTCACACTCGATGTATAGAATGATACGATTGGATATTGACTACTGAGCTAAGGTTAACATGCAGTACACAATTTACGTGAACAATGACATAAAAAAAATTATGTGTTCATAAAATATTATTAATTTTGATGTTTTAATTTACTGCAAATCGGCATAAAAAATCCGTAAAACTGTTGGTTAAACGTAAACAATGTATTAAAACAAAATAAAACGAAGCAATACAACTCAACTTTTTCTTACAATCAACACGTAAAATAGAATGCACTAACATATCAAACTGTTTTATCTTAATTTGATTTAAATGTGGTTACTCCATAATACCGTATTCTGACAACTGAATTACCATAACATAAGATCCAAATAATCATTTAATAATTATAAAACTTCATTCTATCAAAACAGACAATTTGTTCATATATTTTATTGTGTATAAAATGCCATTACACGTCTTAACTGCTAAAACTAAAGCTATTGAACAAAGAATTCAACTATACTAAGTTCAGCAACAACAAATATGTTAGCATATATAAGATGCATTTTAAAGAGAAAACAAAACATTGTTTATTGGTCGGATTTCATTATAACAATGTGACATTTATACCAAGCATGATGTCGATATCTGCTAGTTAACTCTCTTTAAAGTGAAGGACCAGTACTTTAAGTGACGCTTACCACTGGGCCAGACACTCTACTACAGTCGGTAAAAATGCAAGTAAGAATCGCTCAAACCATTGACGAATCGATACATACATATCGATTTATAAATACATGTACATACGTTCGCAGCGCGTCTATAAACTGAAAATCACCATGCTCTTATTTCCAGTAAATGGTTATCCACTCATTATTGACAAAAATTAAATCGACTAAACACGTCAGCGTGTATTGTTAACATTGTGTTTGTGATACACGAGGTTTCAATATTATCATCACGTTATTCGTTTCGCTTTACCAAGTGTTCAAGTTTATTTCAGAAAAACTCAGTTCATGATAACATGACATAAGTAAATGAGAAACATACATATTGTGAATATTTGATAACGTGGCTATCGTTACAATATACAATGCACAATAATGCACATTTTAATTATATGGGATGTGCATTTTTTTTAAATACAACAACAATACAGCAAATAAATAAAATTATGTCCAGTATGAGTTATCTACACAGAATACGTATAAAAACATTTTTACAATTTCTTTTACAAATTGGCACAACATTTTATACATAGAGTTCATATTGTTGTAACATTAAGTCATCAACGATTTAAATTTAATCACATTTGGGTTTACATAATATTTTCTATTTATGTAACGACTTCTAATATTGCTAAGCGATCGGCATTCTAAAATATAATGATATTCGTCGCCTATGCTACTATTAGACTGGCACAGAGGACATTTCCTTGCGGAAACATCAATTTCAGTCCAGCTACCAGTCTCAATTGAAGACGGTGGTTTCTGGTACGGAACATTATGATATATTTCAATAAATTATTTTGGTGTATTTATAAGATAATTTTCAAAGTCGAAACTGGTCTTAAATATTCGATAATTGTGACATTTACTTGTATTATTAATAATGCTGTATTATTCAATTTAAGAAAATGTCACTTAATTTTAGCTTAACATTACATACAAGCCATTTAGGATTTGGAAATGTGTGTATCCCATATGTTAGCATGACCGCATTTAAAAGTATGCTTCTAACATTGGAAATCCAAGAAAACGAATGCCTTAGAGAATGGTCACAGGCTAAGTAATGACTTAGCACTACAGTATACATAGTTGATGACAACTTTGGATATAATGGTGATACTAAGTTACCCCAATACGAAATTATTCGGGATTCTATGTCAGTGATAACGGCTTTACACCTGTTTTCCCATATACAATGCAAGAAGCAGTACTTGCTTTGACTCCAAGAATATGTTTTAAAAATTTAAGTTGCACTCTTTCCAGTATTTGATTGTTTCCAAATCCCCAGCATTCGCATCCGTATAAAAGAATAGGTTTGATCATTTTATTAAATAAATCTATTTGCATATCCACTGACAAGGCTAAATTTTTACACTTACTTATAAGACAGTACATGGCTCTAATAGCTTGTTTAGATATTTCAACTTTAGCTTTATAAAACGAACCGCTGTTGCTAAATTCTACTCCTAAGTATTTAAAGCTGCTAACTGTTTCTAGTGGACAATCTTTATACGTAAAAACGTGGTTACGCCATCGGCCCTTTTGTATAACTAGAACTGTGTTTTTTTTCTGAATTGATTTTTAGTTTCCATTGATCACAATATTGTTCATATAGATTAATAGCGTTATGTAAGTCATCAGCAGATTCGCATAATATAACTGTGTCTTCAGCGTACAAAAGTACAAACAGTTTTATATAAACAATACGGTTGTAATCAGTAATATGACTATTGCAATTGACACCACGCAATATCGTGTTGCTTTGAAAATAATGATGTAAATCGTTTAGAAAGTAAGGAAATAATAACGGTGATAGATTTTAACCCTGTCGGACTCCAATAGAACAAGGGAAGTAATCGGATTGTTTACCATTGACAGATACACGTGATTTTGCGTGGTTATACATAGAGTTTATCATATCTAGGAAGGGACCATTGATATTATATGACATCAGCTTGTACCATATTAGTGATCTGTTTATAGAATCAAAGGACCCTTTTAGCTCAATAAATGCGCAAAATAGTTGTTTCTTCTGTGTTTGCAATAGCTCAATAACAGATTGAAGCACAAACATATTATCAGCTTACAGTGGAGTGTTATTTTCTAAAACCAGCCTGGTATTGATTTATGATATCGTTCTGATTACTGAATTTTTGAAGTCTTGAATTTAAAACAGAAGTAAAAAGTTTCCCAACACAACTCAACAATGTTATTGGTCTGTAGTTGGTTGGATCACTAATGGAACCTTTATTTTTATAAATAGGGTTGATTACACCCAATGTCCAGTTTTCGGGAACAACACCAGACTTAAATACAATATTAAAAAGTCTGACGTCAATATTCTTCATTAGAGCGCCATCGCTTTAGTATGTTTTATTATTTTGAAAACTAGTTTCAAGTACTCGTCTGTTACGTGAAGGCAAAGTTAGAGCAGTGAATCCAGTTTTATTTATACAAATGTAGACAGTGTAACCTGCAATATACACAAATTATGTCTACTGTATAAGTATTGTTTGTACAAAAATGTACAAAAATGTTTGACAAGTGAAATCTTTAGTCAAATGAGTATGTATAGACGGTGATAAACTATTGAACTGACGGACGGGCATAACAGCACGCCCTGATACAGTGAACCTATATGACAAGTTACCTCCAGTTCCTTCAAGAGGATCAAATGTTATTTGTTTTGTGACGGACAGACATTCGGGCGGACAGACATATTTAAAGTACGTGACATTTGCAACAATATGCAACTAGGAAACAGCAGGTATTAGGCTTTAAAGACTTCTAGTTTACAGTTTTAAAAGAGTCTAAATATATTACTCTAGCAGTATGGAAATTGTCATACAATATGTTTTACATATACAACAAAGTGACCGTTTGCCTCTATAAGACTGTATGCACAACGAATGAATCCAACACACAACAGGTTTATGGGTCACTAATCAAAATATTAATTTCTAGCACGTTAAGTACCTTCTTAATCCTGCATATCGTCCCTTGAAAGCCACAAAGGTTCATCGGCATATGCGGCTTTTAGTAGACGATAAACTTTTATAGTAAAATGTATGATATTGTAGAATACCGCCATATTTGGTATACTATAGTTCTATTCTGTTCGGGATGGCAACAAGGCAACTACGAATTATTCCAAAACAACCGGTTTCTGTTTCAACATATATTTAATCGTTGCATAAATTTGAGCATCATGCACGTATGCAGCAATTTACTATCATGTATAAATGAATAGTTGAAATAGCGCTGATAAACTTTTGAGCTCTCTGGATTGCATATAACTCATTTCGGTAGAGCTTAAGAAGCTTACTGTAAGATCTATACTGTGTTAATTTTGATTAAAGATTAAGCTTACCATCTTGGGAATGTTGTATGAAGATCTAATAATATGATCTAAACTATGGATCGACTTAGTAATTGTAAAGATTGGAACTAGGTGATCTTGAAAGATCTGACTTTGGTGATCATGAAAGATCTGACTTTGGTGATCATGAAAGATCTGACTTTGGTGATCATGAAAGATCTGACTTTGGTGATCATGAAAGATCTGACTTTGGTGATCATGAAAGATGCCGAATGTTTGTTTATCTGCGCTATTTATACCTGTCGCGCAGCAACTTAGGATTAGGATTATGAGCACCAACCAATCAAAATGACTTAGGAATTTCCTCAGCCAATCAAAATGACTTCGGATTTACAACAACCAATCAAATGCATTTAGGAATCCTAATCCTAAAACTAGTTCTGCAGCGCCAAACATTTAACAATAAAATTCATATTTTACACTAGTTAACAATAATTTGTAAGTCATCATTCTGAAACGCCTACCATTTATTTCCGATATTATCTCAGGATGTTTCCTATATTTGTCGATTATTGTACAACTCGCAATGCTTCCATTCATAGAGATCAATTCAAACAGTATGTCTGCGTTTTAAAAATCCACGAACTGGCTGAATATCATTTTCCAGCGTCCGATTCAATAAACATAAAGCTCCATCCTACATGTTGCTGATGTTTCTCATATTGTAAAGTTCAACGGACAATTTTCCAATTATCCAAAGAGCTCTAAAACTGTAAAAACTGTGTTGCAAGCATTTCTTTATCCAGTTCTTCGAAACATTACCACGTAATATTTTGGTACCAACATTCTCACCAACCCATTCTTCGACTTAAGAATGAATTGTTTGTTTGGATTTTTCGCCCTTTTTAACCAGTCTATACACAGAGTGTGACGTCACTGCTTTCGCCTAACCTCTATACTGGGAACTGATAACTATATCCATATTTGGCTAAATGGTACATACACTGGGATATAGTCCGCGGATGAATGAAATAATTTCCAAACAATGACAATTTCCGTATATTCTTAGTAAAAACATGTTTAACCATGATAACTATATCAACATTATTAACTTCAAACACTCAAAGCATTGTGTTTATACCTGTTCGTGCAATAAAATGCCTTTTACTTGAGTTGTCATGCATTTTATACTTTCACTTTCGTACACTTCGAACAAGTGAGCAAACAGAGATAAAAACTTATTTATTATTGAAAACAACGGCGGATTATATTTTCAAATTGAATTAAACGATGCACAGATTGAGTTACTTGCACCAAGTTACGTCCTACAAGACTGTATGACGATTTTGCTAATATTTAAGAGAAGCGTCTCATGCTCCAGTTGGCGCCATATAAATATAGTGCTTACCCATCATGCACAGCGCGAAATCACACAGGTTAGTTGCGAGAAGCGACATCTGGTGGACACAATGGTTTTTAACAGTATTTCAGTCATATCACGGCGGTCATAGTGCACATACCTATGCCAGTAACTGACAACTGCCCTACTTGAATCAGAGGTAGGGGGAGAATGGCCGTAGAAATAATTTCATGACCACACAAGTTATGGGGCCGGGCTGGGGCTCGAACTCACGATCCCCGGATTGACAGTCCAGCGCACTACCAACTGAGCTAGCCGGGCCCGGCTACTTAAGAATGAAGGATAGACTTAAACTAACGTGTGTGTGTGTGTGTGCATTTCGAAGATGATGAGGTCCTTCCGCGCATGAGGCTGCGTTATGTGAGGACCCGGTGTGTGTCCCAGAACTCCTACCTAAGTAACTTACTAGAGACTCACGAAAGTTGGGACGAATTTTGAAATCATAGCTGCAATTTCCAGCTATTTATTTTTTACTGAAAGATATTTTAATTTTGGTGTGGTCTTGTGCTGTGGGGGAAACCGGAGTACCTGGAGGAAACCCCACCTGTCCGGTATGTTGACCACCAACCAAACTCACATGCGCCGGGAGTGGGTAGCGAACCCGGGACGCCAACCACTGCGCTAGCCGCTTAAACTCTCTTGAATCAATATTATTCAAAATTGTATGACATTAAATAAACGTAACAATAGTGCTAATAGTATTGCTACTACGACAGTGTAGTTTCCCCATTGTCTATATATGTAATTAGGTTTAGAAAAATCATGGGGACGCTAAACATAGAATCAAATTTGTATGGCCTAAGATTCAAATCAACGGCCCTTTTTTATCAACACAGTTTGAAGAATATTTGTTTTTCTTACGCCTTAAGTCTAAGAATGGGTCGGTAACAATGTCTAAGAATGGGTTGGTAACAAAGTCAAAAATGGGTCGGTAACAAAGTCTAAGAATGGGTTGGTAACAAACTCTAAGAATGGGTGGATAACAAAGTCAAAGAATGGGTCGGTAACAAAGTCTAAGAAAGGGTCGGTAACAAAGTCTAAGAATGGGTCGGTAACAAAGTCTAAGAATGGGTCGGTAACAAAGTCTAAGAATGGGTCGGTAACAAAGTCTAAGAATGGGTGGGTAACAAAGTCTAAGAATGGGTGGGTAACAAAGTCTAACAATGGGTGGGTAACAAAGTCTAACAATGGGTGGGTAACAAAGTCTAAGAATGGATCGGTAACAAAGTCTAAGAATGGGTGGGTAACAAAGTCTAAGAATGGATCGGTAACAAAGTCTAAGAATGGGTCGGTAACAAAGTCTAAGAATGGGTCGGTAACAAAGTCTAAGAATGGGTCGGTAACAAAGTCTAACAATGGATCGGTAACAAAGTCTAAGAATGGATCGGTAACAAAGTCTAAGAATGGGTGGGTAACAAAGTCTAAGAATGGGTGGGTAACAAAGTCTAAGAATGGGTGGGTAACAAAGTCTAAGAATGGGTGGGTAACAAAGTCTAAGAATGGGTGGGTAACAAAGTCTAAGAATGGGTCGGTAACAAAGTCTAAGAATGGGTCGGTAACAAAGTCTAAGAATGGGTCGGTAACAAAGTCTAAGAATGGATCGGTAACAAAGTCTAAGAATGGGTCGGTAACAAAGTCAAAGAATGGGTGGGTAACAAAGTCTAAGAATGGGTGGGTAACAAAGTCTAAGAATGGGTTAGTAACAAAGTATAAGAATGGGTTGGTAACAAAGTCTAAGAATGGGTTAGTAACAAAGTCTAAGAATGAGCTTTTAACACAGTATAAGAATGGGTGGGTAACACAGTCAAAAAATGGGTCGGTAACAAAGTCTAAGAATGGGTGGTAACAAAGTCTAAGAATGGGTTGGTAACAAAGTATAAGAATGGGTCGGTAACAAAGTCTAAGAATGGGTGGGTAGCAAGTCTAAGAATGGGTTGGTAACAAAGTCTAAGAATGAGTGTTTAACAAAGTCTAAGAATATGTTGGTAACAAAGTCTAAGAATGAGTTGGTAAGAAAGTCTAAGAAGGGGTTGGTAACAAAGTCTGAGAATGAGTTGGTAACAAAGTCTAAGAATGGGTTGGTAACACATCTAAGAATGGGTCGGTAACAAAGTCTAAGAATGGGTGGGTAACAAAGTCTAAGAACGGGTTGGTTACAAAGTCTAAGAATGGGTTGGTAAAACAGTCTAAGAATGGGTTGGTAACAAAATCTAAGAATGGGTTGGTAACAAAGTCTAAGAATGGATTGGTAACAATGTATAAGAATGGGCTGGTAACAAAGTCTAAGAATGGGCTGGTAACAAAGTCTAAGAATGGGTCGGTAACAAAGTCTAAGAATGGGCTGGTAACAAAGTCTAAGAATGGGCTGGTAACAAAGTCTAAGAATGGGTTGGTAACAAAGTCTAAGAATGGGTTGGTAACAAAGTCTAACAATGGGTTGGTAACAAAGTTTAACAATGGGTTGGTAACAAAGTCTAACAATGGGTTAGTGAATACGCACCCTGATTACACAAGAACAGTGAGTGGATTATTTTTAGATTGAACTGTATTTTATTTGTCATTGTATTGAGGCATTTTGTTAAGGCCAACAGCAATACTACCGATTCTCGAATGAGCTCGGAAACTGTTAAAACACTGTTTGGCACTCATCTTTTAACCCAGTACAAGGAAGTGTTAGAAGCATGGTCACGTGGTATATTGGTACCAAAGTTAACATTTGTACCGCGGATTTCAATACTTCTATGACTGGAATATCGACACATGATTTAAACATAATCCGGACTTTGATTATCCAGACCGTAAATCGATTATTTGTTCAATTTACATTGCTGGCACGTTATTTTGATTATTTGATTATTTTGACCCCGAAACAGTTAAGCGTCCTAAAACCTATTATTGATTTGCAAAACAGTCCATTATCCGAATTGCAAAGTGTCCGCTGTCAACATTACTATACACTCTTTTTTGTTATACACTTAAAAGGTCATTAGCGGGTAATTTTGTACCTATTACTTAATCAGCATACCAATAATTGGGTAAGCTGTTCTTGCTGTTTCAAGTGACATTATAATGTATATTACTTGTGTATTATTTGAGGAACAAATCGCAAAAAATCGTTTAAGTTTGTTTGTTTGGATTTTTCGCCGTTTTTAACAGTATTTCAGTCATATCACGGCGGTCAGTTACCTACAGACACTTTTCCTGGGCAAGTTTAGCCGACCTAAGCGGTTTACCAGTGCACATGTCTATGCCAGTAACTGACAACTGCCCTACTTGAATCAGAGGTAGGGGGAGAATGGCCATAGAAATAATTTATTGACCAATCCCCACAACAGTTATGTGGCCGGGCTGGGGTTCGTACTCACGATCCCCGGATTGACAGTCCAGCGCTATACCAACTGAGCTGGCCGGGCCCGACATCTTTTAAATAAAATATATTCATCTAGCTAAGTAATACCATTACCATCGGTATGCCACTTTTCATATCGCGCTCATAAGAGTGCAAGTATGTGGTAAAAGGCACAAACCTTTGTCGAGCATTGCCATTTTTTTTGCCACCGATCTGCTTTCATCTTCGGGTCATCGGACAATGTTTTTATATAAATTATTTTAACTTAGATTGATGAGCCAAGGTAAAACAAAATGTTTCACAAATGTGTTTCTAGTTACATGCAAATTCGAATCCCGTATTAAACTCGTATTTCCAAAGCATATTTCATGTTAAAGACAGACATCAAATAAGCATTAATTAAGCGTTTAGACTGAGGAAGTACAGACCCATTTGGAATAATTACAACTGATTGTGTCGCAAACATATATCTCCCTGCCTTCTGCCAATAAAGTTATCATCAAGCGGTAGTATATTTTCAACGGTTGATCAATATATAGTTTGTCTGGTCGCTGGAAATAGAATAATTTGAAGGTTTGACGTTGTTGACGCAGCTTTATGTTCCTTTTAATGCAACGTTTACTTTTACGACAGCAACATCAGCCACGACATCAACAACAACAACAGCACAACAACAGCAACAACAACAGCAAATCACAGGACAACATACGCCACAGATATGTTGATAATGCAACCACTCTTTTTACTTCCACACAGAATATTGGAAAAACTTGAGGATATCATAAAAGTATTCATCTGAACATACGTTCCGGTATATAAACACATTTTTCACAGCTCCTTATTAAATTTCAGTGCTGTATATCCACTTAGCTTACATGTATTACGGCTGATATAATCGCACTACACTATTTAATACGGTGTTCTGCAACTGCCATCGTAGTTTCACGACTTCGACCTGTTTTTATGAAAGGTCGCCGAAGCGCCGACACGATACACCGACGCGCCGACACGATACGCCGACGCGCCGAGACGATACACCGACGCGCCCACACGATGCGTTGGCGTATCCATCGTGTCGGCGCGTCGGCGCATCCAGTCGGCGCTTCGGCGTATCGTGTCGGCGCATCGTCTCGGCGCTTCGGCTTATATGGGAGGAGCTTACGGTTATAGACATTTTCGCATTTAAGCCAAAAACAATTTTAGCTCATCCTGTTTTAACGGATTACTAATTTCTATTTGTTGCCTTCGCAGTGTTCTCATTATTCTAATCTACGTTAACACTAAATAAGTTGACAATGAAAACTCAATAGAAATTCAATAATAGCTCAAATAGTTTGAATATGATTGACGTTTGTGGCAGCGTCCATTTAGACAAAATGTAGAGATAGAAGAGTCTATTTAGACAAAATGTAGAGATAGAAGAGTCTATTTAGACAAAATGTAGAGATAGAAGAGTCTATTTAGACAAAATGTAGAGATAGAAGAGTCTATTTTTGATGTGAAGTAACAAGTCTCGTGCCTAAAACGGTGCTTGTTAACATTTCAATTGTTAACATTGTAGCCATACAATTGTTTATTTATTTATGGTTAACTTTGCCATTGAACTACATCAAAATTGTATTTTTTTTCTTTGATGTCTGCACGTAGTTTTAATCGTTATCGCATAGAGTATTACACGATAATATAAACGATAATATAAACACACTTTGCAATATGACGTTATATTGACATTGCTATAATCATGTTTAACCCTTATACACAATCAGAATATTTTCTACTTATACATTAGGGTTTAAGTGTACATGATCTTCCATGATAATGTGCAAATACGAGGTAATTTATTCTAACGAGGTTTACTTTATATACAGTATATATTAAATAAGGTTAATGCAAACCTGCAAGGAAGGACAATTGGATATAGGAATAATGAAACTGCAGAGACATAATCAGGAGAAAACCCCTTATTACCATCCGCTGGTTCTTTATTTGAGGCAAGTGACCAATTGCATATACAATACACAACACAATACGTACAACACAACACAAAACATAACACAAAAATGATTAAAACTGGGGTCACCGCCTTAGAACGGTCAATGCAAAGTATTGGGGGTTTAAACCTGTTTAAAATCACGCCGAACCTCACACGTAGCACATAATTAATCAAAATACACGCACTTGTAAACAAACTTTAAACGTATAGCATTGCAATTCAAACTGACTAGAACACACTCGGAGAGCATTGCCCTCCAAAAAGTCAGCTGATTACCTCAAGTGATGGGCGACTAATGCGCTATTCAGCATAATGTCGCAGTTTGTCATATCGCCAAATAATGCAGAAAGTTGATCAAAAATAATCGTGAATCCAAACGGCTATTACGATCAACACCAATACCTTATTATTAACTGTAGTCCTTCTCCAATTTCCGACCGTTCCAAATAATGTCGTTCACATCCGCTTATAGCCTTTCGCGTAAATTTGATCACTTACAGTACAGTACTATACTGTAAGTTCGAGAAATCCATATTCCGTAAATGAAGGTTTTAAAATTTAAATTTTCTTGAGTGAACGGATAACAGAATGTTACACATTGTTAATGTCTGTACACATACCCAGCGCGTATGCACACGTGCTTAACGGAAATACTACTTTGAACACCTCGAATGTAAACAATGTTAAATTCCAGGCCCCGTGTTCACAAATTAATTAACAGCAGGATCAAGATCAGTCTTAGCTGATCTTGATCGTCCAGGCTCAAATGAGCGGAAATTCAAAATATTTAATTTTTGAAATAACTTTTCTTCTAGACAAAATAACATAATTTTGTGTGTTTTTTTTTAGAAAAATCTTCAAATCAGACAGTAAATCTACGCTGAGAACAGTTTATAGTTCATGTAAAATATATATTTTATCAGTACTTAAATTTGATCCAGATTTTAGTGAACGCCATTTTATAGCTTGATCGTGAAAATTCAGGATAAGACTCAACTTAAACCTGAAAATCAGGCTCAATTTGTTTTGTGAACACGGGGCCAGAACTGGTATTTATTATGAATCTTAGTCGAAATTAAAAAAATCATAAAATGATCAAATTTTGATAATTGGATTTTCTAACAAAGTAATGCATTTTTGGAGAATGTGACACATAATTTGCAATATAATTCAACGTGTATTAATATCTAGTATTAGTTATGCAAATGGTCCAAAGCGTAGTGTGTCAAACACAAAGTCTAATTTTGGTTCATTTTCAACTTAAGTTAATAATGGCTTAAAGAACTTTATGATTATGGGTCCAGCTGCATCTGCAGGACAGAACCTCTTATTAGCAGCACAAAGTTTTTTTGTTTTTTTTTAAGTCAAGTGACCGATTGATAATACAACAGAGCACCATACGGAAACCACGTAACAAACATAAAACACAAATATGAATAAAACTGGGGTCATCGCATTGGAACGGTCGATGCAAAGGGTTTAAACCGGGTTTAGTTCGCCCGATCCTCACGCCTGGTCCAGAATTATTCACAGGGTGGCCACTGAAATTCCGAAACAAAATTGCCAGACGTTTCCCAGATTTTTCCCTGACCGGAATTTGATTTTCCATGACATTTATTGTCAAATTACCAGTAAAATTAGAGCAAAGTGGTGATAGCGTACATAAATATATGACTACTATTTTCCATTTTTAGCCATTTTTACTATTGTTGACTTCTTATTCTAAACAAATTGATAATTTTATTGATGAAATATTTATTAAATTCCAGATTTGACTACTTCATTTTTGATTTTTTTCTAACACTTTTGGTCAAATTTCCTGAATTTACCCTGATTTTTTGCCAAATTTTCAAATTCGCTGATTTTTCCCGGCAGGGATTGTTTTCACACCTTTTCCCTGTTTTCCCTGTTTTCCAGAGTCGGTGGCCACCCCGATTCACAACACATGTAAATGGAAATATTGATCTAGCTCAAAGAATCGCAATTCAAATTAAATACTAAAAAAAAGCGAATACTTCGTTCAGTTTACTTAAAATTTAATTACTCAATGGTTGTACGTTAACCAGAGCAACGGAAAAGCAACTTCCTTCACTTCAACACTGATTGTTATTTTAGGACTAGTATTTCAAACTATAGTTTATAGGAACCACAGTGGACCAGACTTGATTGCCAATATGAATAGACAACATTCATTAACGGGGTATTATCAGCTTTTGAAGGAGACTAACGGACTAGAATGTGTGTCCGGTCGTGACCTTACGCTATTCACTCTATAACTGCTTCGTTGCTGTTTCTACACAGTTGTTGCTAACATGGATATAAACACTTTGTGATCAAACTGCATCAATTGAGTCCTCACATAATTCATACTCAGGCTCGGAAGGACTGTACACCCCGAAACAAGAACAACAACTGCATCGATGGGTGTTTTCACATGTGTCAGACAGTTATATTAAAAATAATTGAGCGATTTCTCTAATAATCAAACTTGGTTGTTAACAATGCAAAGAAGATGACACGATTCTCACGTTCAAAATAGTAATCGCAGCACAAAATAAGGTCGTTTTTGCATTCATTATCCGGAGATGTATTGGTTTAAGAATATTGTGAAACACGACGAAAGAAAAACGCGTTAGTCGTATGGAAATTAATCTAGTGTCTTATCCAATCAATGAACTCGAAAAATGAGCTTTTAAAGGTTAACATATTTTACACAAAAACCACGTGGTAAATCTTGTTATATGTTTATTATTATTGATTAATGTAAAGTAATCCTTTAAAAATAGCTTGGCTGTACATGTATTTTTCGAATATGAGTGCCAAAATCTGGAAAGGTATATTTTCGGATATTTATAAATACTTCATACTCTGTCCCGTGATACAAAACCGTTTTAAAATTAAGAAATAATTTTCGATTTATCTTTGTTTATCTGCCAATAAACAACGGTTTGGAGTTTTGATGCGTAAGAATGAAACCACGAAAGCGTTAGCCCGAGTTGTTAATAGCTACGCATCAGAACGACAAAGAGTTGTATAATGGCCGATAAACAGCGATAATGCGAAAATTATTTCGATTACATGATTTGGCATACATTTTTGCATTTGTAATTGGAACTACTTTTTACTATGCTCCGCTCAGAATCGGGACTACTAATTGCGTTGTTTAATGGGCAGTTTAACAACGATAATTTTGTTCATTGTCTATAGAAAAAATAGCGAGTATCATGTTAGAATATATAAAATATGCAACGCATAAACGCATACAATAGAACTATTAATTCAATCATGAAGCAACACCGCATAAATATTCCTATGAAGACGCTTACCATTAATTGTAATTCAGCTTCCCCGGCGTATAACCGATTTCAGATTCATTTCATCAGATCTCTCTCTATACGTACGTTATGTTGATCACACAGACGCTTACCATTAATTGTAATTCAGCTTCCCCGGCGTATAACCGATTTCAGATTCATTTCATCAGATCTCTCTCTATACGTACGTTATGTTGATCACACAGACGCTTACCATTAATTGTAATTCAGCTTCCCCGGCGTATAACCGATTTCAGATTCATTTCATCAGATCTCTCTCTATACGTACGTTATGTTGATCACACTGACGCTTACCATTAATTGTAATTCAGCTTCCCCGGCGTATAACCGATTTCAGATTCATTTCATCAGATCTCTCTCTATACGTACGTTATGTTGATCACACAAATCTTACCATTAATTGTAATTCATCTTATCCGGCGTATAACCGATTTCAGATTCATTTCATCAGATCTCTCTCTATACGTACGTTATGTTGATCACACAGACACTCCTCGTATATCATGTATGTGTTCTGTTATGGTTATTCAGCATATGCTATTTGTAGATACATTATAACAAAACACTTCTCTTGCTTATTCATTGTAATCACATGCAATAGTTGTTTATTACTTCATCCGGATAATACGTGCATCCTAGAGCGAAATATATTGCGAATATGTTTCATAATACACGTGTACTATCCCGAAACACGTAGCAATTTTTTATCACACTTTTCGTCGTTATGAACAAATGAATACAGCTTTTAGTCTAATTTGAGCCAAAAGCGTTATGATACTCCTACCAGACAGCTTCGGCCATTTTCCTATATCGGATATTTAGGAAAGCAAGCTCGGCATAATATGGCAATCCGTCATTTCGTCTGATGGGACAAGACAGGAAGAGTGCTGCCATGAACTGCTATCGGTTTCCGCGACTTATCCCAATGAAGGAACGAGAACAAGTATTTTTAATCAAAACGCTGACAGCGTAGAAATACTGTTGGCGACAAAAGTAACTAAAAGCATGACTTTTCATTTTGGTTACATGCAAGTAAATAGGGGTGTCATTAGTTTGAAATAAAAATTTGAATAAAATGACGTGTTTTCGAAACTGTAATTGTAATAAATCACATGATATTCACATTATAATACACATGACATACATTATCTTAAATACCGGTAATTTAAAGGTAATAAAACAGGCGTGAAACTTTGCTGTTTTGTAAAAGGACACTCTCAGGTTTCGATTTACTGACTCGTAGCCTGCAAAGAAAAGAAGCAGTTTTCCGCGATACCTGTTTCGGAATTACCCTCTCAAAAGACCGCCAACAGTCTAAAAATGGTTCTGTGTATTGGTGTTGGATGTAAAAGGCCGTCTATATAAACGCTTACAGCCGAACTAGTGATATAAATAAAAACAAACTCAATACAGTTAATTATAATACATTTCGAACATGATAACAAAGCTGATAAACTTATATATTTTTTCTCTTAAAACATTGTCAAAGAAAACTTTCGAATCTCCAGACCCCCCCCCCTCCACAAAAACTCCTAAAAAACTCTCTGAAAAACTCCATTTAGAAAACTTTCGAAACTCTAGATCCCACTATTTATACGGCAATATGAATAAATCAATGCTTCAACCAAACCAACATGCACATGTTTAAACATGCTGCTCTGTTGTTGTTGCGTTGTGCAGCAACATGTTCTGCACAGACTCAACAACAACCAAAACCCATATATCACACCTAAATCAACTGACCTGAGCACAAAGGGGTCAAAGACTGTGCATTCTAAAATTAGAAGCACGACTCTTATCTAAATATTACAACAAAAGTAATTCTAAGCTAGTATGAGGTTACGAATAGTAGACAATGTTACGGGGCGTACGCTGCTTTCGCCCCCCCCCCCTAATTCCGCTTATGTTCATAGATTGAGAAAGGCGATTTTGTTTAGAAAGGCAATGTGTTTGTAGTTCTGAGGTGTTTTGTTTTTAGCTCGACAAGTTAAACGATGTCCTTAGATCCTAACAACCAACTGTTACATAGCAGGCTTTAGGGTTTATGATAGACGTTAAATGTAAATCATATGAAAATTAATCAGCAATTTTATCCAAGCATTGCATGGTTAACCTAATGTCACGAAAGAGAACGTGGTATAGTGCGAAATTATTAACCTGACACTCATGAATATTCCGTATGCAATCGGGATTTACTTATAAGTCAGGGGCGGATCCAGAATTTTGGGTTAGAGGGGGTCGGGGGAGCGTAAACTTTTGATCGTGCTGTTATGACCCCTTTTTATTGTCTGCGGGTCTGCAGTGATCAGCTACAGATCCGTATCAAATATACTTTTTTGCACATCATCATCATCATTATCATCATCATCATCATCATCATCATCGTTGTCGTCGTCGTCGTTGTGTCGTCAAATGCACTTTGTATCACAGAATATAATGATACTTCACCGTATTGTGTTCGAAAGACGTGTTAATTCATCTGTATGTCCTGCACCTGTTTTGGCAATAAATTGCCATGGTTTGATGTGCCTGTCCACTAAATACGTATTTGACATTCAATGTTATATATCAGGAACATCTTTAAACATGTAAAATCCGTAGCTGACTACATTCAACCACACACGCATCAAGATGTTTTGTATTTTTAAATTACCGAAGTTTAATGGTGTCTTTTCGAAACGAATGTCATTAAATAACTCACACGTTCACAGCCATGTTCATCAATTGTATTTTTTGTCTTTTTGATCGAAACGAACTAACGAACAGACAGACAAACATGTTTTACATGAAATATTGTGAAAGATACTCGTATGATTGAATTGTGAACTATTAACTCAAGTGATGCCGACTTTGTGTCAATTTCGCTGACATATACGGCCGGGAAAAATATGAAATCGCCAGGAATTGGAGCCAACGTTGCGGACACCCCTCTACTTTATCGAGTTAATTTGGTGTGATTGCTAAGGGAACATTTAACACAAAGTTTTTCGATTTAGATTTACATTTTTGGGAATTAAACTACTTATTGAGACAAAATTGTTTAACCTAGAAAGTAGTCATTGATTTGACTTAAATTATCATATTTATTCCAAAAGTATGTATTTCTTTTATGTGGTATCCTGTGTCGTTGACTCGATGGTGTATTGCATCTGACATCTTTATATTACATATGAATTTATAAAGTAAAACAATATCGTCCGCAAATAAAGGTATATATACCCATAGTCTATAGTTTCCGCTGAACTTTGGCGCCAGTACTACGATGTATGTAAGAAATCGTAGGAGGCAAGCTATATGTTTAAAAAAAGTTAATATGTATATTTGTATAAAAAGTGATCGAGCGAAGCGAGCGAATTTTTTTTAGCATGCTTTATCCAGTTTTGACCGTTTTATATATGCCCATATATGTATAGTCCGGAAGTTTTAAGGGGGGGGGGGCGCACCGGTGCGCCCCTCTCCCCTGGAACCGCTAGTGTATGTACAACGACAAGTATCGAGCACAGCATAGGCAATAATACAATGTAAATTGATATCGTATTGAGATACATTATCGTAAAGCACCAATGGTGCAGTGGAACAGATGCCGCGCTGGCGATGCGAAGTTTGGAGTTCGAGTCTCGGCGTCAACATTTTATTTTGCATATTATGCTGCGGAAAAGTATCCACGTTTTTTCACGAGTTATCCATTGAGTGTGTGATTGTAATTGAAACCTTGGTAAATGTACCATGAAAAATGAGAGTAACACAATAAAATATAATACATTTTTATTTAATATCTCATGATTTGCATATTATACGAATAACTCTTAACATTTTACAAAAAGTCGCTGTCAGACGGAATTGAACTCGGTTCGATGGCGTGCGGCGCTAGCATGTATACCACACGGCCATGATATACCACTCTCGCTACCCCGTATATAAATCTATATCAAAATAAATTCAAATAACACAATCTCGTCCAAAACAACGCAAACAACCGAATACACTTACGGTTTGTCACGAATATTAATGAGTGTCAGGTTAATAATTTCGCACTATAAAAGCGTGTGAGGTGTTTGTGATGTTGGATGAATGGTAATTGATCCGTTAACAATAGCTGGGGAGGAGTTGAAACTGTTAGATCCGTTAACAATAGCTGGGGAGGAGTTGAAACTGTTAGATCCGTTAACAATAGCTGGGGAGGAGTTGAAACTGTTAGATCCGTTAACAATAGCTGGGGAGGAGTTGAAACTGTTAGATCCGTTAACAATAGCTGGGGAGGAGTGGAAACTGTTAGATCCGTTAACAATAGCTGGGGAGGAGTTGAAACTGTTAGATCCGTTAACAATAGCTGGGGAGGAGTGGAAACTGTTAGATCCGTTAACAATAGCTGGGGAGGAGTTGAAACTGTTAGTGGCAAAAGCTGTAAAGGTCTTATAATGAGATTGGAAGAAACACGACGACTATTTAAACTCTGTAATACCTCATTTTTTCTAAATCCGTTATTCTGGTGCGCAAGTGTACACAAATTAAAGACGTGGTATCAACCAAAACACAGAGATTTTATACTACTACTACTACTACTACTACTACTACTACTACTACTACTACTACTACTAATAATAATAATAATAATAATAATAACTTTATTTCAAGAAGAATTCAAATTAAGCTATAACATAACTTTTTTACAATGTTTTTTTTTTTAATTAACCTCATAAACACTCAGTTAGGCGTAAAAAATATGTTTGTTTCAGGTAACTCGACCTGCCCTAAAAAAACGACCCGACCCTAGAACATTTTATTGGGTTTGTCAGATTGATTTTTGTTTTATTTACCTTTTTCCATAATTAAATGTGTTTTGGATAAATGAGTGTTTTGTTTTGATAGTATCCACTTATAAACAATCTTTAAGGATATTACTGATATGTTTTGAATATTTATCAAATCGTTATAAGTTATAAATAAATAGAAAATAAATAAAGAACAATAAATAAATAAAGAATAATCACACAGAAATATTACAAACAGCAAAATAAATTATGTCAAGAATCAGAATCATACATAAAGCATTACTGAAGATCATAAAGGTATTTATTATATCTATATGTAAAAGTATTCACATTTGTTCTACCTCGTAAATAAATAGGAATAGAATTCCACACTTGTCTTGAAAAATAAGAAAAAGGTCTTCTTCCATACTCTGATTGGAATGTAACTGACGATAAATCCGAACGGGTGGAGGATCGAAGTGCATAAATGTTATTGTTTGCAAAGCTGAGAATCTCGTGAAAGTAAGACGGAGTTTTATGAAGAAGAAACTTATGTATAATGGTGCCTGTGAGATATTTGCATCTGTTATCAAAGGTTAACCAACACAACTCTTTGAATAAAGGAGTAGAAGGAGTACGTGTTGGTTTGAAAATAATAATCTGTGCAGCTCTCTTCTGAAGTATCTGCAGTTGCGAAAGTTTACTTTTCGGGCCATTATACCACACTATACAGCAGTAGTCCATCACAGGTTGAATGTAAGAATTATAAAACATTTTTCTTGAGTCAAGATTAAGATAATAATTAATTCTTTTAAGTTGTGGCAGCTTTGAATTTATTTTATTTCATACAATTTGAATTTGAGCATCCCATTTTAAATGCTTGTCCCTAACAAACTGAATGTAGACACTTGTCCGAGGGTATGGTTGTCAACTGACAAAGTTAAGGAAGGTAGATTTGCTGCCATGTGAGGTTTCAACAGCACCATACATTTACTTTTTTGAGGATGAATGGACATGTTGTTGTTATGGCACCAATCCTTTATTAGATCCAAATGTTGTTGAAGAGATTGTTGTATATCGAAAACATTACTCCCAGTAGCATGAAGAGTTGACTCATGTGCACACAGATCTATTGTAGAGTCTTGAAGAAAGAACGGAATATCATTTATGTAAATAAGAAAGAGAAGAGGCACTAGAATTGAGCCTTGTGGAACACCACTTTTGACGAACTGAAAAGACGATTTTACATTCTCCACTTTAACACACTGCCTCCTTTGTGATAAATATGAGGTCAATAGATTTAAGGAACTTTCTGAGAAATGATACATTTATAATTTCTCGAGCGAAATCGTGTGGTCCACCAAATCAAATGCCTTTTGGAGATCAAGAAATACCGAGCCGATGAGTGTTCCGGAATCAATGTCTTTCATCCACGAATCAATAAGGCGAATCAACGTAGATTGACAGGAATGGTGCTCACGGAAACCAGACTGAAATGTGTGAAGTAATGAATGCTTGCTAAGGAAGTGTTTTAGTTGATTTGCAATGTGTCTTTCAAAAAGTTTTGATAAAGTAGGAAGTATTGATATAGGTCTATACTTGTTTACATTATCTTTATCGGAGCCCTTGTATAATGGAATTACATATGCATCTTCCAGTTGACGGGGGAAGACCCCTTGATGAATGCATTTGTTTTTGAGAGAAGTTATACAAGGAATGATTGTGTCACCACTATTTTTCAGAATTTTTGGACCTAAATATCTAAACCACAAGCTTTAGAAAAATCTAGTTTATCTATTAATTTTCGGACCTCAAACACGTTTATATGATTGACATAAAAACAGTCATCTTTTATTTTATTTGTTAAATTAGATTTGATAGCATTATATTTGTTGATGTCAAATTCACTCCTTTCAATGATGTCAGCTATGTTAGTACAATGGTTATTAAAAGCATTTAAGATGTCACTCTCATCGTTAATTACATTGCCCTGATATTTGATGAAAGGTGGTAAAACTATTTTTTCTTGAGATTTAGTGAGAGAATTTAGAGACTTCCAGAGATAATTTGTTGGCTTGTTATTTTTTTTATTGAAGTTTGATAGAAATTGTGTTTACTCTTTCTTATCATGTGTGTTACTAAATTTCTTTGTTTTTTTTTATATTCGTTACTGTTTACTTTCTTTAATATGTTCCTTCGGCGAATAGCTTCCTTAATCTCATCTGTGAACCAATCTGGTAGCACCTGTGATTTGGTAGCATCTGTGATTTTACTCTTTTAGATTTGAGAGGGGCGTGGTAATTTAATAATATGTCATTTACTGTTTGCAATATGTGGTCAAGTGCGTCATCAGGATTATCCGAAGATTCAGAATAAGATATGTTAGATGTTAACTTGCTTTCTGAAATTAAGGTATTGAAAATCTTTTAAATTGCCTGTACGTTATTTTAGTACGGATATTTTTTGTTTATTTATCATTAACACGGCGTGTGAAACAGACTGGAAATGGTCACTGATGCTGTACGTTTGCACGAAATTGTACGTGATCTTTTCAGGCATGCTTGAATACAAGTGGTCAATGATAGTACTTGATGTTTTTGTTACTCTGGTTGGTTCTTTTGTCATCTGCTTGAAACCATTAGATTTGATAAAAGAAGTCCATCGAGCATTTTTAAATGAATTTTTATCTGCAAGGAAGTTGAAATTAAAATCACCTATAATATGATATTCCTGTGAAGGATTTGATATTGCGAGCGATATTTGACTTTCATATTCATAAACCCAACTTTGAGAAGAATCGGGAGGTCTGTACACAAAATTAATGAGAAAGGGTTTTGTATTAGGATAATGAATCTCGATCCATACTGATTCTAGAGAAGAGATGTTAAAGTCTTGCCTGCATGAAAATGGAAAAGTGTTCTTTATGTAAATTAGTATTCCTCCGCCCTTCTTATTATGTCTATCTCTACGAATTATAGTATAATTATTTATAAACAGATATGTATCTGAAATTCCATAATATTAAAATGTTTCGCATAATCCTAAAATATCAATATTTACAGAAGATAGAAAGCATTTAATTTCATCAAGTTTTGGCATAATATGCTGCACATTCATGTTCATGACATGAAGACCCTAAGATTGATAATGTATATCAAAATAATTAGACATCTAAATAGATTGTTTAGAGTTACATTCATTGTTCGTTGATATTCTATTTGTAGTGGCATTATATTCATTATTTACGAACATAACTTTATTATTATTGTCATCTAAATCACACGTGCACGAAATATAATTACAAATAGTGCACAGCTCTTGTAAAGGTTCATATATATTACCGTCAGCGTGGGTTGGGTAATGTGAAAGTCTGTGTACGCTTTCCTAAACTCTGTCTCTGGAGCCCCAGCCGTAGTTAGCTCGTCTGTCGTCCACAATGCGCGCGCTGCCATCGCGATAACGTGCATCCGGTTTCGGTCTCCATCGGCGTCATGGTTACTGAGGTGGCAGATATGGCAGTATCTGCGGGGTCCGCCTCTAGCATGAGGACGCCGGAAGTCCTCACGCGGTCGATTCTGATCACTTCCGGTTACCGGCTTGGACCGCTGTGCGACGGGAAACACTCTGTCGATCGCAGCGACAAGGGCACTGGAACCCCTGTAGTTTAGGTGAATTCCATCCCTGTGGTAGAAGTGGCGAGCTGATGAGCCACTCCCGAACACGAACGCCTCACGACAGTCGATTATGGTGGCGCCCGAGTCATTAGCCATTTTCCGTACCGATTCGTTGAAGGACCTATATTCAGCGTCAACGCGGGTACACAGTGTGCACAGAACAACTTTTGCATTCTGCTTTTCAATATCCGCAACAAATGTTTTTAAGTTTTGGTTAATCCTATTAAGCGAATTTTTATTTGCGATGCCATTTCCTCCGGCATAGATTGTGATATTTGCATAGTTCGCTATATTCTCACTATTCAGTTCAGATCTAATACCGTTGATTGTCTTGCCGGGACAGGATTTGATGTCAATGTTGTCCTTTAATCCACGTTTTTGAATGCCCTTTAGTATCGAGTCACCTATTATTAGGGTCTTATTTGGTTCACTATGTATATTTTGCGATCTTTTATGGGCGTGTGGCGTAAGAGGAGATGAAGAAGAAAATACATCATCAACTGGGATTTGAACCGGCGTGTTGTTCAACGTAGCAGTAGATTCTGCTTTTGACTGCCATCGTTTTAGTGTCCTGCTTCACATTTTCAATTTTAGAATGTACTTTTTGGGAAGATTGCAGATTATTCCTCTTCAAACTGATAATCATGTCCTTAATTGGTTCCGAGCATATATCATTATCAACTGTCGGTACCAACTTTCAAGTGACAATAGTCAAATTACATGATGTAAATTAAAATGGTGGTGTGGTTGAGAAAACATAGCCTGTGATAGGGCAGGTAATCCGGAATAGAGAAAACATAGCCTGTGATAGGGCGGGTAATCCGGAATGGAGAAAACATAGCCTGTGATAGGGCAGGTAATTCGGAATAGAGAAAACATAGCCCGTGATAGGGCACGTAATCCGGAATAGAGAAAACATAGCCCGTGGTAGGGCAGGTAATCCGGAATAGAGAAAACATAGCCTGTGATAGGGCAGGTAATTCGGAATAGAGAAAACATAGCCCGTGATAGGGCACGTAATCCGGAATAGAGAAAACATAGCCCGTGGTAGAGCAGGTAATCCGGAATAGAGAAAACATAGCCTGTGATAGGGCAGGTCATTCGGAATAGAGAAAACATAGCCCGTGATAGGGCACGTAATCCGGAATAGAGAAAACATAGCCCGTGGTAGAGCAGGTAATCCGGAATAGAGAAAACATAGCCTGTGATAGGGCAGGTAATCCGGAATAGAGAAAACAAAGCCTGAGATAGGGCAGGTAACCTGGAATAGAGAAAACATAGCCTGTGATAGGGCAAGTAATCCGGAATAGAGAAAACAAAACCTGTGATAGGGCAGGTAATCCGGAATAGAGAAAACAAAGAGGGCACGATTAAATCCTTGCGTTGTTGTGTTCACATTTTAGTTATCTCTTTTTTTAATTTAACCCTCAATATATATGACTAGACGAATAATGCAATATGTCAGTAAGAGTTATAGAAAATGATGATATAATACTTATACAAAATCCAACAATACATTCTTGCAAATCTGGAAGGATTTCACTCGTTGTGGCACAACCTCCGCGCATAGATTTAACTGTGTCGCAGCATAGCTGGTTTAAATCCCTGCCGTCACGAAGTTCCACGTGACCATAGGCAAACATTTGGCGCGAAATAAAATCGTGGACAAGCACATGGTAAAAACGTGGACAACGTAAAATCCTTGCGTTGTTATGTTTACTTATTTATTTATTGTTTTTCATTTTAGCTCTTAATATATATGCCTGGACCAATAATGCAACATGTCTGTGTCATTGTTATAAAAAAATAATGATAAAATTAAATTTTTGTACAAATAAATTTTCAATCTCCTCATTATCGTCTCCCCTGAAAACTTCAAAATCTGTACGTTTTTAACTCGTGGTGGCAGTCGTCTCCCCTGAAAACTTCAAAATCTGTACGTTTTTAACTCGTGGTGGCAGTCGTCTCCCCTGAAAACTTCAAAATCTGTACGTTTTTAACTCGTGGTGTTAGTCGTATTACTGAAGATTACCAATGGGGAAGTAACCACTGCGAGGAGTTTGGTGGTGGCAGTGCTGTTGTCACAGGGTGATTGAAGAAATAAATAAGTCCCTGGCGTAGGTTCGTTCTATTTATTCAGTTGGTATATATAGGAAAAAGTTTGAAATACAATATAATAAATGCATTTCAATGCATTAAATATGTATATATATTTAAAGTAATTAATGCATTTTGATAAATACAAATACTACATAAACAGAAAAGAACGTTAGAAATAAATACATTCATTTCAATTTATAAGTATACATAAATATAATTAATATTACAATTCTATTTTAAATCTAGCAATTGCATTACAATAAAAACAATTCCGACAATTCAAAGATATGCGAAATAATTTAAAGAAATAATATATGAAAAAGAAAAACTCACCACAGCTGGGTCCCATTTAGAATTTAGAATAACAATAAACAATGGCGTAAGCCACGTACAAAAATATAATGTCCATCTCGTCTAAGAAAAACCAGTTGCTTTTATATAAATTTGTGAGGGGGTGCGTCGTTAAAAACCAATCATACTTACACTTACATTCTCTCTTCACTATTGTAAAAACTGATTGGGTCGGTCATCGAACCGTCAACCCGGGAAAGCACCTGCATTTCGGACTGACCAGTTCTCTCGATAAACACATACCTCGATCACTAACGGAAACTCACGATCTCTCACGGACAATAACGATCACACAGGAAATGCGGCTCGGTGAAACAAATTTACCGTGATGAATCTGCGACGCCTCATTCTATACACAGAGGATGACGTCACACGCCAAACCTCTGTACTTAACGGCGAAATGTGCTTACGCATGAAGTAATCCCGCGTATGAAAGTTGTTTCATGAAATGACTTTATTGATACTATTAATCAGTCTAATATTCAGTTAATACTGATAGTAGAATATATTTATGTTAAATAAAATAACAGTAGTTCGTGTTGAACGCGGTTTAGCGTGATTATTATAAAAAGCTACTTTCACTTTCGTTTTGTGTGAAAATTCAAGATTAGATGCCAGTAAATCCAATTCCCATAGGGTCCCATTATAAAACGGCGAACTTTCAGATTTCAGATTGTGCAAGCTTGGTGTCTGTATAAAGATTAATCTTTCCTCTTCCGAAAATTGCAATAAAAATATATGGCATGTTACTTCTAAGAAAATGCGTCTCACCTGAATGCAGACACCAGTAGAATCTAGGGTTTCGGCAGTTATATTTCGACAAAAGCCCCATGCCACAGTAAACACACCCCAGAAGCTCATCCAAAGAAATCCACAAAAGTGTTCCAAACACACAGAGGATATTAGAAATAACCACAAAAGGCATGTCTGACATTGCTATATGCTTTTCATAGCAGAAGAAAAAAGGAACTCTAGTAAAAGGCAATATTGATTTACTGGTATCTAACCACCATGCGATGTTTAAATCTAACCATTGCGAGCTATGCTAGAAAGTAGCGCATACCCATAATGCTTAGAGCGTTATAACACAGGTCTGTCAGACCGGTGTAGACACAACGGCTACGCGTAATATATAAAACATTGTTATAAAATAATACTTTAACACTGTGGCACTGTAACCCGGTAAGGGGAAGAAACCGCTGCGAGAAATATGACACGGTATAACTAGCTTACCCAGTTTTTGTGCACCAAGGTCAATATATCTTCACGCACAGGTTCGCCTACACAATGCAAATAGGCCCAGTAGAAAGACAAACAGCTGAATCGTACTGGTTATTTACTTTACCGGATGATATTTAAAACGTAAAACGTGTTGCCTATTGTGTGGACACGGATATTGATTGACTATCAACAGTCATAAACCCTCGATAACTAAATATATCTTCCGAGCGTTTAGGCTGTTAGCAAAGTGAAAGAGTATACATGTATATATGTAAATTACGCGAGTTTCATGTTTATAGGGACAATATCAGTGTCATATTTATTAAGTAGATCTTGCGTTGAATTTAAACCAGTGAAGACATATATTGTAAGCGAAGTAGATACACCCGGCCTCATGTACATGTAAATATGGGCAATAGAAGTGCTATATTGCTATATTAATTTGGAAGATCTAGCGATAAAGGTGGGACAGCAGATATATGACATATAACTGCAAGAAAATGGGACTGCTTAGCATGAACTACATGGTAGCTATAGCTCTGCTGGCATACTTCGCTTATCAGTTTAAACGACCAAGTGAGATACGCGTTGTAGAGACCGTGAATTCGACCTACGATTATGTTATCGTCGGCGCCGGCTCTGCAGGGGCGGTCCTAGCCGCGCGTCTTTCGGAGGACCCCAATATTCGGGTGCTGTTACTGGAAGCGGGAGGGAAAAATGTCCACCATGAGAATTTCTCAGTCCCAGCCGCGGGGTTAAGTACACAGCTGTCACCGGCTGACTGGATATATCACACGACGGCACAGACGGTCACGGGTTTTGCGCAACCAGGCGGGCGCAATGAGCACTTCTGGCCGCGAGGGAAGATACTCGGCGGCAGCAGCATGTTGAATCTGATGCAGTACGTCCGGGGAAGCAGGTGAGAATTCGACATACTTTTATTTATGCTTTCGTTGTGTCTCAACTGGAGGTCTATTTTACGCAACAGAGTCTATTTCCTGGCTATATTAAAAACTATAGAACACGTAAATGACGTCATCAACGTCAAATGACGTTGACTTTTCCTCTAATTTGACTATGTAAAAAGCTTTAAAGTTTGCCGATTCCAATGGTGTGAATAGGTGGCGATTATGTTTGTATTTGTTTACAATTTTTAGCTCGACTATTCAAATAATAGGTGAGCTTTCCTACTATCCCCGGTATCGGCGTCCTCGTCTGAATTAGGTTAAGGTTTTATTCAAAAGTCTTGTAACTTCAAAACTACACAAGTTATGCACTTTAAACTTGGGATATACCTTTGTCATCAACTCCAATATCAGGGGCAACATTCCCTATAGCTTTATTTTGTATTTTGACATAGTTCTGCCCTTTTTTCACATAGATTTTCTGGTTAAAGTTTATATTCAAAAGTTTTGTAACTGCAGAAGTTATTCACTTGAAACTTACAATATAATTTGTCATCAACACTAGTGTCAGGGGCAACATTCTCTATAACTGTGTTTTGTATTTTGTCGGAGTTATGTTCCTTGTTGACATAGACTTTCTGGTTAAAGTTTATATTCAAAACGTTTGTATCTTCTGGACTACATAAGTTATTCACTTTAAAATAGGAACATACCTTTGTCATCAACTCCAGTATAAGGGGCAACCTCGCTATAACTCTGTTTTGCATTTTGACAGATTGTGCCCGTTTTTCAGATAGATTTTCTGGTTAAAGTTTATATTCAAAACTTTTATAATTTCAAAATTACACAAGTTATTAACTACCTAGGGTTGAAACTTGGAATAATTTGATGAAATAATTGCCATAACTCAGTTTTGTATTTCAACAAATTTATGCTACGTTCCAAAATATGTACCAACTGAAATATTTCAAATAGTCGAGCGCGCTGTCCTCTTACAGCTCTTGTGTGTTTTGTAGACCCTATACTGGTATAATATATTATGCATCATCCTGTAATATATTTATACCTCAGTTTTGTCGAAAACCGGAGGTCTTTGTAACACAATCCATCCATTATTCGGGTCTTTTCATTAGAAGAAACATTAGTAGATTCCTTGAAAAATATGACTTGGACACTTTTTCTACTCCAACTCATGACCACCCGTACGCATGACGGACAACATGTCTATTTTCTATACATTCACAAAGAATTACATGTTAATGCGTACGTGAGTATGTGCGTACGTGCGAGTGCTTGAACTTGCTTGCGAACACCATCAGTACTTATTTGCACGCATGCACAAACAAACAAACACGTTATGCAGTCGAATAACAATTAAAATATCTATGTGTATTTAATTTGCACGAAGAAACAATATTTAGCCAGGAAATACAATGCGACGAGTATAATTTTGTAAAAAACAGATTCATTCTGTGAGCTTTAGTAGTGACTGTTAGATGATAGTTCACCAGTAATTGGTGAATGTGCTGAGCTAATTGATGCAAAAATTTATTTGATGTTTTGTAAGCCTCACTAGACATAGCACTGTTATTACGTCCTTTATTCCCTAATTTCGATGACACGGTTAATTCACATGTGCTTCTATTTCTATTTTTACATCTTTCAAGTTCAAGGAACAACAAAAAAAAATTCGCGAGGAAATAAACTCGCGAATAGCATAGCACTGGTATTACGTCCTTTATTCAGCATTATACAGTATTAAAATACCAAATTCTCAGTATTCTACAGTATTAAATACCGATGTTATTCCATCGCGAATTCAAAAAAAAAAGTTCAAGGAACACGCATTTTACCGTGGCCTAACTCGGAAACATAAACCTGACACTGACCTTTATGCGTGAATATACTGTATGCTGTATTTATTGACTTTACTAAAGCATTCGATTATTTGGTAAGAGATATCATTTGGTACAAATTGTTGAAGCTAGGCGTTCGAGGAAATATTAATAATGTTATTAAGTCAATGTATACAAATGTTAAATCAAGAATTAAATTGGGTAATACAATAAGTAATGAAGAATTCTCTTGTTTTTTAGGAGTTAGACAGGGTGAGTCTTTATCACCGCTATTATTTTCCTTTTATCTGAATGACTTAGAAGAACATTATATGTTAAATGGCTTTAATGGTATTGATATTGGTATGTTGAAATTGTTTTTGCTTTTATATGCAGATGATATTGTAATTATGTGTGAATCTGAAGAAGAATTGCAGAAAGGCTTATGTTTGTTAGAAGAATACTGTGAAAGATGGAAACTATGTGTAAACTCAGCTAAAACCAAAGTCATGATATTCAAAAAAGGGGGTCAGTTAAGGAGAAATATTAAGTTTTTATATAAAGGCCAGGAATTAGAAATTGTTAAAACCTTTTCATATTTGGGAATAGTCTTTACTACAGGTGGATCATTTGCAAGTACTTTCGACACACTTGCAGGTCAAGCTTCAAAAGCTGTTTTTAAATTAAATTCATACTTAATTAACTTCCCTTTAATCTCTATACAAAACAAGCTACAATTATTTGATCAGCTCGTTTTACCTATTTTAAACTATGGATCAGAGGTCTGGGGCTTAAATGAGTCTATGACATTAGAGAGGGTTCAATTAAATTTTTGTAAAAGGTTATTAGGTGTGAAAATCCAAACCCAAAATAATTTTGTATATGGAGAACTTAGTAGAACATCCTTGATAACCAAAAGAGTTGTTAATGTTATAAGATATTGGTTAAAAATTATTAAGTTAGAGGAGCACAAATACGTTAAGTGTATGTATTTACATATGTATAGCACTTTAATGAGTAGACCAAATACCCACTCATGGGCAAAATCTGTATGTAATCTTTTACAATCTTTAGGTTTACATTATTCATGGATTAACCAAG
The DNA here is from genome assembly GCA_027627225.1 of Congeria kusceri. Classification (NCBI taxonomy): domain Eukaryota; kingdom Metazoa; phylum Mollusca; class Bivalvia; order Myida; family Dreissenidae; genus Congeria; species Congeria kusceri. The sequence goes on along the minus strand of CM051040.1, from coordinate 6,954,049 downwards.
GTGTAGGTGATGAAAAATGTTTCTTATGTTTAGTTAAATCTAGAATAACTGATGCTTTTATACAAAACTGGATGACAGAACTAAATAATTCATCAAGAGCAAAAAATTACAATATGTTTTGTAAATTTGAATTTCAACCTTACTTAAAACATGTCAGTATTAATAAATTTAGATATAATCTTTGTAAATTAAGAGTTTCTTCACACAGGCTAGAAGTGGAATCAGGTAGATGGCATAAACCTGAACCAATACCTTGCCAAGAAAGAAAATGTCAGCATTGTAATGTTATTGAAGATGAGTTTCATTTTATACTAGAATGTTCACTATATACTGATATTAGAAAATTGTATATCAAACAGTATTACTGGAAAAGACCTAATGTACCAAAATATATAGAATTAATGCAGTCTGACAATGCAATTGTTAACAGAAACCTAGCTATGTATGTTCATAAAGCATTTACTGAAAGAAATATGTATAAATATTAGTACGATTAACATTTCTTGCTTTGCACACTTGACTTCTCGCTTTACCTAATGCACTGTATTTTGATTTATTATATAATATTATATTATATATTACTTATTATAATATTGATAGTATTATTATTGTGAAATGTATTATAACAGCTAGTAATTTACTTATAATTAATTGTATTATACAGATGACCACCGTGTATGTATTTATTTACTTTTGTATATCATGTATACTCACGGACTGTATGTCTATTGTATATTGAATAAACCATTTCTTATACTGTAGAACTGGTTTTATTCGCGTAGGTTTTTTTTTTCGCTAATATTCGCGATTTTATTTCCTCGCGAATTCAAAACCAGCAAGAATAAATTTGTGACAAACCTATAAAGGTGAAAGTAACCTATTGTTGCTGTGCGTTGTCGTTTTTCACGCTTAGCCATAACACAAACTTGATTCAATGAATAACATTATGTTTCATTCATGGTAGGATAAAGCTAGTGGCAGTCGATGATAATCGTCCTATTGGGTCAATCTACTTTCACTTTTCACGATGACGCGAATTCAAGAACACTCGAATTAAATAAAACTGATCATTTTAGGAGAAAAAATTCGTCCCCGCGAATTTTCAGCATTCTACAGTATTAGAATACCGTGACGAGGAGTTAAATCGATAAAAGAGAATCCACTAAAAATACTGTTATGGTATCAATAAACTTGTGTAACACGTGCACAAACAAAACCGTGTATAAATATAGGAAAGGATTCAAGCGCGTAATTTATGCTAGTAGAGTTCTCGAGTGTCAGGTTAATGTGTCCGAGCTAAATCTCATTAAAATCATCTCCAGTCTGACGCTACTACATTATCCGCTGACAGGATATGATTACTTCGCATTAAAGGTCACGTTGAGATGACCTTTTAAGGAGCCAATAAAACTGTTGCCTTCAAAATCTTGCGGTATAACTTCATATATAAACCACAAATACTCATGCACGAAATTGACGTGAACTTCCGATGTTTACACGCCTAAAGTACCACTATATCCTATTTTTATCCCCGTGAAAATTAACTGTAAATGATTTATCCCAAAGGATCAGCTGGAAATGATTCACTTATCAAAAACCGTGTCCAAACATTGCTGTGCAAAATGCAATTTCATTGGGCGCAGCCGGGCTGATGTTTTATTGTTCGGAAGGTCATTTGAACGTGCCCTGTAATACTATGTCTTCAGTTAGGATTTGATTTTAATGAGATTGTGTCCGAGCTATACTGAAATACGATTTAAATTACACGCACTAATTTTGTATATGATTTCTGCACAACTTATGTGAATACAGTCGTCGCTGTATACAAAATATTTAAACATACCTAATGTTAAGGTAGCAAAGTCATTCTTGTCTTTACATTATAATGTTCCGAATGAAATTAATGATTTCAACGATCCACAAAAATGTAACGAATGGGATTTTTTGTTACCTCTTTATCTGCAGTTATGTGACATGTGACTAATATACTGTATTAATACAATTACTTACAACATATTTTGCTATATTGTGCAAACACTTGTTTTTAAAGTGTTTCAGTTGTATTATACTATACATGTATTATATTATATAGCAACTTTGTATGGCGTGGAGGGGGATGCCCTCGACCCCCCACACCTATTGACGAGGACAATAAATATATATTGAAAGCAAAAAAAATACGTAAACATAACATTTAAATTAGCACTCTAATTTTGTAGTGAGATATAAAGAATACGCTATTTATTGTATTTTTTTTCTGTTCAAGGCACGACTTTGATGAGTGGAAGGAAAACGGAAATGACAATTGGGGATACGATGATATACTTCCGTACTTTCTTAAATCAGAAGACATTCAGATAGATGAGCTGAAGAATTCCGAATATCATCACACAGGAGGTCCCCTGACTGTCACCAAGGAAACCGAAATCCCTTTAGCGCAAAGATTTGTCGATGCTGGTAAAGAACTTGGTTACGACGAGGTTGATTATAACGGTGAGAATCAACTTGGATTTAGTGTCAGTCAAGTGAACATTAAAAACGGGGTACGACAGAGTACGGCCGTCGCGTTTCTGCTTCCTGTCATGCATCGGGACAATTTGCACGTGGTTGTTAATGCACACGTTACCAAGATTAATTTGGAAGGGCGTGTAGCAAAAGGAGTTACATTTATTAAAGATAACAAAAAACACACAGTGAATGCAGAAAGAGAAGTGGTTCTGTCAGCGGGTTCTATTAATTCGCCCCAAATTTTGATGTTGTCTGGAATTGGCCCAAAGGAACACCTTGAGAGTTTTAACATCCCTGTGGTCGCCGATCTGCCAGTGGGCCGGAACTTAGAAGACCACATGTTCTCGATTATTGGCGGTTCAATAAATACATCAGACGCGTTTACGGAACCTAGGGCGACATCTCTGGTAAATGTTGCCAAATATCTGCTGTTTGGAAAGGGGCCCTTGTCGTCAGCTGTTCTTGTTGGAACTGCTTTCTTGAAATCCTCCAAATGTGAAACGAAATACCCGGACCTGCAAATTCATATGTTCGGATCACTTCCAATCAAGAAACTTATGAAATATAAATCTGACAAAATCACGGACGTTTTTCCCGATGACTGGGTCGATGGCTTCGTACTTTTGCCAATTCTGTTGCATCCCAAAAGCAAAGGTTATATCGCTCTACGCAGCGCAGATCCTTTCGATTATCCCATCATTGAGCCGAATTATCTCAGTAACGAAGAAGACATGGCAAAGTTTATAGAAGTTTCAAAACGGACTATGGATTTACTTGACACCAGGTCATTCAAAGAAATAGGAGCAACAAAAGAAGCGATGAACATTGCCTCGTGCAAACACACTGTATTCCTATCTGACGAATTCCACAAGTGTATCATTCAGAATTTCGCCGTCACCGTCTATCACCCGACGTCGACTTGCAGAATGAGCCCAAAATCCGACCGGAACTCGGTTGTAGACCCGCAGCTGCGCGTGAAAGGGGTCAAGCGCCTGCGCGTCGTCGACGCCTCGGTGATGCCGGGGGTTGTGTCCGGAAATACAAACGCGGCGACGATCATGATTGCCGAGAAGGCAGCCGACATGATCAGGAACATTGACACGGTGGGAGACATTAGAAAATACATTAAACTTCAGAAGTAAAAGTGACTGTGGCTACAAAAGGGCCCATGGGGACAAATGCAGTAACAAGCCTGATATTTATATATAAATATTGGCATAAAGTATAGGTTAAAATAATGTACATATAATGAAAAAAGTGTTTATGCATTCTGAGAATGACACTTCTTGATTACATTTTGACGTCAGAGTTGTATCTTATGTAACTATAGTCTGCACACATATTTGTACGAGTCAGAATAGCGCCGATGGTTAATGCGCTGTAAACTGTCATTTGTTCATACACTTACGTCGTCATGAGTTTGTTACCCGTTCTGGGTTTTCTTTTTTTTTCTTTTTTTTTTCAAGTATTGTTGTTTAATTATTTTTTATCCAAAATCTCATTGACAATATTGCCAACTGTTCATTATTTATTGTATACGCCTTTGTATTGCTCAATTCAATTGAATATAAGCATTAACATCTTTGTCAGAGCTCATTTTCCAGATTACATTTTATTAAGTCCCTTCAATTTGCACTTTATATTTGCTTTAAACGCATGCATGGATATTGATGAGATAGCGTACCCTAGTCATGCCCATACACACCTAATTGGCGAACATCGAATCTTGTGTTATGAGGATGTTATTTAAGGTACATAATTATGTCATGGTAAAATTAAAATGAAAACTTAACGCAAACTGACCATCGACTGCGTCATAATAATATTATAGTAATGGCCTTAAACATGATTTTATAACATGTATAAGTCAAATTATTTTAACGTCACTAGCTAATCTTACATTATTTATCTGAAACGGTCCCAATTCCAAGTGAGACCTTAATTCCGATGATCCACTGTTTTAAATAGTCATTGCACCTTAGGGTAGGGTTTTTCTTATTTATTTTGTTGAAATTTAGTTGAAAAATATTCGGAAAATAGGTCTGTGTAAAATAAAGACATTTTCATGAAACATGTAGAATAACTACATTTTCTGCTATTTCTGACATAAGTCTGTTATTGTGTCAAAGTTTCGGGAAAATAATACAATACAATACTCTAGTTATGTGTGTCTGCAATGTTGACGATTCATGAATGGATAATATAAATCTGAAGTACTGTTGAAAAAACAAGGCCAAAAACAAATATGTTTCATGTTGTTATAGTGTGTCCTCGGAATTTGAAACAAATTCAAAATGGCGGATTTAGGTTACTATCAAACATATTTTCAATTTAATGATCATTTTTGCATCACAAAAGTGCAACACATTTTCAAGGCAATAGATAAATGATTATTATTTCATTGTGAGTAGACATTATTCATTTTCAAAAGCCACTATATTAGTTTGATATGCCTTCAGTATTACCGTACTTGGTTTGGTGGTGACTATCGTTGTCTTGGTAACAGATTTTCAAGGATACACAGAATCACAATTTCTTATTTAAACACTGTTGTTTACGTGTTTATAATACAAGGTGTTTATTTTGGCGTCTAAAAAGATTGTTTTCTATAAAGCGTCTTGGATGAAAACAAGTCCAAGTGTTAAAATTTTGAAGAAAAAAATCCTTGGACGGTTCTCTACCCAAGTTGCTCAAATGGCTCTGTTCCGTTGAAAAACGTGGCCGCCAAAGCTTAAACAGAAACATTTTAAAACGACATTTCCTCCTAAATCCCTGGGTAGATTTTCAAATAATTGCACACAAATGATCCTTGGTTGGTTCTCTACCAAAGTTGCAAAGTTGGTTTAGTTCCTTTGAAAAACATGGCCGCGGGGCCAATTTTCTGTATATGACTATACTGTAAACTTTGAAAATCTTCTTGTCAGCAACTATTGGTGACCGGTTGGACACTCCTTACTTAGCCAGTAGAGCGTTACACGCACTCTTGTGCCTCTTGTTATAATTATCCATGTTACACACAATGACTGAGTATTTATAGCTTAATTAAACAAACAAAATCCCCTTTTTATATTATATTATTACTGCTAATCGGATTAATTTGTTATTGTATCACATAACGGATTACCGCACCTCAATATGTATGTTATTTAATGTTATTGCATATGTTACTATATATAGTAACACATTTTCGTTAAAAAACAAGCATTATGTGGTTGATTTCGACATCGTAATATTAGGTGTGCCAATTATGGATAATCGGCACACTGGAAGGTGTGCCAAAAATCCATAATGAGAAAACGCGCACCTGTGCAAAACAACGTGACGTCATTTCACGAAAATGGCGCGCTTTGTAACGCAATCACGCGTTATTTTCAGATAAGCAGAATTCCGTATTAAGAAACATTTAAAATTATATTGAGGAGATTTCGTACGGGGAATCAATTAGAAAACATTAAAAGGGACTTTTTATGCGATTTCTTTATTTACTGTTCTAAATGGAAAGAAAAAGTTTAGGAAAAACAGATTTGATCTACCGTACTTCAGCAATTGAATATCCTGGACCCGCGATCAACGTAAATTTGATTTTCATACATCGATCGAGAAGCAAGTTTGAACATAATAATTATTATACCCCCTTTCGAAGAAGTGGGGGTATCTTGCTTTGCACCTGTCCGTCCGTCGGTCGGTCGGTCCGTAGACCATTTCGTTTCCGCACGATATCTTGAGAACGCTTTGACCTACGATCATGAATGTTGGTACGCGAGTTACGTGAAAGCAAAGGAAGAATTCTACAAATGTTGAAGTCAACAGGTCAAAGGTCAAGGACACCGTTGCTAAAAATAGAAAAACGGTTGCCCCTCAATAACTTGAGACCGCGTTGAGATATTTTAATGAAACTTTATACATAGATACCTTACCTCGCTTGGGATTGCATATGGGTGGGTGGGGTCAAGGTCAAGGTCACCGTTACTAAAAATATATAAACGGTTTCCGCTTAATAACTTGCGGACGCATCGAGATTTTTTTTATGAAACTTCATACATAGATACCTTATTTTGAGACCTCGCTTGGGATTGCATATGCGGTGGGTGGGGTCAAGGTCAAGGTCACCATTACTAAATATAGAAAAACGGTCTCCCCTCAATAACTTGAGAACGCATCGAGATGTTTTAATGAAAGTTCGTACATAGATACCTTATATTGAGACCTCGCTTGGGATTGCATATGGTTTGGGTGGGGTCAAGGTCAAGGTCACCGTTACTAAAAATAGAAAAAACGGTTTCAGCACAATAACTTGAGAACGCATCAAGATATTTTAATGAAACTTCATACATATATACCTTATATCTAGACCTCGCTTGGGATTGCATATGGGGTCGGTGGGGTCAAGGTCACCATTGCTAAAAATAGAAAATCAGTTTCAGCTCAATAACTTCAGAACGCATCGAGATATTTTAATGAGGCTTCATACATAGATACCATATATCGAGACCTCGCTTGGGATTGCATATTAAACAAAGTTCTTAACAATTGCACATATTCACAACTTGTCTGCAAGTCGGAGGGCATACATGTTTTACAAACATCTCTTGTTAATATAGATCTTTTTCGTATAAACTACAATTTGTATTATAAACAATATAATACGACAGTGCCCTAGCCCTATAATTATGCGTTTTCGGCAACTTTCTTTACGTATTCAAAATAAAGGAATTACATTTATAGGCATTGCATTTGATAATTTTACTGGTTTAATGACATAGCACCAATAGAAATAATACATAAACTCTTTTATTTGACATATGCAAATAAAAATGTTAAACAACGGCTCTCGTGTGACATCTATCCATAATGGCACACCTGATAAGATATGTCCCTCGGGCTAAAGCCCTCGGGTCATTACTGATTAGGTGTGCCATTATGGACAGATGTCAAACCGGCGCCGTTTATTAACCTTTAAGTAACACTAACACAACGTTAGTATTGTAAATGAGTATAAACATTTATAATCATGCTATAACCTATAGTCAGCATTACTCTGCGATTGGATTTATGAAACAGTATGTAATATATAAAGTCTTAATAATATTTGTGAATTAAAGTGCTAAGAAACAAACCATAATAACCGTATAATTGAATGCTCGATTTATTTCCTATACTTTCTTTTAGTCTTAGGTACACATTCCCGATTATGGCTCCTGATAACTTCCCGACTGCGCTACGATACAAATAATAAAAAATTCGGGAATGTCGGGACGCTGTCGGGACTCTGTCTGGAGGTGTCGGAACGCTGTCGGTACGCTGTCCTAAGAATCGGGAATTATCGGGACATGTTCGGCGTAATCAGCCAAGCACTCCCAACAGTTAATATTTTCCCTTAACATTCGGGAGACTCATCCGAATTTTGTATAGTCGGGACTCTGTCGGTGTAGATTCGGCTGTGTCGGTTCAAATTCGGGACTGTGTCGGGATGTTATCGGGACAATGTCCTATGGAACGGGATTTATAATGCATTATAAATTATATCGAAATTTTGCGGCAGTCACAAATTCTCGATTATGGCACCCGACAGCGTCCCGATAGAGCAACGATACAAATAATCAAACCGTCGGGAATGTCGGAACGCTGTCGGGTGACTGTCGGGAAACTGTCGGATCCCATTCGGGAAAATCGGGACGCTGTCGGGACGCTTTCACGTGACCATAGTCAAATTACGTGGTGTAAGTTAAAATGGTGGACAAGCAGAAAACAAAACACAACGTGGACACCTTTCGGTGTTATATTTACTTACGCGTAAAAAAATTGTTTGTTTCAGGTTACCAGACATACCCGAAAAAAATGCACCGACCCTAGAACATTTTATTGAGTTTGTCAGGTACATTTTTGTTTTATTTAACTTTTTCAGTAGTTAAATGGTTTTTTGGATAAATAAGTGTTTTGTTTTGATAGCATCAACTTATAAACAATGTTTTAGGATATTACTGATATGTTTTGAATATATATTCACTTTTAGAATCTTCAAGTTGACCATTTACCAAATAAATAAAAAATAGCAATAAAAAAATAAATCCCGACCTTCCAATTCTAATTCTGTTGGGCATGTAACCTGAAACAAACAATTTTTTTACGCCTTACTTTACTCGACCCATAATGCGGTATTTCTGTAGGAGACTAGGAGTTTTATACAATAATAAAAATGATAAAAAAATTCTAAAAATAAATCCTTCTATACTATAAGGATTTAACTCGTGGTGGCAGTGGTTACTGTATTCCGCTGAGGGTGAAATAACCGCTGCAAGGAGTATACTGCTTACTTTCTAAGACAACATTAAATACGTATAAGCGCAGTTTTGTTTACTGCACAACATGTACTAAAAGTTTTACTATGGCACATGGTTACTACTTGGTCGCAGTTGACAATTTGAACGAGTGATATGGGAATCTACGCCGTCAAATAAGACATGCAGATATAAACTATTTTAGTTGTGGCTATCAAAGATTATTATTTGTTTTACACGTATTGGATCACGTGGCATGGCTTTGCGGTATTCCAATACTTTGCAGTGATTCTATGGGCAAACAAGCAAACATGTTCTTGTTCGCTACAAACGTAACCTACAGCGTGGAAGAACAGCTCGCGTGGAAGTCTCAGTAACGGCACGTTTGTTCTGGAATTACGTCAATAAAAATACCTCGGTTGACATTTAAAATGTAGTATTGTTCAGCGTATGTTACCAGGTTTTACAAATTGCTTGGCAAAGTGCATACTGTTTTGTATTGCAATCGTGTACCAGAATATTTAAGTTGTTCATCGTCTTGAATTGAAGGTAGACTGACACGTGTTAAAAAGATAATTGAAATGGAATGTCACCCGTACAATTTCACAGAATGCCACGTAACGTATTGGATATGGCGAACAGTGCCAGTTCTGCACATCGCCATCGGGACTTGTGGTAACATTCTGAACATTGTCATCCTTCTTAGGAAACGTTTGCGGCAACATTCCACGACGATATACCACCTTTTTCTTGCAGGTGCCGACCTAACCCTCCTATGGACATCGATATTTGCGCACATGTTTCAGCAAATACAACGCGTTAATCTGAGAAATAGTAGTGCATTTCTCTGCAGGGCGTTTCCGTGGATAAATTATGGGATTTCAGGCTTTTCGGTTTGGCTTCTAGTTGTGATGACGGTTGAGAGGGTGCTGATGACAAGCTCCTTAGCCTTGGCAAATAAAAAGCCAAGTAACAAAGTACCCTTGTTGATAGCGACCATGTTACTTGTACTTTGTCTACTGTTCCCATCGCATTACTTCTTTGGATTTCGTCTAGAGATGATTCCTGTCAGGTATGACAATATCACCCATTTAACTAAGTATGAAGCAGTGTGTGCCAAGGTCATCTTAGAGTTTGATACCTTTTACCGCCGTGTTTGGCCCTTGATGATCATGACGACGTTTAACATCGTACCAACTGTAATTATAGTGGTTGGAAACTTGGCTATAGTTATCAACATAGTCCGCCAAATTCGAATAATTGCCCGAGTTTATCCACTAAATAGAAACGCTGCACTACAACAGTACAAACGCAAGAAACCCCTATACAAGATGTTGTTTCTGGTCTGCGGCTGCTTCATCGTGACAAACTTGCCGTACAATATTTACCTTCAGTTTTGGAACAGCATAGACGTGTCAACACCCCGGGGATTGGCACAGAGGAACATGTATGACGCCATATTTCTCTCTTTGGCGTATTGCAACTTTACTTTCAATTTCTTCCTGTATTTCGTCAGTGGGACACTTCAAAAAGGAGTGGCGTGCAATTTGTCAGCTCCGTTATCAATGCAGTGCGGAAGTGGTTTTGTTTCAGAACAGATGTTGCACAGCAATCATCCACAAACCCTGGCTATCCGCCTGTCGTCGGTAGGTCCTAACTGACGTCATCAAAGCTTGTCAAGTCAGTACATAATATAATGCTATCACAATGTCAGAAGTGTACATACGTGTAATTTTAGAATTTGATTACCAACTTTGATAGAGCAAATGTTTTTTTTCTTCTTACTGCAATACATACAAATACATGTGTTATGGTGATTTTGTTGTTTCTCTTTTGTGGGATTTCTTTTGTTTTTCACTTCACGTGTATAATATAATCGTCTTGGCTGCGCATACTACTATTGTATCTGTTATTTCCTTTGTGCTGTGAATAGCTTTCATCACCGGAAGCAAATTAATTTTATTCCTGTAACAGTATAGGCATACATACACATTTTGTTAATAAGCGTGATGTTAACAATTGCGCAATTATTATGATTTATGATATACCGAGAGCAGTTTTTTATTCGATTACCGGGCAGAAGACACACTGTACACCATCGACTCCCTGGGGTATGAGAGGCTACAGCATGCTCCGTACAGTCCGGATTTGGCCCCCTTTGACTTCGGCATATTTCCCCGTCTCAAGTCAGATCTCAGGGGTCGCAGGTTCGAGACTAAGGATGATCTAACGTATTCATTTCGATCAGCTGTGCGTTCGTTTCCTCAGCAATTCTATGTTGACGCATACAGGAAGTGGGTACATCGTCATAGGAAGTGTGTGGAGTGTTCTGGGGAATATTTTGAGAAACTCTGACAGTCCATGATGACAACGTTTAGTTTAACGTCATGATGACGCTTCGTAATGACGTCAAAGTGCTCCGTAACAAATGTGATATGTTGTATTTAAAAGTGTATTTTGGGTATGTATTTTGGGTATGTATTTTGATACAGAAGTATTAAAGTTACAGATTTTGATCAGAAATGATTATTCTTTCATGCCATTTGAATTTAATATATCTATAATAAAAATCTTGACATGTATGCGAGTACTCCGGGGAAAGTTTTGACTGTACCTCGTATTATACGATATAAAGGAAATACTGCTCGTGTTGGACAAACTATTAGTAAATATTTCATGAAGAAGTCAAACTTGAAACATAGCTAATTTATGACTATTAGTAGTAATTTATTAACTTCAGTTCTACTGTGTTTCCCCCAACAATCGATACATGTACAAAGCATTTCTGAATCAGTTGTATTCTATTTCCTATATGTATGCACTAGAATGTTACATAATTCCAGAAAGATATCGGTCTGTCACGTCAGCCGGACATGTCAGGCAAATTTTGTGTCGGACTGGCAGTTATTTACCTAGAATCAGTCCGACAGTACTGTCCGATAGCTTATTGAAGGTTACAAAAACATTTTTTTTGGTCGGGCAAATTAGATTTTGGTCCAGCAAGTTATAAGATGTTGTCAGACTGAATGTCTGACATAACTTTCGAGCTTTCGGGATGACTGTATTGTCTAAAATTAAACTGTAGTTATTCTATACTCGTATATAACATCACTCAAATGTGATTTAGTATATATAAATAAATATGCTGTTTATAAATGCATGGCATGTAATTCTTGTGGTTGTTCCTCCGTTCGCGCTATCATTGACCTGTAGAAAATACACATACTGTTAATGTGTATATCACAAATACTTAAATTGTAAAGGCCAACGTATTTCATCGTGGCATTAGTTTTGTGTACATACAGAAAAGGAATTGTAAATAAAAACATTTCATGAGTTGTCTAGATATAAAATGTCGAATTGTTAAAGACAAATCAATACGTTTTGCTAATTTAGCTAATTGTTGTTTGCACACAACACAAATATTGAAAAATATTACTTTAATCCAATTCACAAAATCACTTATTGTAATGGAGAAATCTTACCTTTTCTGAAAGGTTTGTATATCAACATTTTGCTGCTAGACTTAACAGTTTTGCAATCGCGGAAATACAGCAATTTCAATCATAAATACAACGTTTTAAAATTATGTACAACGGACAATGAACCAGGAGTTAAAAAAAAATATATTATATTGAAATAGTATAACATATAAACATATACGGTAATTGGAAAAAACAACAACACAACAGTTTCAAGTCAGTGACATTATTTGCATTGGTATGTATGCACTTATGCCCTATAATAAACTAATCACTATCAATTAACTTCATATATTTTACTAGAAGGTAAAACTATAATACTGATATTGTGAAATACGTGTGTTTTGGCACTATATAAATAAAGTACTTATTTATCAAATAATAATAATTAGGTTAATATGAGAACAAATGATTCTCCTAGAGATAGGCTAATACGGCAGACGAGAAATATCGTCAATACATGATTATGCGCTAAATGGTTGCAAAAGACCCACACGATGTAAGCAAAATGTTTTATTTTTCAGCGACCTAACGACTTTATTATTTTGTTTAAAGGAAGGAAAGACATGTATTTATATAGAAACAGCGGTAAATGTTGAAGCGTGTCACTGTCTATTACATTCTATTTATTGCTTTATATTGACACCATAAACAAATTACTCCTAGTAGTTATTCTTACAATATTTTGTGTGTTACCAGAGCATCACTAGTTTCTATTATTGTAATCTTATTAGCATGTAAGTTACATTTTGCTTACTGTTAGTAGAGAAAAAATCATTGCTAGTGCATTGAAAATAATCGCTAGTACAGTGAAAATAATCGCTAGTACAGTGAAAATAATCGCTAGTACAGTAAAAATAATCGCTAGTACAGTAAAAATAATCGCTAGTACAGTGAAAATAATCGCTAGTACAGTAAAAATAATCGCTAGTACAGTGAAAATAATCGCTAGTACAGTAAAAATAATCGCTAGTACAGTGAAAACAATCGCTAGTACAGTGAAAATAATCGCTAGTACAGTGAAAATAATCGCTAGTACATTGAAAATAATCGCTAGTACAGTAAAAATAATCGCTAGTACAGTGAAAATAATCGCTAGTACAGTAAAAATAATCGCTAGTACAGTAAAAATAATCGCTAGTACAGTAAAAATAATCGCTAGTACAGTGAAAATAATCGCTAGTACAGTAAAAATAATCGCTAGTACAGTAAAAATAATCGCTAGTACAGTAAAAATAATCGCTAGTACAGTAAAAATAATCGCTAGTACAGTAAAAATAATCGCTAGTACATTGAAAATAATCGCTAGTGCAGTAAAAATAATCGCTAGTACAGTGAAAATAATCGCTAGTACAGTAAAAATAATCGCTAGTACAGTGAAAATAATCGCTAGTACAGTGAAAATAATCGCTAGTACAGTAAAAATAATCGCTAGTACAGTGAAAATAATCGCTAGTACAGTAAAAATAATCGCTAGTACAGTGAAAATAATCGCTAGTACAGTAAAAATAATCGCTAGTACAGTGAAAATAATCGCTAGTACAGTGAAAATAATCGCTAGTACATTGAAAATAATCGCTAGTACAGTAAAAATAATCGCTAGTACAGTAAAAATAATCGCTAGTACAGTAAAAATAATCGCTAGTACAGTAAAAATAATCGCTAGTACAGTAAAAATAATCGCTAGTACAGTAAAAATAATCGCTAGTACAGTAAAAATAATCGCTAGTACAGTGAAAATAATCGCTAGTACAGTAAAAATAATCGCTAGTACAGTGAAAATAATCGCTAGTACATTGAAAATAATCGCTAGTACAGTGAAAATAATCGCTAGTACAGTAAAAATAATCGCTAGTACAGTAAAAATAATCGCTAGTACAGTGAAAATAATCGCTAGTACAGTAAAAATAATCGCTAGTACAGTAAAAATAATCGCTAGTACAGTAAAAATAATCGCTAGTACAGTGAAAATAATCGCTAGTACATTGAAAATAATCGCTAGTACATTGAAAATAATCGCTAGTGCAGTGAAAATAATCGCTAGTACATTGAAAATAATCGCTAGTACAGTGAAAATAATCGCTAGTGCATTGAAAATAATCGCTAGTACAGTAAAAATAATCGCTAGTACAGTGAAAATAATCGCTAGTACAGTGAAAATAATCGCTAGTACAGTAAAAATAATCGCTAGTACAGTGAAAATAATCGCTAGTACAGTAAAAATAATCGCTAGTACAGTGAAAATAATCGCTAGTACAGTAAAAATAATCGCTAGTACAGTGAAAATAATCGCTAGTACAGTGAAAATAATCGCTAGTACATTGAAAATAATCGCTAGTACAGTAAAAATAATCGCTAGTACAGTAAAAATAATCGCTAGTACAGTAAAAATAATCGCTAGTACAGTAAAAATAATCGCTAGTACAGTAAAAATAATCGCTAGTACAGTAAAAATAATCGCTAGTACAGTAAAAATAATCGCTAGTACAGTGAAAATAATCGCTAGTACAGTAAAAATAATCGCTAGTACAGTGAAAATAATCGCTAGTACATTGAAAATAATCGCTAGTACAGTGAAAATAATCGCTAGTACAGTAAAAATAATCGCTAGTACAGTAAAAATAATCGCTAGTACAGTGAAAATAATCGCTAGTACAGTAAAAATAATCGCTAGTACAGTAAAAATAATCGCTAGTACAGTAAAAATAATCGCTAGTACAGTGAAAATAATCGCTAGTACATTGAAAATAATCGCTAGTACAGTGAAAATAATCGCTAGTGCAGTGAAAATAATCGCTAGTACATTGAAAATAATCGCTAGTACAGTGAAAATAATCGCTAGTGCATTGAAAATAATCGCTAGTACAGTAAAAATAATCGCTAGTACAGTGAAAATAATCGCTAGTACAGTAAAAATAATCGCTAGTACAGTAAAAATAATCGCTAGTACAGTAAAAATAATCGCTAGTACAGTGAAAATAATCGCTAGTACAGTAAAAATAATCGCTAGTACAGTAAAAATAATCGCTAGTACAGTAAAAATAATCGCTAGTACCGTAAAAATAATCGCTAGTACAGTGAAAATAATCGCTAGTACAGTAAAAATAATCGCTAGTACAGTGAAAATAATCGCTAGTACAGTAAAAATAATCGCTAGTACAGTAAAAATAATCGCTAGTACAGTGAAAATAATCGCTAGTACAGTAAAAATAATCGCTAGTACAGTAAAAATAATCGCTAGTACAGTGAAAATAATCGCTAGTACATTGAAAATAATCGCTAGTACAGTAAAAATAATCGCTAGTACATTGAAAATAATCGCTAGTACAGTAAAAATAATCGCTAGTACAGTGAAAATAATCGCTAGTACAGTAAAAATAATCGCTAGTACATTGAAAATAATCGCTAGTACAGTAAAAATAATCGCTAGTACAGTAAAAATAATCGCTAGTACAGTAAAAATAATCGCTAGTACAGTGAAAATAATCGCTAGTACAGTAAAAATAATCGCTAGTACAGTAAAAATAATCGCTAGTACAGTAAAAATAATCGCTAGTACAGTAAAAATAATCGCTAGTACAGTAAAAATAATCGCTAGTACATTGAAAATAATCGCTAGTGCAGTAAAAATAATCGCTAGTACAGTGAAAATAATCGCTAGTACAGTAAAAATAATCGCTAGTACAGTGAAAATAATCGCTAGTACAGTGAAAATAATCGCTAGTACAGTAAAAATAATCGCTAGTACAGTGAAAATAATCGCTAGTACAGTAAAAATAATCGCTAGTACAGTGAAAATAATCGCTAGTACAGTAAAAATAATCGCTAGTACAGTGAAAATAATCGCTAGTACAGTGAAAATAATCGCTAGTACATTGAAAATAATCGCTAGTACAGTAAAAATAATCGCTAGTACAGTAAAAATAATCGCTAGTACAGTAAAAATAATCGCTAGTACAGTAAAAATAATCGCTAGTACAGTAAAAATAATCGCTAGTACAGTAAAAATAATCGCTAGTACAGTAAACATAATCGCTAGTACAGTAAAAATAATCGCTAGTACAGTGAAAATAATCGCTATTACAGTAAAAATAATCGCTAGTACAGTGAAAATAATCGCTAGTACATTGAAAATAATCGCTAGTACAGTGAAAATAATCGCTAGTACAGTAAAAATAATCGCTAGTACAGTAAAAATAATCGCTAGTACAGTGAAAATAATCGCTAGTACAGTAAAAATAATCGCTAGTACAGTAAAAATAATCGCTAGTACAGTAAAAATAATCGCTAGTACAGTGAAAATAATCGCTAGTACATTGAAAATAATCGCTAGTGCATTGAAAATAATCGCTAGTGCAGTGAAAATAATCGCTAGTACATTGAAAATAATCGCTAGTACAGTGAAAATAATCGCTAGTGCATTGAAAATAATCGCTAGTACAGTAAAAATAATCGCTAGTACAGTGAAAATAATCGCTAGTACAGTAAAAATAATCGCTAGTACAGTAAAAATAATCGCTAGTACAGTAAAAATAATCGCTAGTACCGTAAAAATAATCGCTAGTACAGTGAAAATAATCGCTAGTACAGTAAAAATAATCGCTAGTACAGTGAAAATAATCGCTAGTACAGTAAAAATAATCGCTAGTACAGTAAAAATAATCGCTAGTACAGTGAAAATAATCGCTAGTACAGTAAAAATAATCGCTAGTACAGTAAAAATAATCGCTAGTACAGTGAAAATAATCGCTAGTACATTGAAAATAATCGCTAGTACAGTAAAAATAATCGCTAGTACATTGAAAATAATCGCTAGTACAGTAAAAATAATCGCTAGTACAGTGAAAATAATCGCTAGTACAGTAAAAATAATCGCTAGTACATTGAAAATAATCGCTAGTACAGTAAAAATAATCGCTAGTACAGTAAAAATAATCGCTAGTACAGTGAAAATAATCGCTAGTACAGTAAAAATAATCGCTAGTACAGTAAAAATAATCGCTAGTACAGTAAAAATAATCGCTAGTACAGTGAAAATAATCGCTAGTACATTGAAAATAATCGCTAGTACATTGAAAATAATCGCTAGTGCAGTGAAAATAATCGCTAGTACATTGAAAATAATCGCTAGTGCATTGAAAATAATCGCTAGTACAGTAAAAATAATCGCTAGTGCAGTGAAAATAATCGCTAGTACAGTAAAAATAATCGCTAGTACAGTAAAAATAATCGCTAGTACAGTAAAAATAATCGCTAGTACAGTGAAAATAATCGCTAGTACAGTAAAAATAATCGCTAGTACAGTAAAAATAATCGCTAGTACAGTAAAAATAATCGCTAGTACAGTGAAAATAATCGCTAGTACAGTGAAAATAATCGCTAGTACAGTAAAAATAATCGCTAGTGCAGTGAAAATAATCGCTAGTACAGTAAAAATAATCGCTAGTACAGTAAAAATAATCGCTAGTACAGTAAAAATAATCGCTAGTACAGTGAAAATAATCGCTAGTACAGTAAAAATAATCGCTAGTACATTGAAAATAATCGCTAGTACAGTGAAAATAATCGCTAGTACAGTAAAAATAATCGCTAGTACAGTGAAAATAATCGCTAGTACATTGAAAATAATCGCTAGTACAGTAAAAATAATCGCTAGTACAGTGAAAATAATCGCTAGTACAGTGAAAATAATCGCTAGTACAGTGAAAATAATCGCTAGTACAGTGAAAATAATCGCTCGTACATTGAAAATAATCGCTAGTACAGTAAAAATAATCGCTAGTACAGTGAAAATAATCGCTAGTACAGTAAAAATGAAAATTACCTATAAATGCCTAACTTACATTTCAATTAAACATTCTTAAACTTTAAATTATCGACATAAATACTTCTAAGTGATTATTCTCAGATTTTGGATAGTTTGCTTAAAATACCTATATTTTGCTGCTGTTATAATTCTGCTAATTCAACATAAACTAGTGCGTAAAGTACTAATACATTTTCATGAAACTTAACATGTATATTAAGTACGTGCAAATATAATTATAACAGCATTACCACTTTCCAGATTCTCACAAATATAAAATATTGGCATAACCAATAAGCAGTAATGAACACAATCTTTGCAGTTCATCAACATTTATGTTTTAAACAAACAATATGTCTGGTTACAACATGACGACTTTCCAGGTACTTTGTAAAATATTTCATTCGCACAAAATAAAATAAACAAAACAAATTAGCAGTAATGAATACAATCGTGGCCCACAATTATTCACAGATTATCACGTACCAGGGGAGATCACTGTGAGGTGATTGACAAAATGTAAACAACTAGTACGGTCGCTTTGTTTATAGTTAGTATGCAATTATATAGCAAAAGCGTACTTTTACCGAAATATGTTAGTTATTTAAGAGCCCTTAGGGCGAGGTTAAATAATTAACATATTGAGGTAAAAGTATACTGTACGTGTTTTATACCATACTGAGCGTGCGGTATATCTAAATTGTGTTGTTATTTATAGGAATATTTACAAGTTTACAACAATTTAATCTTAAAAGACCTATACACGAAACAGTCAGAGACTTAAGGAATTTTATTAATTTAAGGAATTTTATTAATTTAAGGACTTTACTTAAGTTTTCCCTAAGGAGCTTTGTGGATACGGGCCCAGGCGTATTTCATTGTCAGTCTTCATTACCTAACATGCTTCAATAGCCCAATGTGATGCACTGATTGTAGAATCTATTACTACTGAATCATCGGTCTGGTAAGGCCATACCAATTTGTTTCTATGTTTAGCGTCCACGGGCTGGTAGGTTTTTTGATGCCTGAACGGAGAAAAAAACAACAATTTTGACACTGTGAAAAATCGATTTGGAAAGCATATACAAATTTGAAAAAAGGACGCTTAGGTGTGTTTTTTTCCCCAATATTTGTAATTATGTATGTGCAACTAGTCAATTTACACAGTTAAAATACTGTTTTAAAGTAGGTTCCCAATATAAAGATGATAAATAACAGTTTTGCAGGTAAACATTTGCTTTAGTTTGTACCACTGCCATGAATAAGTTGTGAAAGGAAACTGTTTTTATCGACTTATTGTTTGTTTTTTCCTGCCTGGTTGGTAGGTTTTGAAAAATCATGGGGACGCTGTATGGCTCGTCAGTCATAAATGGACTGCATGTCGTGTCTTGCTTGAAACAATACACATCTGGCCCCGTGTTCACAAAACAAGTTAAGCCTGATTTCCAGGTGTAAGATGAACTAGAGCCAGATATTCTAGGATCAGGCTCAAAATGGCGTTCACTACAAATCTGGATCAATTTTTAATTGTTGATCAAATATATAGTATACATGATTATGAACTCCTCTTTGCATATGTTTCTATCTGATGTGAAGATTTTAATCAAAATGTAACAATTTTTTTTGTTTATTTAATCTAAAACAAAAGTTATTTGAAAAATAAAAAACAATCAGATTCGGCTCAGTTGAGCTGGAACTGCAAGATCAGCTAAGTTTGAACTTAATCCTGCAGTTTATCCTTTGTGAACATGGGGCCTGCTGTCTGCTGGAATATTCAGTGTTAGGTGAAATAACTCTTCAAGTACGAAAGAAATCAGTAATTATAGTAAAAATGATGAATGAAAATTGGATACAGTGAATTCCACTTGCATTTGTATAATACAAAATACAAGAAAAGCAATGTTTTATCCTAATTCCTATCATAAATAAACGAAAGTAAACATAAATTGACGGAAATTATATCGATATTGAACCTGTATCAAACAGACAATTAGTTTGTAGAGATAAAAAAAGAGTATTACACGTTTACTTTTTGTGTGATCCATTCATTATTAGCTCGACTTTTCGAAGAAAAAAATTAGAGCTATTATCGTCGCTCTGTCGCCTGTTTTTTTTGTGTTAAAACTATCAAAGATATCCTAGTAAACGTTCAATACTTGTTCACTGTCAAAAGAGCAATCCATTACAACGTTCGAGTAACGTTAATACAAATATTTTGAGCGAAAAGGGAATAAAAATGTCAAATAACATTTTTATACAAATACGATTATATATTTACACATATTTGTTTTGTCTTGTTCTTTTCTCTTTTTTTTCTATCTATGCTTTTTATTATTTTGTAATGTTCATTAAAATACAGAATTCATAAGATAACAACTCTTAGATAATCGCTTCTTCGTCTTCGTCTGCCGTGTCAGTCTCTGTGGTGTTTTTAGTTAATCGCAGAACAACTAAAGATACCGCAATTCCAAAATTGAACAGTCTAAGAACTATGATCCTATCAGCTTTAGGCCAGTCGACTACGCGCAAGTAAGAAGTGCCGTTTTGAATATCGTTTAATTTGTCAAATGATTGCCATTACGATAATGAATTTAATTAGAACATGACATGTTGGGAAAACTTAAGTCAACAACTTTCAATGAAGGATCAAATATGACTATACTCGCGGAAGAACAATAAAATAGTACGTTATGCAACGTCCTAATACATTAATGAATGAAAATCTTGGGTCACGAGGCGAGCCGAATAGACAAAATCTAACCCTTACCTATTCATCTCGTTATCGCTGACTCATGTAAAGACAATTTGTTGAGTAGTGAATTTGTTTAGTAGTGAATGTTTATTACTCATTTTATTATTTACGTGGCCATCATTATAACGTAAAGTTTAGCGATTATTACGCAGTAGCGGTTGATTTTTACGGAGTATTCCGGAAATAGCCAATGCATCACGATTGAGGTCGGATATACTAATCATATCAGAAACTACAATTTTGATAATTTCTCTGTTAATTCTGAACCGATTTTTACGAAATAAAGACGAGTGCCCTGTCATAACAGAATTACACCATTCCATTAGAGTTTCTGGCAGATTTATTTAGTATGTATTTCAAAAACTGCAACAGCGCATATTTTTAAACATAAATTGACATGCTATGTGTGGAATAGTTTTCGTTTAATCGTCGATAAATTTCATAATATTGCTGCTGATGATGCCAAGCGTAGGGCGGATACTGTTTTTACGGAGCATTCCGGAAATAGCCAATGCATCACGATTGAGGTCGGATATACTAATCATATCAGAAACTACAATTTTGATAATTTCTCTGTTAATTCTGAACCGATTTTTACGAAATAAAGACGAGTGCCCTGTCATAACAGAATTACACCATTCCATTAGAGTTTCTGGCAGATTTATTTAGTATGTATTTCAAAAACTGCAACAGCGCATATTTTTAAACATAAATTGACATGCTATGTGTGGAATAGTTTTCGTTTAATCGTCGATAAATTTCATAATATTGCTGCTGATGATGCCAAGCGTAGGGCGGATACTGTTTTTACGGAGCATTCCGGAAATAGCCAATGCATCACGATTGAGGTCGGATATACTAATCATATCAGAAACTACAATTTTGATAATTTCTCTGTTAATTCTGAACCGATTTTTACGAAATAAAGACGAGTGCCCTGTCATAACAGAATTACACCATTCCATTAGAGTTTCTGGCAGATTTATTTAGTATGTATTTCAAAAACTGCAACAGCGCATATTTTTAAACATAAATTGACATGCTATGTGTGGAATAGTTTTCGTTTAATCGTCGATAAATTTCATAATATTGCTGCTGATGATGCCAAACGTAGGGCGGATACTGTAATTCTTACCAGAGAAACAGCACAAAAAAGTATGTTTGCTCACATTCGTCTGATGCCGATTTTTTGGTAGAAAATAAAATATTGCTATGTGTGGGTCACAAATCTGTTATGTGTGGAATACAAAAGTTTAAGACATTGCAAACTTCCCATTAAAGCCATTTAATATAATTTTCTTTAACTTACACTACAACACTGACAGTTGAGGGTCAATAACATGAATTTTTCAGCGCATTTGAAAATACGTCTGTTGCGGCAAGCCTTTTCTAGTGAGTTTCTGTGTCTATTTTACACGTTAATTTTTGACTTGTACTTTTCCTTCAAATTTATCTTCAGGGGTCAACAATTCTATTGTAACTACCTGCACGTATTTATATGTATATAAAATATATAAGGGTATGCTATAGTTTTTCTTTAAGCCCTTGGTCTGGTCTTTGCCCATTTAAAAGTTTAGCACATAATGCGCATTAATAAACTACGACAAATCGTTTGGATTTCATTTCTAGTTAATATAATTAACAGTACACATATTTTGCCTTTATTAATGCAAATGTAATACATATTGTTCCTTTCCATTTTCCTTAATGTTACAGCGTGATCTAAAACATTCACGGTGCATATGGTCACCGCATACTGCTGAAATAAAATTGAAATGCACAGTATACTTCTTGGAAAAAGTCGTTGAACAGGCACGATGTATATGTATTTAAATTCAAATATTTAACAATCCATATACTCTATGATAAAACCACGAGTTGCGCGGAACAAAATATGATTTAAGCCACACATGAACGTTCAATTTTAGTAAAATAGTGCTGTATTGAATGATATGCATAATTCGCAGTTAAACCTAACGTTTCAATATAACGTTTATAGTTCCAAACGTATTTTTTTTCAACAAAAACACAGTGATAAGATCACAGAAACTTAAATGAGCTCCTATATAGCCAAAATGGAAGAGAAATCTAAATATATATTTGAAAATTCACTTCATGAATAAAAGACATGGACACTTTTTCACTTCGTCTTTGACGAGGGACGAATTTCAGGAAAATATGTTGTAAGAATATTTAGTCGCGATATCCACTGTGTTCCGTAGAACTAAAAGTATTGTCATATAATGATGAAAACCCAGAGAAATTAACATTTTCTTGCGCTGCACTCTGGTTTTTTTGTCCATAAGTCTGCGGTGCCCATCCATTCATTATAAAAGTAACATAGTTGTATTACATCAGTATACGGTGACCATATACACCGTGACATTCATTAAAACGTAAATTTTCTAGTCGTAGTCCTACCTCAATCACGTCCACCAAACGATAATTATGGATTATATATTATGTTTTCTTTAGACATACATACTGTTTTTGGCATGATTTAAATGTACGCTCGTATTTCTCTATAGGATTCCTACCATCTGCGCCAGCATAGAGCTAGCGCGCACGATGGACCGCAGTCATATGTGTGAACCCAGTGTGGGGAGTCCTTCACCGACCGGTACCTTCTCAGAGCCCACGAAAGGACAGAAAGAAATAGGACAGAAAGAAATGAAGATTATGCAGTGTTTGTCAGATAAGATGTAGGGAACACATGCCCAAGCACACTGAGGAAAAGAGCGACGATTGCTGCAAGACAAAACATATTAGCAGTATATATAGACATCAACGTACATGTATACACAGTGATAAAAACTGAATTATTATTATGTGTTAATAAGAATTTATTGTCCGAACAAATTGGCTATCGTTACTTGCAATAGTTTAATGTTAATAATGAACACTTATCTAATAGGAATATAAGTTTTGTGCTGTTTCCTTAAGGACATTGTTTGATTGGCAAACATTCTACCAATACTAACCAATCAAATCTCTAATAGCAGATGTGCACTAAAACGGAATGCGCTATAGACAATTGTCACCATATTGATATCCTACACTTATCCGATTACAAGACGACTTTTTTCAATGTAATTGGTCCAGAAAAGTTAAAGACATTTTGTAGCGCAATGTTGATTAATGAATGGGACATTGTGCGTCAACGTTTTCAAATTTGATAATGCACAGAGGTAACTGATGCGTCAATTTCGGACAATTCGTAATCTGAAAGTCACTCTATCACAGATGGAAGAACCTTCATACTATATTATAATATGTTGGTAATATAAGTAATATACTAATCTTAAAATCGATATTTTCCATTCTATAAACGAAGATATCAACAAGATATTTGAACTTATCTTTTTGTTTTATAAGAACTTGATTGTTTGTTTTATCTTAGTAAAATTATTTTGTAATATTGTGTGCAATATCATACAAATGTGCGACAAGCCTGGTGTTGAAATACATTTTAATGTACATTTAAAATATGTATTTTATTAATCTAAAATTAGTTTTTCGCAAGGTTTAAAGATTGGTGCAAACTATGTTTATGTATATTCACACTAATATTTGTCCAATTCTTCTGCGATAGAGCAGCTTTAAAAAACGGCTGGATGTTTTGTATCAATTCAGGTTAAATTTCGTATGAATTTAAAATCATTTTAAATCAAACATTATTCAATCAATATTTTACTTGGTGATGCTCACATTTTGTGATTATACCTGTATTTAGCTGTGATTACAAATCTCTGATTTAAATTGTTTACGAATTGATATATAATTATATTCATCTTCTCTTTATGCTCAAAACAGAACTGGTAATAGAGAAATAAGGAAACAGACATAATAAAAACATATTGTTTATTGCATTGTATGCTGCACACTAAATCTATTTTGATTCCAAGATCAGGTCATAGTCTTGTAGTGGGCAAGAGTTTGCTGTCGTTTCGTCTTGACTTCACCCAGCCGACTGAAAGAGATCCACGCTTGACAGCATTGATGTTCAAAGAAAGCTTTCCTCTTTGTTCCGCCCCTTTACTCTCTTGCGAGCTGTCGTGTCAAAGAAATGGGTCCTGAAATGTAATCGGGAAATATACAAGCTTTTCATTATTATATGGTTGAGCTAACTACAAATAACTAATCAGTAGTATGAATTTCAATTATGCTTGGATTCATGCTTATATGTTTGAAATAACGATCTTCAAATTTTCCCAAACTACTCATTAACACGAAAATTGCATAATCATTGAAGTAAGAGAACCATTATGCATATAATTATATAATAATATAACATGATTTGAATACCTCACTTGAAATTCATCTGGGGTAGATTCATTTTCAACTTCATGGAAGTCCGTAGCACCAGTAGTAGTAGTAGTAGTAGTAGTTGTTGTTGTAGAAGTAGTAGTAGTAGTCTGAAAAAAGAACATATTTGATAATAATATCACATATCATATGGAAGCGGACATGAAACAACTTTGTGACACACTATGAAAATAAAACTATTAAAATCTTTATTCTTATTTTCAGTAACAATACAAATGCATGAAAGCAGCATATTAATGTAAATTAATAAGCAGGTATGCTCTAACCAATTTTGTATTTCACACATAGCATAACAGATTTGTGACCCACACATAGCAATATTTTATTTTCTACAAAAAAATCGGCATCAGACGTATGTGAGCAAACATACTTGTTGTGCTGTTTCTCTGGTAAGAATTACAGTGTCCGCCCTATGTTTGGCATCTTCAGCAGCAATATTATGGAATTTATTGACAATTAAACCAAAAAAATTCCACAAATAGCATGTCAATTTATGTTTAAAAAGATGCGCGGTTGCAGTTTTTGAAAAAAAAAAAACATCTGCCAAAAACTCTAATGGAATGGTGTAATTCTATTATGACAGGGCACTCGTCTTTATTTCGTGAAAATCGTTTCAGAATTAATAGACAAATTATTAAAAATAGTACCTGAAGCGAGGAATTTTTTTCGGTGGAATGACCCACACAGAACAAAATAGATCACGTGGTACAGGCGCCGTGAAATCCGTCTACGCCGTACATTCACGAACAAGAGTGTTATTTAACGGACAAGGGTATCACTGAATCGTGAATTCACATTGACTGTCTTATGAACGCCTGTTGAACGCTTTTGCGATACCAGTTTGAGTCTATGTTTAGCGTCTTCGGGCTGGTAGGTTTTGGGATGCCTGAAAGAAAATAAATAAATAAATTTCAAAATGTGAAAAATCGAGTTGGAAAAGACTACAAAAAGTTGGAAAGTGAAAAACATGACTTTTAGGTGTTTCTACTAATATTTGTAAAACATAGTGTGCAAGCAGTCAATTTACACAGTTAAAATACTGTGCTACAGTAGGTTTCCAATAAGAAGATGATATATAACAGTTTTGCAAATATACATTTACTGCCGCTTATACCTCTGCCAACTGAATAAGTTGTGAAAGAACAATGTTTTTTTTATCGACTCTTTGTTTTTTCCTGCCTGGTTGGTAGGTTTCGTACAATAATGGATACGCTAAACACAGAATCACAATTGTAAGGCCTTATCGAAAATAACCAAGTTCACCTGCCACCAACACGAACTTATTCTTGACGAAATTTTTCAAGATGAGGAGTCTAATATTTTTTTTATAGATTTTCTTCTTTTACTGGGCAAATAGGTATTAGGTGTTCATCTCACTTCTTCATTGGTCATGAAATTATTTATACGGCCATTCTCCCCCCTACCTCTGATTCAAGTAGGGCAGTTGTCAGTTACTGGCATAAGTGTGTGCACTAAGTAATGGTAAACCAGCTTACCCAGGAAAAGTGTGAGTAGGTTAACTGACCGCCGTTATATGACTGAAATACTGTTGAATACGGCGTAAAATCCAGTCAAACAAACACTTCTTCATCTGGATTTTTCTGTATCTTTGCGATTTTGGCACTTATTATCAACTGAAACAATTCTGTGAGATATAGTCATGTATGAGGAACAACCTTTATGAAATCCCTCGAACACATTTCTATTTTAAATAATGTTAAATGTGAAAATTCAGAATGTGAAAATGGGAAAGTGAAAGGACCAAATGACTTTGTTTAATATATAAACCATAACCTATTTAAAATTAATACTTAAACTTAATGGCGGACATTTTGACGAAAATGACATTTTGTTAACTTTGGATATGTAAGGTGCATTAAGACCAGTATAACACAATTAGGTAGTACGTTTCAGTCAGTGGACAAAACTTTTAACTGATCGAATGTGCGGTGACCCAGTTAAACGAAATGGTCTTTGAAATATTAAAACTAGCATATAATAAGAATTAAAATAAGGCATATATAATGGGAAAGAGATTTCGCATTCTGAGATAAAAATCAATTTATAATATGGGTCGTGTTTGTTTGGTCGCCCTTTTCATGTTTACATTTTGACGTCAGAAACGTGAGTATTTTGTATAACCATAGTTTCCCTACCAATCAAAATAGCCAACTTGGTTAAAGCGCTGTCTGCTGTCATTTCTTTGTATGGCTCCTAAGTTATTAGTTTGATACCCTTTTGGGGTTTTATTAGCTCACCTGAGCACGAAGTGCTTGTTGAGCTATTGGTAATGGGGACCTCTACGGCGTCGTCCGTCGTCCGTAAGCCGTCAACAATTTGGCCCGTTATCGCTATAAAGACTTCATTTTTGATTCAATCTTGACCAAACTTGCACAGTTTGTGTATAACCATAAAATCTTTGAAGGGTTTGATAATGGGCCCGATCGGACCAGGAACACCAGAGTTATTGTCCCTTTTTTGGTCCCAAATACATCTATTCCTGAAAAACTCACCTAGTAAAGGGAGATAAATGAACTATTAGGAAGATAATTGCCATCAATGTGTTATTTCCCTATGTAGCTCATTCACAGATATAACATAAATAGTGGAGTCTGCTTATCAGTAAAATCAATACATCACTCTGAGTTAACATGATACTTCTACTTGAGATCAGCATCATTACACATAGTAACCATTAATAGCCTGCTTCTGACCTATATTTTGGCTTTGTGTGCAGCAATAAAATTTTCCACTGTCTGTCTTGGCATCCAGTCAGGAAAAAGATTTAAACAATAATCAATAGCTAGAATTCATGTTGTAAACAAGAAAACAGAATATAGGAGTTAGATCATGTGATCTAAAGCCTGAAAGGGTTATTTATTTTCTGTAGTTTTTGGACTGTTTAGTTAGTCACTTATTCAGTATCATTTAATCATGTAACTTTTGGACTGACTTTTACATTTGGATTGGGATTTTGGAAACTCAACTAATTATCGTACATGATTTTCGAAGCTGATTTATTATTTCTCCTTAATTGAAAAATACTTCTACACTGTTTTACATTTTCTCCTAAATTAAGAAATAGTTTTACACTAGTTAGAGTGCACCATGCTACTTGCTGCTTGTATGGTATATATAAGTAAGGGCTTGTAGTTTGGGGACTCTTTTTAGCTCACCTGATCACGAAGTGCTCAAGGGTGAGCTATTGTGGTCAGTCTGTGTCTGGCGTCCGTCGTTCGTCTTCCGTCGTCAACATTTTACTTCAAACAACTTCTTCTGTGAAATCACTGGGTGGATTTTAACATAACTTGGCAGGAATGTTCTTGGGATGGTCCTTTACCCAATTCCTTCAATTTATTAAAATATATTGAACACTCTGGCAACCATGGCAACCAAAAGCTTAAAAACTGGAAAGCTTTAAAAATCTTCTGTCAGAAACCACTGGCTGGATTTTAAAATAGTTTTTACAGAAATGCTCCTTGGTTGACTCTCTTCCAAATTCCTTCAAATCATTTTGATTCGTTAAAAAACATGGCCGCCAGTGGGGAAGGGCAGTTTTCATTATATGGCTATATTGAAAACTTAAAAAATCTTCTTGTCTGAAACCACTGGCTGGATTTCAAAATAATTTAACAGAAATGTTCCTTGTGTGACTCTCTACCAAATTCCTTAAAATCGTTTTGATTCTTTTAAAAACATGGCCGTCAGGGGGCGGGGCAGTTTTCCTTATATAACTATGTTGAAAACTTTAAAAATCTTCTAGTCTGAAACCACTGGCTGGATTTCAAAATAATTTCACAGAAATGTTCCTTGGGTGACCCTCTACCAAATTCCTTCAAATCATTTTGATTTCTTAAAACATGGCTGCCAGGGGACGGAACAGTTTTCCTTATATGGTTATATTGTAAACTTTAAAAATCTTCAAGTCTGAAACCACTGCTTGGATTTCAAAATAATTTCACAGAAATGGTCCTTGGTGACCCTCTACCAAATTCCTTGAAATCATTTTGACTAATTAAAAAACATGGCCGCTAGGGGGCAGGGCATTTTTCCTTATATGGTTTTACTGAAAACTATAAATATCTTCTCGTTTGAACTACTGGCTGGATTTCAAAATAATTTCAAGGAAATGTTCCTTGGGTGACCCTCTACCAAATTCCTTGAAATCATGTTGATTCATGAAAAAACATGGCCGCCAGGGAGCGGGGCAGATTCCTTATATGGCTATACTGAAAACTTTGAAAATCTTCTAGCCTAAAACCACTGGCTGGATTTCAAACTAATTTCACATAAATGTTCCTTTGGTGACCCTCTACCAAATTCCTTGTAAACTGGATGCTATCAAAACAAAACACTTATTTAACCAAAACATGTAATGTTTGAAAAAAATAAAACAACAAAATATCTGACAAACTTTATACAAATGTTCTATGGTCTAGGAATTTTTTAGGGTAGGTCAGGTGAATGTTTATAAATGTAGCCTATAGACCTCCGTTTAAATTGCTAAAGATGTTGTTGATGTTGCTTATTTTTGAAGATGATTAAAAATATTAAAATGATGAAGGCTATGATGCTTATGATACTGTGATTTTGGTGTTTTTTATGATGATGATGATGATGGTGTTGATGATGGTGATGATGATTGTGATGATGATGATAATAATAATGAGGACGATGATGATGATGATGATGGTGTAGTAGTGATGAGGCATGAACATAAACAACAACCCAATATTAGAATTATATTTGAATATTCAAATTAAATATTTCCAATACTTCTGGTAATTATGATAATCTACAGAAAATCACATCAGGGAGGAACACAAAAACCAGAACAACTATTTACTTGAATCTTATTTGACCTCATATCCTATGTTATGTCAGTTATTGTATTACTTTCTCCAACTGATCTATTTATCCTCATGTGGCCCAATGAACTTGGCCTGTGGTTAAGCAGCTCCCTAGACAAATCAGGAAACTACACTATCAATAACAATGGAATATTTGCACATGATTCTTCCAAGGCGTAGCATGAACTGGGTTCTGTGTTGGAAAGGTTCTGTTTCAGTGAACTATTTTCAGTTTTTCACAAGTTAGTAATGTGTCTAGAAATTTAATATTTATATGTCACTGACATTAATAAAGAGTTTGTTTGAAAGTTATTTGTCCACTACTGGTTGCATGATCAGATGGGTCAACCTCCATCTATGTTTCTGTCTGTATGTCTGTCTGTGCAATAAAATTTGGGTCCTGCAATAACTCAATAAATACAAAAACTAGGTTCGTAAAACTTTGTGTGGTTATAGAGGGCAATGGTAAGATATTGCATTTTAATTAATTGTTGTTGTTTTTTGCATCAGGAAAAAATGTTGAAAATTGCACCTAAGCAGGTATTATGCTAAAACTTTAATTTGTTGGACTGCAGTGGATTACAAAAATCTTAGAAAAAAGACAAATTGCAGTAGTTATGGCATCAAGTCTTCCAAATTTTGCATTATCATTTCATTACTTTACAGATGATGTTATAACAAGTTTCTAAGATAGCCATTTTTAACCAAATGAAAATTTGTGGTTATTAGATTTGAGTTGACAGACTTGACAGCAGCACCAACTTTCTGAACAATAACTTGAGAAAAAAAAATGCTATTGTAATCAAACTTCATACATACATGATGCCTCGCTTGAGGTTTCATCTGGGGTGGTTGTGGTCAAGGGCACCATTACTAAACAAAAAGCTGAGTACAAACTAATTTACAGAGTATGGGGTTAGGGTTAGGGTTTAATCCAGATCCAGCTAGCCCATTTTATTGTAAAAATAGATATGGATAGGCTTGTTGACTTGTTTTAGAAGATAGACTTGCATAGCATTGGGCACAAAGACTAGTTTAGCTCGCAAACATTAACGTAATACGCAACACCTGTATTAGCACAACTTAGGCGCTCTAAATGTATTCTGTGTTTACACTCATTTTAGTTTCACAAGTTAAACGATACCGTGACAGTATTTTCTTTGCTACACTGCAAATCGTTATATCGTCGGGGTCCATATTTTGTGAGTCGTTGTAGCTAAATTATAATTTTGTTGAATTTTATCATGTGTTTTATGTAAACACATGCATGTACATACTGTACATGTATATATATATATATATGCCAAGGGTCGTAATCCATTACTTGTAGATCGATGCTATTTATGGAAAAATAGTCCGTTTTATGTTATATTTTCACTGCGGTGAAAATATAAAATCTTATATTTTCACTGCTCCAACAGTGAAAAACAAATGTAGATCAACACTAAAATTCTATATTTTACTGAAAAGCATATAATAAAATAAAATGCTCATATTAGTGTTGGTGAATACTATGTTCAGTTCAAATTAACAGCCTTTTCTGATCAGACGTTTCAATTGTATTCTAATGTCTTAAGTCTAAGAATTGGTTGGTGAATACGGACACTGTTTTCACATTTTCCTTTGACTTCTTTGACATCAATTTTCAATACGATATTTTGTGCACACATTTAAACTCATACAAAAAAATGAAATCTTTCTGTTATTTCAGGACACAGTAGTGGCTGTGCAGGCCCTGTCTCTCTGTTCAGTTATCGTATCTATGGGCGCGGTCTGGATGTTAAGTTCAACGTTCTTGATAGTTCAGGCTCGTTCAGGGACTTCCACGTGTTGCCTAGCAACCGAATTGCGATGCAATGTGAGGATCTGGCACACACTGACTCTGAGTTGAAGGTCACCGTAAAAGGTGAAGGTTGTGCAATGATGCAGGTATGGTTATGAGCGCAAACTGAAACCGGTATGTTAAAATTAAGAAATAATTATTGATTTAGAGATGTTTATCGGCTACTAAACAACGATTTGGAGTTCTGCTGCGTAGAAATTAAACCCCGAGGGTGTTAGCCAGAGTTGTTAATATACTGCATCAGAACGACAAGTCGTTGTTTATTAGCCGATAAACAACGATAATTATTTCGATTCTGACATGACCTGACAACATTTTCTGCAATTACATTGCAAACTATATTTTATATTTTCTGAACTATGTTTTTGGTTGTTCATTGGTAGTTTAACAATGTTGATTTTTTTCTTTGTCTACAGAAATCTCTGCGCGTGTCATGTTAGAATCTTTAATATAAAATTAACAAGCAGACCCCTTTATACTTTGTCATTGTGAGTGAAACACCAATATAGTATTATAAAGCAGCTTTAAAGAGGGATGGGCTGCATTTAACAAAATATCAAAATATTATATTTAACACGCACAAACCTACTGTTATGAAATATTATTTAAAATAACGTGTATTTATGTTCTAAATAGAGGGATTTATAACAATGTCATTAAATAAAACGGAGTTTAATTTGCATTATTTTCATTGTATTAAATCTTTTTTGAATATGTTGTTTGTCAATACCTAAATTGTATTAGTGCAAACTGTTTATAGATGACACAAAGGGAACTAAACACAAATTACATGATTTTTGAATGTGTGCAATATATTTGAGGAATGTCGTGGGAAAACTGCGCTAAATGCATGTGCGTACAGTGTCGTCCCGGATTAGCCTGTGCAGTCTGCAATCCAGGACGACACTTTCCGCTTATATGGTATTTTCTGTTTCAGGGTAGTCTCCTCTAAACGTAAATCCACTGTAGGCGGAAAGTGTCGTCCCAGATTAGCCTGTGCACTCTGCACAGGCTAATCCAGGACGACACCTTCCGCTTTTATGGTATTTTCTGTTTCAAGGAAGTCTCTTCTAAGCATAAATTCACTCTAGGCGGAAAGTGTCGTCCCAGCTTAGCCTGTGCGGACTACTTTCAAACATGCATTAAGCCCGGTTTTCACACGACACGCCTCATTTTTGTCATTTGTTTCAAGTGGACCTCACGATATAACATAGAAAACAAGGTATTGGAAGATGACATGTTCAACTTGACAGTTAGAACCCCAGTTACCATGGAGATTCTCAACAAACATTGTCGAAGAAGACCAGTTAACATTTGTGCAAGGTGAGATTTTAGCTCACAGAGAAATAGATTTTTGTAAAAATTGTGAATATAAAGTTGTCTGGCTGTTTTTCTAGGTACAGAGAAAGCTGTCCAGTTAGACATATTTTAACTCCCAATCACCGTTAATTATTAACTGATATTTTAGTCTTTTTGCTACGATACATTCCTTATTAAACTGTATGCTTTGTAAATAATAAAAATTGAAACAAAACCATTTTCATTCAAATCTGAAATATGTCTGGAAAATAAGCTCACACTTTTTCCCATTGTAGGAAGCCACAATCGGTCAAATACGCTATGCTTCTTTATCGACCAAGGGCGATTAGGCTAGCAAAACTTCGTACTCGTGAATAATTAATGAGGCATCTCATTGGTTCCGTGTCCAAGTCGGTACAGAAAATTCAACCAATCAAAACGACGCGGTATTAAAACAGTCGCATGTAGGCGATGTACGTGTTTATCATATTTACCATGATCCTGCACATGCCAGTTTTTGAGCGGTAAATGACTTAGTAACTTATTGACTTATTGTTTTCCAGACTTCATTCGAGGAGTATTTAATTTTACTTAACATTTCATTGTAATTTCATTGGTCAGAAGGTGGCTCAGCAATATTCATGAAAACGAACTTTTGACAGCCTATTCTCCCACAGTATATAATGTAGTGGTTACAGAATATATGTCATGGGTTTCGACAATGAATTGTAGTGGTTACAGAATGTATGTCATTGGTTTCGACGATGAATTGTAGTGGTTACAGAATGTATGTCATGGGTTTCGACGATGAATTGTAGTGGTTACATAATATATGTCATGGGTTTCGACGATGAATTGTAGTGGTTACAGAATATATGTCATGGGTTTCGACGATGAATTGTAGTGGTTACAGAATATATGTCATGGGTTTCGACGATGAATTGTAGTGGTTACAGAATATATGTCATGGGTTTCGACGATGAATTGTAGTGGTTACAGAATATATGTCATGGGTTTCGACGATGAATTGTAGTGGTTACAGAATATATGTCATGGGTTTCGACGATGAATTGTTCCTTGCAAGCCTAATTTCCAATTCATTGTTAAGGCAGTAACTATGATTTTTCTCTGGCTGTCTGTTTGCTCCAAATTGTTAAAACCATTATTAATAAGCAAGCTATATAACAATGCCTCCTTTCATACTTGCCTGTGGTAAAAAACGTGTGTAGAAAACATGTGTAAACATGTCCACTTCATAATTGGTTGGTAATTTTGGCAATAATTGTCCATGTAAAAATAGGTCTTGACATCTGACCATTCCCTAAATGTCATATCGAAATAATTAAATTTGTGTTGTGTTGTTTCTTATTATTGCATGGTTTAGTTGTTGTGTTAATTGAAAGCAATATGTTCTTGTTTTCGTATTTTAAACTATTTTTTTCCAACTAGCCTATATGCAGCCATGCACCGAAATCTTACATAAGGCCACACCCATAGGTCAGTCATGTACCAATAACAATTTTATGCACATGCTTGACAACGTGCAAGGACTTACATAAACAATTCTCAGACATTGGTAACATGTGACATTGATCAAAGATGTGAACATTATCTTCTATGTGTTAATTACGGTCGGTATTAACAGCTTCCTCCTCTTGTCAACTTGTGAGAGGAGTTGGGCGTAGTTCATACCAAGGGTGTGATCCGTACATGTTAAATAGAATGACATCAGTGTCCGTAAATGTTGTCTGGTTTTGGAGATGTAAACACATGAAGGCAACATTAGTTGTCATATCGAGTTGCATCATACTAAACACATGTTTGTTAATGATCTCCACCCCTCAACTCCCCCCCCCACCAAAAAAAACAACAAACAACAACAACAAAACAACAACAACAACAACAGCAAACTGACACATTCACATAAACAAAAGTATTATCTGAGGTAAAAGGTTTATTTCCAGTCCTAGTGTGTGTTCGAATAGGGGTGAACTTTTTAATGCACAGGTTTAATTTCCAAGACTTAAAATATTAAATAAACAGTCTTGTTATAAATCTTAATATTTTAAACATTCAGCCATCATCAAAATGTGTTGCACATTTCAGTCAGTTCAGGATCTATATGAGGGGTGTGTGTGTTTCGAAGTTTATGAGGTCCTTCCGCTCCGATGCTGCATTATGTGAGGACCCGGAGTGTGTCCCAGAACCCCTGCCTAATTTACTTTTAGACTCATCGAAAGTTGGGACGAATTTTTAATCATAGCTGCAATTTTCAGCCATTTATTTTTTACTAATTTTGGCGTGGTCTTGTGCGGTGTGTGTGTGTGTGGGCGGGGGGCGTGCTGGGGGGAACCGGAGTACCCGGAGGTAACCCCACCTGTCCGTTATGGTGACTACCAACCAAACTCACATGCGCCAAGTGGGGAGATAACACAGGCAGCCGAGGTGAGAAGCGAGTGTATCAACCACTTCGCTAGCCGGACCGCCCTAGAAGAGGGGATCAGGGCACACAGCTTGGGGTCACAAATTATGCTGTCCACTTCCATGAGAATGGATCTTATAAACTTAGCAATACTCATACATGCACATATCAGGAAATCAGACCACTTCCATGAGAATGAACCTTATAAATTTGCAGGAACTTAGTTTAATGTTCCCAACACCATCTACGTACTTGAAAATACTGAAGGAACAGCCATGCTAATTTGTGAATCAATTCAAAACAAATACACAATTCGTTAAAAAACAACACGAGAAAAAGCATTGGATTTCATGATTTCTGGCCAGTATATTCAATACCTTCAATTCTTGGGCTGTTCACGTAATGAATTTTTAAATTCTTCTTTCGCTCACGTAATGCGTGTCATAATAGGGTGAATTGCTTCGTCTTTGCATAATGACCTGGTCATTGCTGATGTATTACATTGGTACAATTGTTAGGATGAAGACATGTGTGATATCAGCTCATTATTTACTTTGAATTTGCAGCTTCCGTCGTATTAACGAGTCAGACGAAAGTTGGGCGTAGTTCATACCATGTGTGAACTGTACATGTTAAATATTAACGAAATAAAATGTTTTCCCTGTTATGACATGTAAATACATGTACAGGCATGTGACATATATATTGGCCAGAGTGTATGAGTACTATGAGTGATCCTCATTGGGAGACTCCAATGTACATCACATATAGATACTAGACATGAGTCCGATTCGGACTTATGTGTTTATTATCCATAAGTGATGAACAAACCCACCTCGAAGTTAC
The DNA here is from genome assembly GCA_027627225.1 of Congeria kusceri. Lineage (NCBI taxonomy): Eukaryota > Metazoa > Mollusca > Bivalvia > Myida > Dreissenidae > Congeria > Congeria kusceri. The sequence continues at coordinate 6,917,637 of CM051040.1, read as the reverse complement.
AGGTTTGGGAAAGGAAACCTGTGTGTGGTCACGCCCCAAATTTTCTCAACATGGCAAGAATGAAATAAAATAGAAATTCTCAGATTCATTGTACATTCTTCAGCATATTACAATTATAATACCAACAATTGTAGAAGCATTTTATCTTGAATTACCAGATATGATTTGATAATATGTTCAATGTAATTAAAAACTGTTATGATTATATATACATGTTTGAACCAGTAATTCTCGGTAAAACTACGTAGGATGTTATTTTAAGCCTCAGTCACACACTCCCGATTATGGCTCCCGATAGTGTCCCGACAGCGCTACAATGAAAATAATAAAAACGTCGGGAATGTCGGGACGCTGTCTTTAGGTGTCGGGACGCTGTCAGTACGCTGTCTTAAGAATATGGAATTATCGGCAAATGTTCGGCGTCATCGGCTAAGCACTCCCGACAGATAAGGTTTTCCCTTACCTGTCGGGAGACTCAGCTGAATTTGTATGGGCTGTATTGGATCAAATCCGGGACTGTGCCGGGACGTTATCGAGACAATGTCCTGTAGAACGGGATTGAAAATGCATTATGAATTATATAGAAATGTCACGTCTGGAGTATTGCGGCAATCACAAATTCCAGATTATGGCTCCCGACAGCGTCCCGATAGCGCAACGATGCAAATAATCAAGCAGGCTAAACCGGGACGACACTCTCCGCCTACAATGGATTTATGTTTGGAAGAGACTTCCTTGAAACAGAAAATACCGTAAAAGCGGGAAGTGCCGTCCTGGGTTAGCCTGTGCGGAATGCACAGGCTAATCCGGGACGACACTTTACGCACATACATTAAGCCCGGTATTCCCACGACACGCCTGATAATAAGTATTTTATTGCCAATGACGTGTTCTTAAAATCAAAGTATTGTAAAAATTAAAATCTGTTATGTGGTATATTCGTTAAATTGTTCATTTCTGTCGATGTATCACACCCTTCCGGTAACTATCTCAAGATGTATGAGAGACTAAAAGCATTTTGTGTGGCATCCTTTTGTCCGCCACCGCTAACTCAAAATCCTGTAACCGCGACTGTGATGCACATATTATGGAAAAAGTGTTTATGCATTCTCATAAAAAAGTATTTGATGTATTAATTAACTGTAGATTGATTCAAGCTCAACACGGACTCGTAATTTAATTTAAAAATGCTTTTCGCTGCAAATTATTATCAATAACATTACATAAGTCATGTTAATTAATTAACATGTAGTGAAATAGACGTTGACATTATATTAATTTGGTGAAATTAAAAATAAATACTGCTAATCCATATCCATGGTTGAATCAAGACTAAATCAAGAATCAAGACTCGGCGATTATGAAAATATGTTATGTCTAATCCGCCTTGAACGGAAAGTTCAAATAAACACTTCGTTACAATTGTATATGCCAACGGTGTATAAATTGTTACAGCGTCGCGCTGCCTAGCATAATTGCCTGTTTCTGTTCGAAAGGAAAACATCAAATGGTAATTAATTAAAAAAATAATTAACTAATAGGTCAAATGGTATGATTTTATTATTGTTAGTTTATGTATACGCTACATTTGAGAAGCTTGATATATTAATGGCAGGCAACCATAGAATAGAGACTGTGCCTCGAAAGATTTTTTCCCCCAAAATGTGTTAAGATTATGAAAAATGTATTACGGTATATACTTTAACTTTCGGGTTTCGGTAAGTGATCATTGTGTTGATGTCGTTTTTTTTTCATTCACAGAGGGCGTCTTTCGAGCTTTGCCTTTGCCTGCTAGTATGGCCGCTAGTGGTACAGGGTAAGTCCCTATCCTTTTCCTTTGTTTGAAAAGTTGTCTCGTGAAGTTACTTTTCTTTTGCTCTGGTAACAGCAAACCATTAAATGATTTAATTAAATTAAATGAACTGTTCCCATTATCTGTTATTACTTGTTAAATTGAATTGCTATGCTACGAGGTTAATCTTAATTTACAACTGCATTAACCGGTTTAAACCCCAGATGCTTTGCATTGACCGATCAAAGGCGATGACCCCAGTTTTATCATATTTGTGTTGTTTGTTCGTTACGTGTTTTTGTATTGTTCTGTGTTGCATTGGTACTAGGTCACTTGTCATAAAAATGAAGGACCGTGTGCTGCCTATAAGCGTTCACTTCTGCTGATGTACCTGGAGTTTCACATTGCTTACTAGTATATTTTATCTATTGTAACCATCTGTTTTGTAACTAACGCACAGGGGGGAGCCATAACAATTACCACGAAATATATACAATCATGTAATTCGTTGTCATATTTGCTTTAAATAATTGTATAGAATTGTTACCAGCGTTAGTGTATTACTGGCCCCATGTTCAGAAAACATGTTAAACCTGATTTTCGGGTTCAAGTCATATTTGCTTTAAATAAATTGTATAGAATTGTTACCAGCGTTTGTCTATTACTGGCCCCATGTTCAGAAAACATGTTAAACCTGATTTTCGGGTTCAAGTCATATTTGCTTTAAATAAATTGTATAGAATTGTTACCAGCGTTTGTCTATTACTGGCCCCATGTTCACAAAACATGTTAAACCTGATTTTCGGGTTCAAGACACCCTTGAGCCAAACATTTCAGGATCAGACAAAAAAATGGCGTTAACTAAAAATCTGGATCAATTTAAATTAGTGTTTTTTAAACATACAGTGTACATAATTCTGGACTCCACTTAGTGTACATTTGCAATATATGATATAAAGATTTTGATGAAAACCTCACAACTTTTCATGTTATTTAATCTCGACAAAAAGTTGTCTCAATATAAAATGTTTTAATAAATCAACTAAGATTGATCTTGATCCTGTAGATAATCCTTTGTGAATACGGGGTCAGATGTGGACAGTGGTTTCCATTCTTTGATATGCTGTTCTAAGAACTGTTGTGCTTGGACAGCGGTGTCCATTCTTTGATATGCTGTTCTAAGAACTGTTGTGCTTGGACAGTGGTTTCCACTCTTTGATATGCTGTTCTAAGAACTGTTGTGCTTGGACAGCGGTGTCCATTCTTTGATATGCTGTTCTAAGAACTGTTGTGCTTGGACAGTGGTTTCCACTCTTTGATATGCTGTTCTAAGAACTGTTGCGCTTGGACAGTGGTTTCCATTCTTTGACATGCTGTTCTAAGAACTGTTGTGCATGGACAGTGGTTTTCATTCTTTGACATGCTGTTCTAAGAACTGTTGTGCTTGGACTGTGGTTTCCATTCTTTGACATGCTGTTCTAAGAAATGTTGTGCTTGGATATCGGTTTCCATTCTTTGATATGCTGTTCTAAGAACTGTTGTGCTTGGACAGTGGCTTCCATTCTTTGATATGCTGTTCTAAGAAATGTTGTGCTTGGACAGCGGTTTCCATTCTTTGATATGCTGTTATAAGAACTGTTGTGCTTGGACAGCGTTTTCCATTCTTTGATATGCTGTTATAAGAACTGTTATGCTTGGACAGCGGTTTCCATTCTTTGATATGCTGTTCTAAGAACTGTTGTGCTTGGACAGCGGTTTCCATTCTTTGATATGCTGTCCTAGGAACTGTTGTGCTTGGACAGTGGTTTCCATTCTTTGATATGCTGTTCTAAGAACTGTTGCGATTGGATAGCGGTTTCCATTCTTTGATATGCTGTTCTAAGAACTGTTGTGCTTGGACAGCGGTTTCCATTCTTTGATATGCTGTTCTAAGAACTGTTGTGCTTGGACAGTGGTTTCCATTCTTTGATATGCTGTTCTAAGAACTGTTGTTCTTGGACAGTGGTTTCCATTCTTTGACATGCTGTTCTAAGAACTTTTGTGCTTGGACAGTGGTTTCCATTCTTTGACATGCTGTTCTAAGAACTGTTGTGCTTGGACAGTGGTTTCCATTCTTTGACATGCTGTTCTAAGAAATGTTGTGCTTGGACAGTGGTTTCCATTCTTTGATATGCTGTTCTAAGAACTGTTGTGCTTGGACTGCGGTTTCCATTCTTTGATATGCTGTTCTAAGAACTGTTGTGCTTGGACATCGGTTTCCATTCTTTGATATGCTGTTCTAAGAATTGTTGTTGTGGACATCGGTTTCCATTCTTTGATATGCTGTTCTAAGAACTGTTGTGCTTGGACATCGGTTTCCATTCTTTGATTATTTGCTGTTCTAAGAACTGTTGTGCTTGGACATCGGTTTCCATTCTTTGATATGCTGTTCTAAGAACTTGTGTGCTTGGGCAGCGGTTTCCATTCTTTGATATGCTGTTCTAAGAACTGTTGTGCTTGGGCAGCTGTTTCCATTCTTTGATATGCTGTTCTTAGAACTGTTGTGCTTGGACAGCGATTTCCATTCTTTGATATGCTGTTCTAAGAACTGTTGTGCTTGGACAACGGTTTCCATTCTTTGATATGCTGTTCTAAGAACTGTTGTGCTTTAACATCGGTTTCCATTCTTTGATATGCTGTTCTAAGAACTGTTGTGCTTGACAGCGGTTTCTATTCTTTGATATGCTGTTCTAAGAACTGTTGTGCTTGGACAGCGGTTTCCATTCTTTGATATGCTGTTCTAAGAACTGTTGTGGTTGGACAGTGGTGTCCATTCTTTGATTTGCTGTTCTAAGAACTGTTAGGCTTGCACTGCTTTAGGGCGGAAGAACTGTTTCGTTAGCACTGCTTCATCAATATGTAAAAGGCTTAATACGAGTCCAATAATGTCTCGGTACACTTTCGGATTATTGTTGAATATTTATCACGTAAGAACTGGTCCAGTAATACATTAAGCCAGTATTTTAAAATAAATGCTATTTAGTCATAAAGTATATTGTGATGATATATTATTAAATTAGTGTAATAAATACCTATGTTAAATTACACTAGTTTCGATAATTGTATGCACATATCTAACTTAAAACCGAGGCACAGATGTTTTTCTTAAAAACAAACTCAAAATGCGTCACGTTGTATTTGCTCTGCTTCAAGGCGGTTTCGTAACCGAGCCAGACTACCAGAGCGGATGAGTGGATATCGAGTCCTCGACCTCAACGTCTCTTAGCAGCAAGACCTTCAACCATGCCCTGGGGCAAGTCCCCATACTGGTTGACGTACAGGTGAAAGCCATTGACGGCTGGATATGTGTTTCAAGCTACAAGTATGCTTCAATTTAAATAGCATAGAAGTAGTCAAACGATTTTATTAATTATGTGTTAATTGTTAAAGGTCACATTACACTAAATAAATAAATCATGTAAGGCTGTACTCTCTAAATAAATCAACAAGTTTAACTCGAAGACATGCTTTTAGGTTTAGACACTTGCTTTGATATTCTTTTTTGGAGATGTTGGTGGGGTAAGCATTGGTATGCACAAATAAATCACTGATATGTTTTAAGATTGGAGACTACAGTATGACACTTGCGCTGAGGCGGGTTACATTCAACTAGAAAGTAGCCGCTAAAAAGATGGTGATAAAACAGTCAACTTTGTTTAGTGTCGAGTTCTTTCTCACATATTGCATGGCATACCCTTTTTATTGCTTAAATCAATTCAGCTTAGAATGCTCTTTAAGAAAAGGTATGGTTATGAGGATCCCTATGTGCAAAATGTTGCATTTATTTTTGGTTAAAAATATCGCTTTTACATTAAATTACATAAGGATTGGAATTAGTATATTGTAACCTAAACACAAAACAGGGAGCGGCACTAAAGGGGCAATGTGTACATAAAATCACCATGTTACTGTGTGGTTGTATTGGCTGTAATAAGTTTCATGGAGAACATGCGATAAATATCATGATTTTAATGTGCATGACGATTTTTACAGCAAAAACCGCTTTTTTAAGTAAAATAAAATGAAAAAAGTACGGAAACCCGTCTTGTGCATCTTGCAGCACACTAAATCATGCTAAAACCAAAAATGAACACGTTTTATACAATATTTATCTCTATTGCATTAAAGTATGTAAACAGATTCTAGTATTTTGACTGATTTCTATGAATTAAGTACACAATTTGACTCAGGCACCCCATATAATCAAAGCACTGAAAACGCAAGCCAGTTTGCTTATCAGGCATCATTCTCAAATGCGTTTTCAAGCATTTCTTCCTCGTGGATCGGTCTGAAATTTGCATGCACATTAGAAATATATTAATAATGATGTAGAATTGTTGTTGTTTTTTCGCGATATAAAAACTTTAAGTTGTCTTCTAGGTCACATTACACTAAATAAATAAGTCATGTAGGGCTGTTCACACTAAATATATCAACAAATTTAACTCGAAGACATGTTTTTAGGTTTAGACACTTGCTTTGATATTCTTTTTTGGAGATGTTTGGAGGGTAAGCATTGTTATGCACAAATAAATCACTATGTTTGAAGATTGGAGACTACAGTATGACACATGCGCTGAGGCCGGTTAGATTCAACTAGAAAGTAGCCGCTAAAAAGATGGTAATAAAACAGTCAACTATGTTTAGTGTCGAGTTCTTTCTTACATATTGCATGGCATACCCTTTTTATTGCTTAAATCAATTCAGCTTAGAATGCTCTTTAAGAAAAGGTATGGTTATGAGGGTACCTGTGTGCAAAATGTTGCATTTAATTTTGGTTAAAGTTATCGCTTTTACATTAAATTACATAAGGATTGGAATTAGTATATTGCAACCTAAACTCCTTAACAGTGGTGGCACCTGTCTTGATGCATTGATATCAATGTCAAACCCCTTAACAGTGGTGGCACCTGTCTTGATGCATTGATATCAATGTCAAACCCCTTAATAGTGGTGGCACCTGTCTTGATGCATTTATATCAATGTCAAAGCCCTTAACAGTGGTGGCACCTGTCTTGATGCATTGATATCATTGTCAAACCCCTTATCAGTGGTGGCACCTGTTTTGATGCATTGATATCAATGTCAAACCCCTTAACAGTGGTGACACCTGTCTTGATGCATTGATATCAATGTCAAACCCCTTAATAGTGGTGGCACCTGTATTGATGCAATTATATCAATGAAAAATAGTATGCGTATCATTCTGAAAAAGTTTGCCAAACTGTGAATAAATGCTAAATTTAAATTCGGTAACATATATTTATATAATGTGTACAAGTAATGCGATTAGTTTTCACTATTATACACATAGTGCGTGGATCACGTGAACAAGTACAGCTGCACGTGCGCAAAAGGCTATGACGGCCAATACTGTGAGATAAGTAAGCTACATAACAACATATATCACTTGCTTGAGAAAAACTCCTGCCATTGAACAAAATTACAAATTTACTTAAGACCATTATTGGACACTTTATTTTTTAATTTAAAGTTTTAGTAATTGGATTATTTTTTCCATATCAACGTGTTGTGTTATCGTTTTATAAAGGATTAACCAGGTGACCGGTGCCGGTATATGTTTTGATGTTGCGGTCAAATGAAGCCGAAACTTGTGAAAACATATATCCTTCTGTCCCAATATGGAATTTTTAAAACATGCTCAAACCATTAGTTGCGTTTTAATGACCTTAGGTATATGTTGCCTCTCTTTTAGAACACGTTGTCAAACAATATAATTAGAGATGTTCGGTTTAACGCAACACAACGACCTGTGTAGTTAAATTTGCACAAGAGTATATAGCACTTGACGTCATTTTATAAATTTTATTATCAATAATACAGACATCGATGAGTGTGTCGGAACCACGTGCCAAAACGGCGCCACGTGCGTGGATCTCGTGAACGAGTACAGCTGCACTTGTGCTCCAGGCTACATTGGAAACTTCTGTGAAAACGGTGGGTTGTTAGTGAATGTCTGATATTATAATGTTGTATTTATATATTATAGAGTGTTTAAACATACGGGACTGGAATATATAAAGATTCTTAGGCGTATCCTGATCTGTGGTTGTTCCTATTAATCGAACAAAAGCAATACACTCTTATAATAGGAACGAAATATACATACCTGTATTTGTATTTGCTCTTAATATGAAAATTAACAGAGTTTTTAAAGGCAGCTTTCATGAGACGTGCTTTAACGAACAATACTTGTTAAGTATTAAGATAAATACTTGATTTTGTGAATTGGTACAACAACGCTAACATTTTCAGCTGCAATATGTTTATTCCAGACATTGACGAGTGTGTTGGTAACCAGTGTCAGAACGGCGCCACGTGCGTGGATCACGTGAACAAGTACAGTTGCACGTGCGCAACCGGGTTCGATGAACAACACTGTGAAAATGGTACAGAACACACATTAACTTACATTACATTATAAATTATAAATAATGAAATAATTACCATTCTCAATATTTTACAACGCTAATATTTCAACCTTTAAGATGCTGTTGAATTTGTTATTGTTTTTGTTTGTAGTTAAACTTGATTATTAGTTGTACGACATGTAAATCTATGTATTTAGAATATGCTTGCATATTCTTTTGCAAAGCTCAAACTGTAATTTCTTTTAATAATCTTTTTGATCCCGTCGTCGTTCATACATTAATGCAATTATAAAAAAGGATGTATTATTTCAACACTGTTGGATTCTGCTAATGACGTCATAATGTTAATGTACGTGACGTTTTTCGAGTTAATTTGTTAGTTTCTCTTCGCTTGTTACCAAACCAAATGATGAGATAGAGTACAAAATATATAAATAATAAGACACGTGTACATGCTCAGGACAAACACGATAAGCTTCACGTTTTCTATTAACTTAATTTAACGCAAAACACGTATTGTCTATTATCTATCGGTCGAGTTATTTATCATTATTTGCAAAGTCACCTAATTTGTATCGAATGTCAGCCTTTGCTTTCTCTATAACTAGCCTTTTGAATACGGTTACATCGATAACTAGCCTCTAGAATATGGTAATATCAATAACTAGCCTTTTGAATACGGTTATATCGATAACTAGCCTCTAGAATATGGTAATATCAATAACAAGCCTTTTGAATACGGTTACACCGATAACTAGCCTCTAGAATATGGTAATATCAATAACTAGCCTGTTGAATACGGTTACATCGATAACTAGCCTCTAGAATATGGTAATATCAATAACTAGCCTTTTGAAACATCGATAACTAGCCTCTAGAATATGGTAATATCAATAACTAGCCTTTTGAATACGGTTACATCGATAACTAGCCTCTAGAATATGGTAATATCAATAACTAGCCTTTTGAATACGGTTACATCGATAACTAGCCTCTTGAATATGGTAATATCTATAACTAGCCTTTTGAATACGGTTGCATCGATAACTAGCCTCTGGAATATGGTAATATCAATAACTAGCCTTTTGAATACGGTTACATCGATAACTAGCCTCTAGAATATGGTAATATCGATAACTAGCCTTTTGAATACGGTTACATCGATAACTAGACTCTAGAATATGGTAATATCAATAACTAGCCTTTTGAATACGGTTACATCGATAACTAGCCTCTAGAATATGGTAATATCGATAACTAGCCTTTTGAATACGGTTACATCGATAACTAGCCTCTTGAATATGGTAATATCGATAACTAGCCTTTTGAATACGGTTAAATCGATAACTAGCCTCTAGAATATGGTAATATCAATAACTAGCCTTTTGAATACGGTTACATCGAAAACTAGCCTCTAGAATATGGTAATATCAATAACTAGCCTTTTGAATACGGTTACATCGATAACTAGCCTCTAGAATATGGTAATATCGATAACTAGCCTTTTGAATACGGTTACATCCATAACTAGCCTCTAGAATATGGTAATATCAATAACTAGCCTTTTGAATACGGTTACATCGATAACTAGCCTCTAGAATATGGTAATATCAATAACTAGCCTTTTGAATACGGTTACATCGATAACTAGCCTCTAGAATATGGTAATATCAATAACTAGCCTTTTGAATACGGTTACATTGATAACTAGCCTTTTGAATACGGTAACATCGATAACTGGCGCTTTGAATACGGTTACATCGATAACTAGCCTTTAGAATATGGTAATATCAATAACTAGCCTTTTGAATACGGTTACACCGATAACTAGCCTCTAGAATATGGTAATATCGATAACTAGCCTTTTGAATACGGTTACATCGATAACTAGCCTCTAGAATATGGTAATATCGATAACTAGCCTTTTGAATACGGTAACATCGATAACTAGCCGCTAGAATATGGTAATATCAATAACTAGCCTTTTGAATACGGTTACATCGATAACTAGCCTCTAGAATATGGTAATATCAATAACTAGCCTTTTGAATACGGTTACATCGATAACTAGCCTCTAGAATATGGTAATATAAATAACAAGCCTTTTGAATACGGTTACATCGATAACTAGCCTCTATAATATGGTAATATCAATAACTAGACTCTATAATATGGTAATATCAATAACTAGCCTTTTGAATACGGTTACATCGATAACTAGCCTCTATAATATGGTAATATCAATAACTAGCCTTTTGAATACGGTTACATGGATAACTAGCCTCTAGAATATGGTAATATCAATAACTAGCCTTTTGAATACGGTAACATCGACAACTAGCCTGTAGAATATGGTAATATCGATAACTACAGTAACATCGATAACTAGCCTCTAGAATATGGTAATATCAATAACTAGACCCCTAAATACCTTAATATCGATAACTAGACTCTTGAACACGGTAATATCGATAACTAGCCTACTTGATACGGTAATATCAATAACAAGCCGTTTGAATACGGTTACATCGATATCTAGCCTCTATAATATGGTAATATCAATAACTAGCCTCTAGAATATGGTAATATCCATAACTAGGCTTTTGAATACGGTTACATCGATAACTAGCCTCTATAATATGGTAATATCAAAAACTAGCCTTTTGAATACGGTTACATGGATAACTAGCCTCTAGAATATGGTAATTTCAATAACTAGCCTTTTGAATACGGTAACATCGATAACTAGCCTGTAGAATATGGTAATATCGATAACTACAATAACATCGATAACTAGCCTCTAGAATATGGTAATATCAATAACTAGACCCCTAAATACCGTAATATCGATAACTAGACTTTTGAACACGGTAATATCGATAACTAGCCTACTGGATACGGTAATATTAATAACAAGCCGTTTGAATACGGTATTATCGATATCTTGCCACTAGATAACGGTAATATCGATAACTAGACTTTTGAATACAGTAATATCGATATCTAGCCTTTTCAATACGGTTATATCTAAAACTAGCCTCTTGAATAATGTTATCTCGATAACTAGCTTTTTGAATACAGTAATATCGATAACTAGCCTTTTGGATACGGTTATATCGATAACTAGCCTTTAAAATACGGTTTTCTCGATAACTAGCCTTTTGAATACGGTTATCAATCTGATTGTGAGCATAATGAGTTAATAAAATAATACGCTGTTTGTATTTTGCTTTTGGTGCAAGAAAGATTGAAATTTTTTATTGTATCATAGAAATAGACGAGTGTGCGACTGAACCCTGCCAGAACGGCGCATACACAGATCTAATTGGCGCATATAAATGCACGTGCGACAAGGCATACACCGGAACCAACTGTGACTACCGTGAGTATTTTCATGTGGCTTTGTGTCACTTCTTATCATCTTCAGTACATTGGTAGTGAAAGAATACATTAAGGCGGCAGCGGTGGGGGGGGGATTACTTGCAGGCAACACAACCATTTAGTGTAGGAATTATTGCTGAGTCCTAATGGCAATAGATTGGAGTTCTGATTTTTTTCCTAAGTGATCAATCAGCCAATCGACGGTATCTGGGGCAACTGGCAATCCTGGCAGGGATGCTCGGTGACCTGTGGCTCCGGCGTCTCCCGCCGCTACCGGAACTGCGACAACCCCGCGCCTGCGTACGGCGGAAGTTCATGCGCTGGACAGACACGAGAACGTGCAGCGCTGCCTCTGCATGTCCAGGTACAATTGTTGCTATAGAAACTGATTACTGTTTACTATTGTCATCACCAGTAAATTGAGTCTGCAAAAAAATAATTCAAACAAATGCATCCATCCTGTGATATGCCAATACTTCTACGATTCTTAAAGTTATTCAACCGCCACCTCTCGAACACATATGAAAGAATGTCTACAATTATAAAACATATACCAGTTTGCGTAATATCTTTAGACGACTTAGTAATCTATAGAGACACATATGAGAAACTTTTGGAACGATAAAAGACTCTAGGACACAGATTTAAAAGTTCGAAATGACATGCAAATAACTAAGTTGACTATATGACAATTACTTTGTAATAATATTACTATCAAACAATGCGGCTGTATGCTTCACTAGCAGTTACTTCTTTCAACGTAGTCAGCGTGGACGGTGTATGGGGAGCTTGGTCAGCAGAGTCCGATTGCTCGACGACTTGTGGAAAGGGCCAGAAAACACAGGTACGGTGCATCATTGGTTAACTGCGTAATACAAAGTGTAAAAAGAACACAAAAATACATGCTGCCGGTAGGGCGCATTTTGGAAGATCATCTATAAGGTAACACCGGTATTACAATATTGCACAATTAGTAATACATAACGTGCGTCTGGAAATAATAAAAATTATACGGAACCATTTTGACACAAACCTTGACGTAAAAGAAATAATTAAAAAGGTGAAACATAACACTAAGGAACATACGGTGTCCATGTTTTTTTCTTCTGCGTTTCCACCATTTTAATTTACACAACGTGATCTTACTATAGTCAAGTGGAAGTTGGTGTCGACAAAGATTTAATTAGCTTTGCTCGGAACCAGTCAAATCTCTGTATGGAATTTGGATGATGTAATGATATCTACGTAAACTCAATACAGTTTGATTAGATAAGTATCTCCAACAAGGAATTACATTTGTGAAAACATCCATTTAAAGAATACTTTGATTATAAATAAATATTATATTATTACGCGCCTTAAGTTTCTGCAAGCGTTAATCTACTGCTGTTTCATTTTCACATAAGTCTCGAGAAACTTCACCAAAAGTAACCTTGGAGATTGTCCCAGCTTTGGCTTCGGAAAGAACTATGTGAACGTGAGCTAAATTTTTTGATTTGACTGTCTCCATGTATTACTTTTTTTTAAATTTAATTGTATTTTGAAACACCCTGAAAACTTTCGATAAAATAAAACCACAAAAGACAATGTAAGCAAGTAGCAATGAACTTTCGACTGTGACGACGCAAGTGACAAAAACAATGGATGGGCCGGATGTGACGGAGTGTGCAGGCAGAACGATGCGCCAGGTAGGTTTCTGCATTCGTCAGTGAAAAATTTTTTGTACACATGTATACATTTCGTATTGACAACGACAATAACCCGTTTGCAGTGGTAGTAAATTATTGCATATGGTGAACACTATTAGAAATATAACATTCAGTAGGAATCCGTATGTATACGTGTTATATATTTATAGATTCCACACAATATTAACAGCTATCTGAGTTATGAGTTTTTTTTAATCGAGTTCTTGATAATGACCACTTAAAATGGCACATTACATATTCTCGTTTTTTGTTACTTTAACCTTATTTATTTATTTATTTATTTATTTATTTATTTATTTATTTATTTATTTATTTATTTATTTATTTATTTATTTATTTATTTATTTATCTATTTCCCAAATTCCATTCTGTTGATGTGATGAGTTGTGATTGTTCTGTCCATATATGCATGCATTGCTATTTGTCAGTTGCTTTCGTATTCAAATATTATATAATATATATAATATGTAATATATGAGCAAAATAACATATATGTGGCGCGTCGTGAGAAAATCGGTCTTAATGCATGTGCGTAAAGTGTCGTCCCGGATTAGCCTGTGCAGTCCGCACAGGCTAATCCAGGACAGCACTTTCCGCCTAAAGTGGAGTTATGGTTAGAAGAGACTTCCTTGAAACAGAAAATACCATAAAAGCGGAAAGTGCCGTCCCGGATTAGCCTGTGCGGACTGCGCAGGCTAATCCGGGACGACACTTTACGCACATGCATTATGTCCGGTTTTCTCACGACGCGCCACATATGTTTATTAATATTCATTGTATTATGTTTTTTAATAATTAATCACATACTGCTGATGTCATATGACTACATATCTTATTCATACTATGCATTGCTATCGTCTACATTGCTATATTAATCTTTACTCATATAGTATGTATATATTAATTAATATATTATATTGTCGCTATTTAATTCCACGATGGTTCTCCCATTTTGTTGGTTTGCCTCTGGTATATATGGACTTCAGTTCATATCTCTGATTTATGCTAGACATTGCTGTTTGTTTCATTTATCTATATTCAAAACATGTGTTTTGTACATGCATATGTTTATTCATATAATATGCATTATAACATATACAAGAATAACGTATGTTGGTGGATAGCATATTTTAATTCCAGATGTTGCTTTCCCATGTGATATATATTCCTTTCATATCAATTATTACGAAAAACAGTTCTGTTTGGTTTTTGTTGGCTTTTATTGCATGTACCATTTGATAAACTAATGTTCTTAGAAGTCTGGTAAAATAAAAAACATCGCTTGGAACCTTTCTAAATTTTAGAAGAAGCGGGAGCTAACTTTCTTATGGTAGTAAAAGAAGTTATTGCCTGTAGTTATATACAAAGTCGGATCAAAATGGAACATAACAACAACAAATTTACAGTTAAGTGTAGGGTAATGTTGTTACATTGTTATCTGTAACCACGTTGAATAATTTCAGGTCTCTATGGCAACGGTGTTGGTTTGCTGGCGCTCCTGACCACAACTGTCTACATGTTGCTGGTCCATTAAGATGGTGGTGTGAAGAACATACTCGTTTTAGTTTCGCTGGATGGGCTGAGGCTGTTTGTTTTTTTGACATGTTTTTTTCGTACGGGTTACACTATCAAGTAATAAAGAAAGTTAAGGACCTTACGTTATAGTACTAACACAGTGTTTGAGGTGAACTGACAGTATAAATGTATTAGATTTGTTATGAAACAATATGAGTTTCCTTTCTTTATCTCCTTTTTTATTGTTGGCGCTCCTGGCCACATCTATCTACATGTTGCTGGTCCGTTAAGATGGTGGGGCGAACAACATGCTCGTTCTATTTTCGCTAGATGGTTGACACTGCTTATGTTTCGAACAACGTTATAGTTTCCAAGTTTCCAAGTTTTTTTTAATGAGGGAATGAGCAAAATACATGTTGGGAACATTTGATATCAAGGCTATCGAATACCATATATAATGCGCAACAATTAATAATCAGTTTAATTATGTAATGGTATGTGCATTTGCTAAAAAACATTACATCGGATAAATATGTATGTTGTAAATAATTTTCACGATATAACGTGTTGAAACATTTTCATAATTTCATTACAAATTGGCACAATTTTTTATAATTCAAGTTCATATTGTTGTCACATAAGGACATTAACGATTTAAATTTGAACACATTTGGGTGTGTATAATATTTCCTTTTCAAATAACGACTCCTAATATTGCCAAGAAATCGACATTCTACGATATATAGAGAATAACGGGTTACTGCCTGGTCTTGTGTAATATATCAGATGGGGCTTAGAATAATATGATTTTTTATTTTATTAATTTTATTATTATTACTTTATTCGTGTCAAACCTGATATATTACACAAGACCAGGCAGTAACATGTTTTTCTATTTTCTTAAAATTACACCAAACGAGATGATATTTTTTATATAATTTTACAAAACAAAATAAAAGCAGAGCTGATGTCGCTGAGTCGGCTTTTACACGGTTACACGTTTTACACGTTTTACACGTTCACGTACATGTAGTTATATATTTATAAAACTTGACGGGATAATACCACATTTCGTAAGGACAAACGAGCTGATTTCACTACAAATACATTGATTGACCATAGCGTTTATATTTGTTGTAGAAAATGATTTTGGCTCAACATAAACTGATCGTGTGTAGTGACTTTTAGTGCATTTATTTGGAATGTATTGAAATAATTGTGTATGGACGATTTATTGTTCCATTGAAGACGTCACACTGGTATAATCATGGGATAGAAGATATAACACAAACATCTTCGAAATTTAACTTTTATAAACTGAATGCGGCAGTTATGTTATAAACAACAATCCAGCATTTACTATGGCTTACGATACGGGTTAAAACTCAGATTAAGAAGGTACCTACTAAAAAATGAGTAGATACCTACTCATAATTAAGTTGGTACCTACTAAAAAATTATAAAAGAAAAAAAAAACATCAGAGGCCTAATTCTTTAATATACAGGTCTAAATCAATAATTTTCAATTTCGTAGGCCACAAAAAAGTCGTGCAGGAGAAACCGGTTGCTGATATATTAATTTGTGAGTGGGTGCGCCGTTAAAAACTAATTATACTTACACTTGCATTTTCGCTTTAGTATTATAAACTCTAATTGGGTCGGTCATCCAACCGGCAACCCGGGAACGCACGTGCATTCCGGACTGACCAGTTCTCCCGAACTCTAAAATACGAACTCTCACGAACACATACCTCGATCACTCACGGGCACTCACGATCTCTCACGGAAACTAACACCGAAATGCGGCTCGATGAAACGATTTAATTCCGATGAATCTGGTACGCGTAAAATGTATAAACATGTAAAAAAAAACAATAATTTAACACTGTGACATTATCCGCTGCTTAAGATAATGCCTCCTGGCATACCGCCATTCAACAATTCAGTTGTATAGTATTCGAAGGAAAGTCTGCAGAACTGTATACATGTACTATTCATGAAGAAACACACAATTATTAAAAAAATGTTTATGAGTTATTATTAAGTAGCAGAGTAATTAAACAGAATATAAAATATATACAATTACATTGCAATATTAATATCTAAACATCAGAATAACAATCATTATATCGTACACAATTAAAATAGCATCAATTTATTTGACATGAGTGAAACTTAAATAAATTGCATGTTTAACCTGATATAAATTTACAAATTTACGTCTGTTTTATCTGAAATAGACAAAATAGTATTTCTTCATGAAATATTAATTTTAGAATTACTAGTTATGTTATATCAAAAAATCAACACATTTCCTGAAAAAAGATTGAATTTACAAAATTAATTCATTGCAATATTCAATCATACACAGATAATTTTAAAACTATTTACACTACATGTAATCACATTCACAATATTATAATGTAAGTTTCTACAGAGTATGATGTTATGACATGAATTCTCCTGCAATAACGGCATAATATTATAAACTAACACATATATTTTGTCGTTCCAACCTAGCAGAAAAATTAGAAAGAATTTATTTTCATTATCTTGGTACAACAATGATATGCTTGGAAGAAAACTTTCAAAGACAAACACTTGATGCATTACTGTGGCATTCTCCATCCTGTCTATTTTACTCAAACTACTCCCCATACCTACATTGTACAAACATTAGTGTGTGGTTCGTCGTTTGCCTAAAACACATGTAAAGGACCGTATAACGCTATTAAAGGGAAGGAACCTCAGATGGTCCAATTTATACAAACGAAAGCAAACGAAAACGACAAGAAAGAAAATTGTCAAAAAAAATACACGATTTGTTTACATAATCGTATCGAACACATAGAAAAATTAGACACATATGTTTTTATTTACATGAAAAACAATGATTTTTCAGGAAGAAGCCGTAATGTTGGGTGTAAAAGGCAACATTACATAGCTTTGTTGTATATGTTTATTATAAACTGAATAAAACTTAATATACTATTCTACATCTCCCTGCCAACCCAAATTGAAAAAAAAATTAACTTGATGAACGTGGCTATTAAAACCAGTGTTTAAATCGGAAATGCTGTAAAATATTAAATACAAAATAAAAGGGCACGATATATACCAGATGACTTTATGCTTCGTCACTGAGACAGTAAAAATATTTAAAACTGTAATATTTAAAATAGACAAAACTTTCCCGTACTGTAAAACCTCTAACAACTTTATTTGAAAAGTCTCTGAGAATTTGAGTTGCTTATTGGACTCAACTGAGTGTATGTACTTAAGTAAATTCGTGAACATTCTTTACTACATGAACTCATCTGAGATGGTTGACCTCCTGTAGTACACTTAAGTGTCAAGTTGAGTTTATTACTTAAGTGTATCCGTGAAACCGGGACCGGTACGTTATTATTAACGTTTGTGTATTCTAAGTGTTGCTATTGTGGTACATATCCTGGTAAATTTTGGTGAATGCTGCTTGTTTAAAAGGACTTTGTAAATGAAAAGTTATCTCCTTCAGCAATTTTAATGTTATGTTCAAGAAATGACCAATGCATTTCGTATACAGTAAATAACATATGAATAATTTGCTAGATCATAATTTTTTTTATAAAACCAATAAAGAAAAATACTTGAAACAAGAAATGTCTTTACAAAGACAATCGGCGTTGACATTAATATTGAGATACCACTTTTACCCTAAACATAATACAAGAGGGCCAAGATGATCGGTCACGTGGCTTCTCGGACCCCAGATTTCTCGGTCCCCACCTAGACAAGGCGACTTCTCGGACCCCAGATTTGTTTAGCACCATAAGAAAGCTTCTCAGATCCCAAAACTAATGTGTGATTAATTCAAAATTATTAATATTTGTACCGTGAATAATCCGATCATACCGCCCCATGTTTTCACCAGAGATACACGAATAACCTCAATAATTTACGTTAACATCATTGTTATATAAATGTGTCAGCCGAATTTAACAAATTAACAATGTACGAAAATTCATTTAATATACCCTACCTTCATCTTGGAAGTTATCTATGCATAATACATACACATTTCGAAGTCAATTAATCATTTATACTGTGTACTAGTATTCTAATGAAAAGCAATCTTCAGCGAACATTCAGCGCATTTGAAATAATGATGACTTTCATTTTTGATAACAATTAACATAAAATTTCATTAGACTCTGGCGATTTAAAATAATATTCGGTATGAATCTGATGTATCAAGGGTTTCTGTGTACAATTGGTATTGCAAGTAATGTATTAATGCTACGCAAATGAAGTAATAGTAACACGAATAACATTTCGACGTATTCCGATACTTATTTCACCACATTTTATTTATTGAAAGATATAGATCTGTTTACATGTTGATTAACATCTACTGGAGAACTTAACAGAAATGTGCAATTCTATTATATTCTTAATAGAACGAAGCCGCCATTCAATTTCATATTAACATGCACAGTAAGTTTATAAACATAAATTCCTCATTTATTGAAATATTCGCTCTTATGATTCTCTGGACGCTAAATGATGCATGTATATTGTAACGCGCGCTATTTTTAGAATGATCGTGTGTTGAATTCGCTAGAATCAATCGTTATTTATAGAGCGTGCCGCTAGGCTAAACAAAACAGTGGATTAACACTGAGAACGAATATAATATTCTATTCTAGACATACAATGAGAAAACATGTTCATAATTATGTTCAGTTCTAGAGTGTCTGTCAAAGATATGTTTATAACTTTATTTTAACCGCTTATGTAAACAATTATGTACATTTTAATCCCCAAAAGTATGCAACAGTTGTTGGTATACATTAAAAACCATTGTTGTAAGTTTGCATTCCCTAAAAACAGAAACTGTGCCAAATTCTATTGGCATTCAATTTTCACGCTGCTTAATTATCGCACAAAATCTAGGTCAAAAGTGATCTTAGACAGCAACGCCGAAAAAGAAAACCCAAAGTGGATTTCGTACTTACGGAGTTGTACGAACTAATAAAAGCAGACATAACTGTAACCAGCTACGTTATTCTGACATGTTTAAATGAATATGCATACTGTGGTTATATTAGATACCCACAAATCTAACGTCAAAGTGTAAACAAGAAAAGTGCAAAACAAACAAATAAATTATAATATGAATTTTTTCTTAAAATGCATTTTTCCCATTATATGTATATTATTTTAACCTGTTTTATGCTAATATAAATATTTAATTTTCATTTTTTTTTTGCTGCAGTTGGCCCTTTGGGCCCTTTTCGTTGACATAGTCCCTTTAAATTATATTTATTTGATAATACCACTCACTTCACCTTTCCAATTTTCTTGCACAACTTCTTTGTTTGTACGCTTACGATGTAAAAATGTTTTGTTTTTAGGATAATTAATATATTTAATATTTTCTCGATAAATATCATGTAAACGAAATTTCCATCTGGTCTACATATAGGATACAAAACATACAATGTTTTCGCGAATGCTTTTTTTGTAAAAAAAAATCAGCAGAGTAGGGTGTGCAAGATTTCATGGTTTACTTTCACTTCTTGGAAAATTAGCCGCAGAAACGTTTCACATAACACATTTTGTTCAGAGAAAAAGTTCACGTAAACAATTCTTGGAAATAGCAAAAGCTGTTATCTGATAAGCCCGTTGGGACGAACCAATAAATCGCAAGGCCGCACTGGGGGGGGGGGGGAGGGGGGCTTGTATATAACCAGGCGTAAGCTAATTCCGCATTTTGTTCAACTTCCTGTTATAAATGCAGCTTATCATCGTATTGCTTTTCGCTGCGTGTTTCACCAGCGTACACGGGTATGTTGTGTTTTTATATTTTGTTAATAAAAAAAATAAAATAAATATTACACTTTGTTTCTAAAATAACTTATATATTATATATGTTCTTCATTGCATGTTTTGAGAAAAATAGAATGTGTGCATAATCAAGTGCAGGTTAGAAACAAACACGATTTGTTCTGAGCTGTTTTATTGGTAAAACTGTGTATGCAGCATTTCCCTAGTCGGCTTGTCTGTGTTCTATTGAAGCATGTAAGAACTACCGCTTATTAACTATAGCTCGGACAAATTGACCAGAGACTAATGCAATGCAATAATTGATTAATATCCTACATGTATTCGGTTTTGTTATGGCACATGTTTTACGGGCTTATTGAAAATATAGCTGTATTTTCAGAGGACTACTAACATTGATTAAAAGGCCCCGGCTAGCTCAGTTGGTAGAGCGCTGGAATATCAATCCGGGGATCGTGAGTTCGAACCCCAGCCCGGCCACATAACTTGTGTGGGTATTGGCCATGCAATTATTTTTACGACCATTTTTCCCCTACCGCTGATTCAAGTAGGGCAGTTGTCAGTAACTGGCATAAGTATGTGCACTTAGTACTGGTAAACCGCTTAGATCGGCTAATCTTGCCCAGGAAAAGTGTGAGTAGGTTAACTGACCTCCGTGATATGACTGAAATACAGTTAAAAAAAACGGCGAAAAATCCAAACAAACAAAATAAGAAACAAACATATTGATTTCAAACGACTCAAGAAACGGAAGCTTAGATATTTATCGTGATCTTTTAATATATACATGAATTAAGGTCAGTGCCGGGTTAATTTGTCCGAGCCATACTAATGTATAATATATGTATAATATAATGTATAATGTATAGTTTATATCATGCTTGTGTCAGAACATAGATGCTGCCGTAATGTTCACATTTCTTTTTTTATTCATGTTTCAAACTAGTGTAATATGACCATTGTTTGTATCGACTATCAATGCAAAGTGAATGCAATATTGGTAGTTATGTTAATTATTGCATAGCAGTAATGCATAACACTTAGCACTGTAAATATTCCATATATTACAATTGTTCTCTATTTTACAAGTAATTGCAATCAAAACATAGACCGTATTTTTACATTCGCTTCTGCAACAAATGGTTCTATGCTCAATTGTTTTATATGCGTCGTTCTATGGTATCGATCTCTCATCCTTTCTGTTGCAATCATTTGTCTAATAAGTCTTGCTGTATTATTCATATTTGTTTGCTTCTTGTAATGATGACACTCATTAGCTGTATTAGAATAGTCACGCGGTTAAATTATTACCTATATTAATACTCGGTTTTGTTCCTGCTCGTTTTATGTGTGTTTATTGATGCTTTAGCAGAGTATTTTCAATGGAAAACTCATACATCAATTTAACTCGATTACAGTACGGAAACTAATATATACATCGTAACGGATTTGTAATATATTCATTCATAAAGGTCAGTGTCAGGCCAATGTGTTTATGCAATACTTCAAGAGATATTGTGTATATGCATGTATATTTGTATATTGTATATATGTTGAAATAGATCATTTGAGGGGCGTCGTGGGAAAATCGGTCTTAATGCATGTGCGTAAAATGTCGGCACAGGCTAATCCAGGACGGCACTTTCCGCCGACAGAGGATTTATGTTTAGAAGAGAATTCCTTGAAACAGAAAATACCATAACAGCGGAAAGTGCCGTCCCGGATTAGCCTGTGCGGACTGCACAGGCTAATCCGGGACGACACTTTACGCACATGCATTATGTCCGGTTTTACCACGACGCGCCTCATTTCAAAAATGAAAAATAAAACTAAGTCAGATCAGCCATAATCATGTTTCTTGACAAAGATAATAAATGTAACATACATTTTGATTATTTGCTCTATTGTGAAAGTGTTAATTTTCTAATAAGTCGTATGTTTCTTACTGTTTTAAACATGGTTCATATATAAATGGCAATATATTATTATGATCTATTGTGTGTAAATTAGTTTGTCTGGAAAACGATTTAAAAAATGAATGAGTGTTATAACATCTTACCATGATGTAAGGATATTTTGCATCATTGTGGCTGTGACACCAACAACAGTTGATGAAACCAGTCAATGTATATTAAATGCATCGATTATTTGTTGTTTAAAAAAAAAATATTTTCAACATAAGTGCAAAAGGAGTTAACACGCGTTATTAGCGTACAGACTGTCGGACACGTGCCCTCCGTGATGGCAAATCAAGAGTTTATCGGCATTCGGTTTAAACCCCCAATGCATTGAACGTTGCAAGGTTTTATTCATGTGTGTTTTGTGTTTGTTATGTGTTTTTGTGGTGTGGTGTGTAGTTTTTTGGCAATTGGTCACTTTGTATAAATAAAGGACCTCGGGCTGCTAATAAGAGTTCCCTTCTGCTGTCGCAACTGGAGTTTCGCTTTGTTTATATTGAGACTATGTTAATGATTTAATTATGTTTTCAAACATGACCCATTGGGGAACAGTAGAGGGGTTTAAACAGGTACACGATGCAGCATCCTGCTGTGTCGCGTTGAATCTGTTCCTGAATGGAATAAATATATATTCCAGGAACTACCACTATGTGTTGGCTCCAAACGTGATTCGACTAGAAAACGAGGAGACCCTGGTTGTCGGCATTCTGGGAAAGGGTACAAATCATCTGGGTGAGGGTCGCAATCAAGCTGTGTCGGTATGTGCTAAAATTAAATATATAGGATCTGACACGAGTTATCATTTCAAAGGCTCGCTTACTAACAAAATTCCTGAACTCGTTTAATAAAATATGGTATGAAATGACAACGAGTGTCAGATCTTTGTATCACATGCTTTTAAACGAAAAAGAATGCTTATAATTTTACCAAAGCATGTCGATAAATCCTAAAAGTTGTTTACTGCATTGACGTCATTTCACCAAAATAACGTCATGCGATTGGTCAGCCAAAGAATATGTAGCCAATGAAAACGCTCAAAATGTTATCTTACACATATGTAAGATAAAACTATTCGTAATGGTTGTATCACATGGAAAACAAGGTATAGCATGTGATAAAATTAAATATACAGTGTAAGATAAATACAATTCCAGGGGTAGTTTTCCAGAAACCTCTTTAGTTTATCTTTACATATTGCCACTTAAGTTATACGTCCCAGAAACATTTTAAGTTCATCTTAAGATATTGCTACTTAAGTTAAAAATTTCAGAATTTTATACGTTCAAAGCTACCAATAAATTTGTGAATCTTTTTACAGTAAAACAAACAAGTGATAATAATTTGGCTGATTATTAATTCATACTATAAGCATAGTGAATTATGCCCCTGAAATACAAATCTAAATAAAATGAAGACTTTACGGTTAAGGATGAACAATCACTTAAGATGTTTATTGAATACGACCCCAGAATCAGAAGAAGAAGGGAAACCCTTATTAACATCTGTATGTCCTTTATTTGAGGGGAGTTACAATACGTACAGCTTAACAAACAACATAAACACGATTAAAACTGGGGTCAGCGACTTGGAACGATCAATGCAAATTATTGGGTGTATAAACCGGTTTAAAGATACACCGAACCTCACACTTAGCCTAGAATCAATCACAATACATACCACAAACTGCAAATAAAATTTAACCCCATAGAACTGCGATTCAAATCAAATAGTAATAATAGAGAATATAAATTTAATTGAATTACAGTTAAATTACTCAATGGGAGGCAAACCTCAAATGCGATCATGCAAGACCCAATCGACAAAGCTCATAGAAATTCTTCAAACACAATATTGTAATTTATCCCATTATTACGCCGACATAGCCGAAATATCACCCCGTGGGATAAACTTAGCTGTATTCATACACTTTGTGATAACGCAAACGAGCGCATTCTAATGACGTCATTTTGTTAATTTTCATGACGTCATTTTGTGTTTTTCGTGTTATTTAGCATGCTTGCTTTCGTTTGTTATCAAAATAAGGACAAAACATAAGGGGACACATAGAATCCTAGAAAATTGTTGAATATATATAAGTTTATATGCTCGGCACGAAAACATGATGTTTTTTAATCCTCGCTAAATAAGATTACCTTTATTGAATACTTACCGTGTATTATCTATATGTTCTTTATTTTATTCGTTAGGTTAGCATAAATACGTAAATTCGCATAAAATAGTGTATGCCACGTACAGGATGTTTAATGTAATTGTTGGCAATAAATTTGTATTGACGTCTTTAATAACGCTATCGACTATTGTACCATACAGCGATATATCAGAAGATTGCTGCATATAGCTGTATGTTTATTTGTTACACCGGCTCCTACGCGATGCGTGTGTGATCCGAACATGTAAATTCGACAGCATATGAAAACAGCGTAATATACTAAACGACACTTATTAGCTTAACAGCAAAATTTAAAGCATGTATTTTAAAGCAAGTAGTAGCAAAAATGGCTCCAAATGGGATAGAACCATTGACCTTCGTATCAAAAGAATTGTTATACTCACGAAATGAATGTGTTTATTTTGAAACTAAGCTATATAAGTGTTGTTGTTTTTTCCCCCAAAAAATACCGACGAAAAGACTTACAACGCTTTATACAGGCAATCTTATATATTGTGTTATCACATGCCAAAATGTGCTGATTGAGAGTCTGGCATGAAAATGGCGTGCCAGATAATTGCAATCAGACGCTAGTGTTTCTGTCTGCCAAATTGTTTCTGCAACTATGATTCTGGCCGTTGATAAAACATTCAAAGCAATGTCGTTGTCAGGTAGGGGTCGTATTCCAGAAACATCTTAAGAAATATTTTATACGGTGTCTTTAATTCTTCATTTTATTTAGCTTTTGTTTCGATCGTGTACTTTAGTTTTTATATGTATTAATAATCAGCTATATTAATAACCAATATCTGTTACAGAATACAGCAAGGAGTTCGCAAATGTATTGGTTTCTGTAAATGTATAATATTTTAACTTAAGTACACTATCATAAAGCTAAGATAAATCTGGGATACAAAAGATTAACTGTAAGACTTAACGGTTCTAATTAACGTCACCGTTGAACTTATGAACGCTACAGTAGGCTAATATAATTTTGAGTTGCTACAGACATCCTACCTATGAAAATATTGTGGGTTAGTCGTAATGTGTCCGTGACTTCGCCAAACATTCAATGACTACTTTCCAGTCTTGTCTACGATGCTGTCTCCGTGTGAGATATTTACAAAAGGATGGCAATGATAATTGGGGCAAACTAGCAATCAGCAGAAATGAACTGCTTAACAGCAATCGTTTGATGATAACCTTTTTCAAATTTCATAAGATGTATTATTAAGTAAACAATTATATTTAACAAGCACTTGGTAGGCAATTTACATGCCGAGCTCGGGTTTGTATTCCAGACACATCTTCAGAGAAATCTTTTATTTCATGCTATGCGGCGAATGAGTGGAGAATACCAGTGAATGATAACCCGATCATTTCATTCTAGCTCGAGTGATATGATAACGTTTGATCATTTTACTCTTGTTATATGGAACTACTTTTAACTTTGTCTTTATGTTTATTTTTTGACAGTATGTGAATATCTTAATCGTCAGTGTAAACATCGGCCTTTTTAAAGAACAAAAAAGACATAATAAAATTCAATACAAATAAAATCAAGCGAAAACGACGCAGTAAGAGTTGCACTATTTTCCCACAACAACAGTGATCGAAAACTTTGGAATCATAATGACGTCATATTTATGACGACATAATGCACAAAACTTGTGACGCTTCAGCATATCTCGCGCATTTTTTTTATACATCGTTCAAAAGCAAGAAATAAAAAGAAAACTTGTTTAATACAGTGTAAGATCGTATTTTATTACATTCGTGGTCATAGAAACTAGATATTTTCACTCGTGGCTGCGACACTCGTGAAAATATTGTTTCTATGACCACTCATGAAATAAAATACGATCTTGCACTGCATTAAACAAATATCCTTTATTTATTTCATGCTATGCGGTGAATGAGTGGAGAATACCAGTGAATGATAACCCGATCATTTCACTCTAGGTCGAGTAAAATGATAAGGTTTGATCATTTCACTCTTGGTTATACGGAACTACTTTTAACATTGTTTTTATGTTTACTTTTTTGAAAGTATGTGAATACCCTAATCGTCAGTGTAAACATCGGCCTTTTTAAACAACAGAAAACACATAATAAAATTCAATACAAATATAATTAAGCGACAACGACGCAGTAAGAGTGGCACTATTTTCCCACCACAACAGTGATCGACAATTTTGGAATCATAATGACGTCAAATTTATGACGTCATAACACACAAAACGTGTGACGCTTCAGCATATCTCGTGCATTTTTTTATTTATCGTTCAAAGGCATGAAATAAAAAAAAAATTGTTTAATACAGCGTAAGATCGTATTTTATTGCACTCGTGGTCAGAGAAACTAGATATTTTCACTCGTGGCTGCGACACTCGAGAAAATATTGTTTCTATGACCACTCATGAAATAAAATATGATCTTGTACTGCATTAAACAAATATCATTTATATCCTTAACCTTAAAATCTTTATTGTTCTTTAACATTTTATTCTATGTGTACATGCATGAAAGTCGACTTAGTGTTCACCAATTATCATCTTATTATTAACTACTATTTACCTAACTGTAATTACATTCACTAATGTATATGTAGTTTTCAAAATATTACCTTTAAAAAATCGGAACTTAAGTAAAAATACATTATATAAACTTAAGATGTTTCTGGAATATGGCCGCAGAGCATTCTTCTCAATACAATATCTTCTTATCGGAAATTCAAAAACAGTCTTGCACACACGTTGAAAAATGTTTTGAATACATTTCTTTAAGTTGTTTTAAAAACATCACTATTCACTTTGGAAAAATGTTTTGATAAAATCAACGATGACTTGACAAATCAGCATAATTCCACGGGACACATACAGTCTATAAGAAAAGCAAATAATTGTATCCCGAATGTCGTATGTCGACTTTTATTTGTTCATTGTTATCCTGTCCGTCGTTCTTCCATACATCCACCCAAGTAGCCTCTGTGTTTGTTATCCTGTCCGTCGTTCTTCCATACATCCACCCAAGTAGCCTCTGTGTTTGTTATCCTGTCCGTCGTTCTTCCATACATCCACCCAAGTAGCCTCTGTGTTTGTTATCCTGTCCGTCGTTCTTCCATACATCCACCCAAGTAGCCTCTGTGTTTGTTATCCTGTCCGTCGTTTTTCCATACATCCACCCAAGTAGCCTCTGTGTTTGTTAAACATGTTGTCCATTTATGAATTGAACAGTAATTGTCTGCACTTCATCGGTGTATGA
The DNA here is from genome assembly GCA_027627225.1 of Congeria kusceri. Taxonomy (NCBI): domain Eukaryota; kingdom Metazoa; phylum Mollusca; class Bivalvia; order Myida; family Dreissenidae; genus Congeria; species Congeria kusceri. The sequence continues at coordinate 6,889,591 of CM051040.1, read as the reverse complement.
ACTGTCGGGAAAATTGGGCCTAATTTGCATAAACGCTGACGGCGAATTAGGCGTTATTTGGATATAAATGGAATTTTAACTTTCTAAGGGCCGCAATTACTCCCTTTGTATTGCTTTTTTTCTCAAGTGAAGCGTAGCATCTGGAGTAGGAATCTCCATTTCAGTTCAATGACGTCATTTCGCAAATAGTCAAGTATAGTAATTATCCAATAATGAACCCAGCGTTTAATCGTGCATGTCATTTTGATTATAGGTATGGTTTGAGTATCTAAACAAGACGATCTCTAGGAAGACCGAGGTCATAGCGGATGCAGGTAACTTTGGGTGTTAGCGTTGCACATAGTATTGATTATTCGTCATTTCCATACAAAACCTTACTCAATACTATCTTAAAAACCTAATTGTTAGATTGTTTGCATGAAATTAATAGATCACTTCTACAATTGGCAAGGTACTAAATGGCAAATGTACCAGTGATCATTTCTAATTCGATAGTTTGTTTGTTTGTTGGGAGTTTTCGCCGTTTTTAACAGTATTTCAGTCCTATCACGGTGATCAGTTACACTACTCACACTTTTCCTGGGCAAGCTTAGCCGATCTAAGCGTAATACCAGTACCGAGTGCACATACCTATGCCAGTAACTGACAACTGCCCTACTTGAATCAGAGGTAGGAGGAGAATGGCCGTAGAAATAATTTCATGACCAATCCTCACACAAGTTATGTGGCCGAGCTGGGGCTAGAACTCACGATCCCCGGATTGACATTCTAGCGCTCTACCGACTAAGCTAGCTGGTCCCGGCTCTGTCTAATACGAGATTAACTTAATTGTTCGTAAGGTTTATAGTGCACTACTACGTTGTGCACGTGACGTGTGCACGTGACGTGTTTGACATAATTTAAATGTCAAATGTTCTAATGTAACATATACTGCTCATTAGTCTAACATGTTTATAATGCTCTTCTTATTTAAAGCACATCCCAAAGAGGTAGCTGTTAAAGTCACCGCAGATGACCTTTTCAAAGACATCGATGCGAGTCCAAAGTTCCGCGACAGGCCTAAGACGATCAAACTGGTCTGTCAAGGACCGCATGGGAAACAGACGCGGGATATCGCCCTTAGCTATAAATCAGGTTACCTCATCGTGCAGACGGACAAACCTTTGTACAACCCGAAACAGACAGGTATGGCAATCCATTTTAATACATGCCAGGAAAATTTGTCATCATTTGGCCTTGTTTAGATGTCTGCTATATAATTGCATAATATAATTTATTTAAAAACAGAGATACAACTTCATATGTTTCATTTTAAATTTAATTAACTCGTTTAAACATTTCGGTCAAAGACCTTCATCAGGAGTAATAAACGATATAAAGGAAATGATGTCATTGTCACATGACGTCGATGGCAACAATGTCAACATGTTATACAATATTTGGCGTTAAAAATTAAGCATAACACCAATATAACACATAACGTTATTATAGCATGCTTAATTACATAAAAATGATTTCTAACTAAAGTTATAAAGTAGGATCAATGTTGATACCAAATTACTGGTGTTATTGCAGACAAATTCAAAATGTTTTCATCGTAAATGGTCGATTAACGCAAACGCTGTCTATTGTATAGGTCTGACGATTTTTAAGTATATTTATTGACTGCGAATTATACAGTTTTTTTTAATACGTTTAATTAATTGTAAACATAAGAGTTTATTTGTTATTTTTATATTTGCAGTTTATGTTCGAGTACTGGCTATGGATGAATCTATGAAGCCAATCAAGGACAAACAACTGGAAATTGACTTGATTGTAAGCAGACATTTGTATATTGATCTGTGGAGGAAATATGAGAAGTGTTTATTTATTTAAATACTACTGTAATATGGTACTTATTATACATAATATAATAGTTAATTACTCATTGTAATTGTAATTCAAACACATTTTGTAAATCAGTAGTCAATAGCTAATTTAATATATCTGTAAAGTCTTATTCAATATAGAAGTAGTCAATTACTGATTAAATATAGGAGTGGCCAATTACATAATCAAATATGGAACAGAGTATAACAATTGCGTTTTGATATTTTGACAGACTATTTATATTATTACGGAGTTAGCAGGTTTAGAATAGATTACTCGTTGCTTGTGCAACACACGTATTTAGGACACAAGTTATTCGTTTATTCTGATCAGTCGTTGAACGGATCTTTGTAGAGCCCAACAGATATGACTGTAGGCACGGTTACTTTTGGACCGGGAAAAAGTACTAATGGTTTCTACAAAGGACAGTTTGAGCTGCCGCCTTTTCCGGATTTTGGAACGTGGACTATCAAAGCTAAACTCGGAGGAAAGGTAAAACCAAGACACGACGTTAAAAAAAACACATTTAATGTCGTCACATCGTTTAATTTTTTTCAGGCTACGGCCTTTGAAGATTGAAATCCATACTTAGACAGGTAGAATTGTGTTCTTTTTATGGCAATAACGTGTATAACAATCACATGTAATATTATATTGTTGTAAAATGCATTTGATCAGAATGTTGCAAACTATGTCCCTGATATACCAGCGGACTCGCCAGCAATTTTAGTCAGTTTTACAGCAATGCAACCAGGACTGTACATTATATCATTTTCTGATTACAGTTGGAAACATATGACATTTCACCAATTGAAGTACGCGAATTTGGTAAGCAAATGTATGTCAACTCATTGAAAAATCGTTCTGTAATATTAAAGTTCGACGCTGATAATCATAAAAGACTCGCAAATATAGAAGCTTCCACAAATGTCAATCATATTCAAATTAATCTGCAATAGTATCCACTCATAGCACTTGGATATTACGTGTTTAGCGGTTAAACTATTTAATACAAAAAGCACGTGCATAATGTTTGTAATATTTACAAAAGCACGTGGTAATGTTTGTGATATTCGATGATTGGAAATCAATCCTTTAACAATAGGTGGGTAGGAGTTTAAACTATTCGTGGCAAAAACCCAGATCGGTCTATTAAATGTGAATTCTCGACTATATTGAAAGAATAAAACCAGAATGAAAAAATATCTTTATGATAAATACTTTAAAGGGACTTGTTCGCATATTTGTAGTCCCCTAAAATGGGGGAGGGGGTCAGATAATCGCCGCTGTGTCCGTCCGTCCGAATTCTAATTCCACTGACATCCTGTGTGTCTGGGTTTCAAATGAATTTCTACGACAATGTTATCCATCATATTCCATGTCCGTCGGTCCGTCCTTCCGACCTTCCGTCCTGCCGTCCGTCACGAACTTCGTTTCCGCGCGAGATCTCAGAAACTAATGACTCAGTTCAATGAAACTTTATACATATGTGCGCAACTCCCTATACTGTGGACAATTGCATATTGTTAGGTTGTTCCGGTCTGATGATTTTTCAGGGAGTTATAATAATTACATTTTAATGGACTATTTTCGTTTCCGCGCGAGATTCAGGGAACTAAAAACTTGCAATTCAATACAACATTATATCCAGCATTTCTATTTGGAGGACGTGCGCTTATTGTTTGGTCGTTCCAGTCTGTTTTCTTTATCAGGGAGTAACTGACATTTGATTATAAATTGGCGTGTATGCTTGTCCACACTATGGATTGAGGGATTATAAAATTACTTGGCACAAATATAAGTCACACGTGGAGGTCAAAGGTCAACATTGTCACTTTGCTTGTCCGTGCTTTAACTTGCAATGGATGTTAAAACTACCGGGCACAAATGTTAACCTCAATGAGACGGCATGACATGCACATCAACTAGGTCCGTAGTTCAAAGGTCAATGTTACACTTAGAACTTAAAGGTCAAAATCATATTTTTGATTGGCCATGGATAGAGATATTTTCCAATAACTTGGTTTAATTGTTTGGCTCAATAAGACAGAATATCACGCGCATGAACCGGAACTGAAGGTCAAAGTTAAAGGTCATATTTAATGGTTAAAAGTCGAAATTGGCTATTTGCTTGTCCGGACTTATAACATGTTAAATGCATTTTATGTAACTTTACACACATTTTTGCCTCCACATGACAGCGTGTTTCCGTATGAAACAGGTCCCTTGGTTTAATGTCAAGGCCACAATTAGAGGTCAAAGTGGCATCGAGGAACATCCATCAGTTCTACCGATAGTCTTGATGTATTTTTGGGGATATGCCATCAAACGTCTTAACGTGACAAAATTGAAACATCTGAACTAGAGAGCTCCAGTATTATAACAAGAAAAAAGATGTTGCTTCTACAGGGGTTCCAATCTCGGATCAAAAGTCTAACGCGCGAACCTCTCTAGCATTCCGATTAATATACTTGTTCGTGTAATTGTGTTTACTTTATGTGTGTGATACACATGTTTTCTGTGAACAGGTTCCTGTAAGCATCATATGATTAATAAATAATAATTCATATGCCTACGGAAATCTCGGTGTCATCTGATGACTAGCCAATTTCACATTCTCAAACATCTTGACAAGTGATGCCTACGCTACTTCACATTCTTACGCATGATTACAATTGATTCTTTAGCAAATTCTAAATCTACACTGTATTAACTAATACCTACTCTATTTCACAATTTCAAACATGGTGTCTACTGTTGACTTCGCAAATTCATAATCTAGAACATTGTGTCAACTGATCCCCACGCTATTTAACAAGTTCAAACATGGTGTCTGCTGATGACTTCGCAAATTTACAATCTAGAATATTGTGTCAACTGATTCCTACGCTATTTCACAATTTCACAATTTCAAACGTGGTGGCAACTCCAACTTACGCAATTTCACAGTGATAGTGTCAACAGATGACTATGCTATTTTACAATTTCAAACAAGTGTTGGCTACCTTATTTCTCAATCTCCAAGATGGTTTCCATTAGTGACTACGAAATTTCAATATTTGAAATATTGGCTCAACGAGATACAAATGCCAAAACATTGAAGGTCAAGTGCAATGATAAAGATGAACTTTCGGTCAATTCAGTTATTGAATTTGCTTTTCAGTTCTTCCTACCTTTGGTGTAGAGATCAAGCCTGCTCGCGAGTACGTCTGGCCAAACCTGGACGAAATAATAGTTACTGTCTCAGCCACGTAAGTTTGAATCATCTCTTTGAATCTGCTATTGGTTTCATATAATCATTTTAATGTAAATAATAGCCTGCCAATTGCAGACATCTCATAATTTAATTACTGTGAATAGTTCCTGTGGTTTTAAATATCTTAATAAAGAACAAATGCTTAATAGTGATCAGTGGCTGTGCTTCTTTACTCTTTAATAATTTAGCCCATACATCTCCTCTTTGAAACCGCTTAATTGAAATTAATCAAACTTGCCTAGAATGTTCCGTGCATGGAATTTATCAAATTTCGTCAGACTCCACGGTCGGGGACATTCAACATGGCTTTATTGAATACTTTAAAAATATTCTTGCAATGGAATACGAAATAGTTTCACAGTTATGCTCTTTGGGTAACCATGTACCATGTGTGGTCTATTGCCTTATATAGGCTATATTGAACTCTTAAAAATATTTTTTCTGTGAAGCTAGTGGACCGATCAGAAATAGAAATTTATGTAGTCATATCCTAAATTGCATTCAAATATCTTGATTAGTAAAAATTCATGAACAAAAGGGTGGGTTATTTGCGATGTGTCACTACTATGTGTTCAGGTGAGCTATTTCAAGTTGGCTTTTATCGTTCAAGAAAATAAAGTTAACAATTCGAATAGATATCAAAATAATTTCACACCAACTTTATTCAAATCCTTTTGACTCGTTTAAAGTATGGTTGTCAGTGGTGGTCAGAAAAAGGTCAACAATTCGAATTGTTTACAATGTAAAAAACATAATATGTCAAACTTTTAAATGAACGAGCATAATTCTGACCAAACTTAATCAGAGCATTCATATTTTGTTTCAATGTATGTACAGGGTTTCTCACCTGGTGATGTCTCGGTAGTTTTATTATTCTTATATTTACCTAAAAATGCTTTATGCATGGTTTAATCCGTTTATTTAAAAAAGTGATAGTACGAGTATATGGAATTGTGTGTGTACGTTTTCCATTACTAGGTGAATAAATCGCCAATGCTCGTGTTTCGATTTTTTAAATCCTCGCTTTATTTTAAACCCTTTTTTATAGCCCTACACCCCTGCCTCGTATTCTTTATATTATTTTCAACTAATACAGATACGTGTACGGCAAAGCTGTTGAAGGGATTGCAGGACTCGACATTAACATCCGGAAGAAGGGAGATGTGTCGGAGCCGAAGTTAGTTGTAACCATGGAGAGACAGCAGGTATTTTATAACTTATCATCTGCAAGAAGACGACATATAATAAACCATGTTGTAAATCTGTTTCGTTATGCTTGTTTTGTTTCCAACATACCGTATGCTACATAATCTACTATTTAGAAGCCATTCAAAGCAAATTGATGTGTGCTTCAGAAAAATCAAAATCAAACTATTGGAACATATACCATATATATATGTACAGTTTAAAACTAATATAAAATGCTTTATAACTGAATATGGATTCTAAACATTGTTATGTATATCGTGTTTATTTTTCTTTCAGCTAAATAATGGGAACGCATTCTTTGTAGTCGATATAAATAAGCTTGTCCAGAATAATGGAGGACAGTTCCCTGTAGACGCCGTGTTAGAGTTGACATCCACCGTGTATGAATCCGCAACAGGGAAAGAAGAGTCTGGGTCAGATGACTCCGTCATGTTTGTCAATGCCCCCTTCAAGTTTGACTTGTCGCGGTGCAAAACATCGTATCGGGAAGGAATAACATACTACATGCAGGTTACAGTGTTTTTGTGCAAAATATGTATTTAAACACGCTGCAATCGTCTGATTTTAATTACCTGACCTGTATTGAATTGCCTATTTTCAGAAGCATTTTCGCTTGCATTTTTACCGACTATAGATGCGGTATTTGTTTTCGGTTTTTGTTGTGTATTGTTTGTATTGTGTTTTGAGTTGTATGGGTAATTTTTTACTGTGGCATACCGTTTGGGTTAAACGTACATATACGTACACCAGCTAATTATATATGTAACTGCTTTTTTAAAATTGTCACCACAGTCACACATTAGTGACTACAATCCAAAATGTGTGACTGCAGCTTCATTTACAAATATATAGAGGATATTTGTTTATTTCGGTGTAAGATCGTATTTTATTTCACGAGTGTTCGTAGAAAATGGTATTTTGACGAGTGGCTGCGCCACTCGTGAATATATATTTTTTTCTATGATCACGAGTGAAATGAAATACGATCTTACACCGAAACCAACAAATGTTATTTTTATTGTATGCTTTTGGACAATAAATAAATATAATTGCGCTAGATAAGCTTAAACGTCACAAGTTCGTGTATTTTGATGTCACAAAAATGACGTCATAAATTATTCCAAAACTGTCATTCGTTAGAATGGTGGGAAAAAAGAGCCATATTTTGTGAGACGTTGTTGCTAAATTAAAATTTTGTTGAATTTTATAATGTGTTTTATGTTAACACATGCGTATACATACTATACATGTATATAAATTTGCCAAGGGTTGTAAACCACTACTTGTAGATTTATGCTATTTATAGAAAAAATAGTCCGTTTTATGTTATATGTGAAAATATAAAATTTATTTCACCAATAAAATTCGATATTTCACTAAAAAGCATATACTTAGTAATAAACCTGCAGTAACACAATTTCAGATTCGTCGCAAAATTATTTCTGTAAAATCCCCTAATGTTTGGTATTTCCCATAGATTGACATGCTTCATGCGAACGGTAAACCGGCTGGTCGGGAAGACTTTGTTCTAGAGATTGATGACGGCGACGGACGTCCGGAGTCCCAACTCCATCAAACAAACGACGACGGGCATTATTTGGCTCAGATACCGGCAATTAACAGGGACGTTAATCGTAGGTTAAAGGTTAGTGAATTTCTACTTGATTATTATATACGGCTATTCTCAACCATGATCAGCATTTTACTGTAGGTTTATGATATGAAAGTGGTTTTTATTGTATATAAGGTTATTAAACTGATCAGTATTTGTCAAGTGCATGTTTCAATATAGCATACTGATTTATTGTATTGGTCTTTGTAACACTTAACTTAGATATTTGATTCTAAACCATTTGGTAACAATATAAAAAAACACAATAGAATTAAGAAATAATTTTCGATTTATCGTTGTTTATTGGTCAATAAACAGCGATTTGTAGTTCTGATGCGTAGGAATTAAACCACGAGGGCGTTAGCCCGAGTTGTTTAATAGCTACGCATCAGAACGACAAAGAGTTGTGTATTTTCCGATAAACAACGATAATGCGAAAATTATTTCGATTCTAACATGACTTGACATATATTTTTGCACATGTAATTGGAACTACTTTTTACTATGCTCAGAATCGGGTCTTTTTTGCGTTGTTTATGGGCTGTTTAACAACGATACTTTTGTTTTTGTCTATAGAAAATATAAGCGAGTTTCGTGTTAGAATGTAGATTTGAAGGTGTCTTCGTGTTGGCTGTCATTGTAGTAACTGTTTGTCAACGTCTGATTTATGACGTTCCTTTTATGGTGTTTCAATATTGCCTGCCAAATAATAATTTATTAAAGAAACAAATGCATTTACATCACAAATGTTTTTTTTCCTCAGGTGTACACCGAGGGGTATAAGGATTATGCAGCTGAGTTGGTCCTGCAGCAATATAAGGGCAAGAGCCAAATAGTTGTGGAGAAAGTAGAAAGAGTAAGTATGTCCCATACGAATAGTTGTGGAGAAAGTAGAAAGAGTAAGTATGTCCCATACGAATAGTTGTGGAGAAAGTAGAAAGAGTAAGTATGTACCATACGAATAGTTGTGGAGAAAGTAGAAAGAGTAAGTATGTCCCATACGAATAGTTGTGGAGAAAGTAGAAAGAGTAAGTATGTCCCATACGAATAGTTGTGGAGAAAGTAGAAAGAGTAAGTATGTCCCATACGAATAGTTGTGGAGAAAGTAGAAAGAGTAAGTATGTCCCATACGAATAGTTGTGGAGAAAGTAGATAGAGTAAGTATTTCCCATACGAATAGTTGTGGAGAAAGTAGAAAGAGTAAGTATGTCCCATACGAATTTCAATCGTTTATGTTGTTGTTTCATGCGAATAATTAGTAACTAGCACATGATACGCACGTTTATATGTGATTTTATATTACGAATTATCAAAGTAGCACTTATGCGTTAAACACACATTTGACATTAATTTGAGAATATGCACAAGTTCATATGTATTTGTGTTTTCGTTCCGTTAGGAAGGCAACTCATTCATACAAGCCACCACAGACATCAACATGAATAATGTAAACCAATGTTCTGGCATAATTTTACTGGTGAGTATGCCACCTTTTGTATAATACCGCGAAATATTAATCAACGTTACAATATTACGCACAATATTAGTGGAAATGCACGTCTTGTATCAGTTAGCACGAACAAATAAAACAATCAACTGTTCCTGTATAAGATTTGCCCTACGGGCAGATCTCGGAAAAATAAAAGTGCCTGTGTGAAATTACTTATTTAATAAGTATTTTAATTTTCAATAATATTGAAGTTTTTTTCTCATATATTTAATTCGCACGGCGTCCAGTTCTGCAAACGAAAAACTGGTATTTTTATCCATTAAGGACCCAGTTATAAAACGTCACGATTTTAAAAGATTGCAAATGGAAAAGTGCTTGCTTTTGGTTCTGAAGTAAACAAGCCTCCGGTTAAAACTTGATGTTTATCTCTTATTTGAGCACGTAGGCTTAAAACATATTTTGTATACTTCGTATTGTAGATAACTTCTCGGGGAAGGATTGTCAAGAAAAATTACTATCCACCTGTCAAGGATCCGTCTTTTAAATTGGAACCAGATGTTGTAGAGAAGGTGTCACCTGTCGGCCGAGTGTTTGCGTTTTATGTGGATAACAACCAACTTATAGCAGACTCGTCCATCTTTCACGTAGATGCAAAATGCCGTGAAAAGGTAAGACAGTTTTTTGTTTGGGTTTAACTCAAACGCGAAAATCAACAATACATTGTCGGTAGAAAACGTAGGTGTTTGTGTCTAGACAGCGAAACCCAAGTTTGAAGATAATCTCCCGTTTTTTCCTCTATGTTAAACATGTAATTGTATTCTTAATTAAACATATAAATTAAAATAACTAAACATAAAGTAATGAAAGTAAAATACAGGAGATAGGCGCACAACAAAGACTACAATTGTCACACTGAGCATCCATGTGATGCAATCGATAATCGTTTACCAGTATTCATTACATACCCTTTTTATTTAATTTGACATTTTCAACCTGTTTTTAAAAGATATTATTGGTTCCGAAAGTGGATATCGAATAAAATGAACAATTAAAATATTAAAATTAATACAAACATTGATTTTTTTTATTAAAAAGTCAAATAACACCAGTATTTAAGTAATTCTGATACAAAGTAACAACGTCATAATTAATTTGTATCGATTTACTTCATAGTTTAGTTTAAATCAAGTCTCTATTTAAAAATGATGTTCAGTTGTTACGTGCAATCGAAAACGTAGTACACGATGTAATTATTTTTCATATACTCGAATGACTTTACTATACTGATTTTGGTTAACAGTTTAATATTAAATATAATTTAAATTGTGGATCCTCATAAAGTATATATTTATTTTTTATATTTATTTACATACAAACTAAATGCCTTGAAATATGTTAGTCCAACTACAAGTACTACAACAAATACAGACATAGGATAACCAGTCATACATTTTACATTAAACATTTTCCGGGCACTTAAGTAATGTTTCTGAATATTTTAATTCAGAGGAACATAGCATCCAACATTTCTTTTATCCTGATTTAAAAGATATACAAAGCCTGGAAACGGTTATTCAGTGAAAAATCTTGTTTGCATTACTTATAGGTCTCCTAAGGATGTATTCAAAACATATTGTTCTGGATTTTAAGATTGAAGATTTTACTGGATTATTTAACATATTGCACTCTCACGTGCATACTTCAGTACTTTTGTACCTGCATTGACCCTTCTTTAAAACCATAGTTATTGCATTCATGTATTTGTTTGATCATGTTAGTGTCGACCTAATATTCACATTTTTGTCGTTTAGCGGGACGAAAACAAATATTTGTCGTTCCGATCCGCGTTTATACAACAACAAAATAATAAATCATCGCAATTCCGTATCGTTTTCCTACGTAACATTAAACATAACATTAAGGAGATATTCTCTGACAGCTGGAGTTACATACTGATAAACCGGAAGTGCAGCCAGGAGCATCATCCAAACTGAAAGTTACCGGTCCATCCGGAATGTGGGTGGGCTTCAACGTCATCGACAAGGCGTTGCTGCTCCTGAACAGCGAGAACGTTCTGAGAGAGGATAAGGTAATGTCATACATAGGTAATGGCAACTATTTTGCAATGACGAAGTCCTAAACCATAAATAGGAAATTACAACAGCAACACCACCAACTACATCTACTATTGGTGCTACTACTACTACTACTACTACTACTACTACTACTACTACTACTACTACTACTACTACTACTACTACCTCTACTACTACTACTACTACTACTACTACTACTACTACTACTACTACTAGTACTACTATTACTACTACTACTATACTACTACTACTACTACTGCTACTACAACTACTTCTATCTAATGATTATTATGATTATGATTTTTATGATTATTATGACTGTTATGATTATCATGATGATGATGACGATTATTATGATTGTGATTATGATTATGATGATGATGATTATTATTATTATTATTATTACTATTATAATTATTATTATTATTATTATTATTATTATTGTTATTATTATTACTTCTTGACAAATTGTTGGAATGCTGGTTTTATTTTATCTTTTAATTTTTATTGAATTTGAAAGGATTTCAAACTGATAACATATTGATTGTATATTTCAGCTTTCATGTGTTATGCCTTGGAAATGCATGAAAATGTATTTAAATCTGGAACTGTAATCGTGTTTGCCGCCGAATCCGTTACACACTTTATACCAACATACATAATCTTTTAACTGACGCTTTAGCTGTTAAGTGTGTTCGTAGCCTGATATACGTACGATTCTGTATTAAGTGGTCTTCAATACGGTTATCATAACAGGCATTGATTTGCAAATTTGATCCCAGCGATTAATTCAGTGGACAATAATTTCTAGTCATCTTCAACGAGTATAGGAGTGAACTTGATAACTATGAATCAATTGTTTAAAATTGTGTCTAAATACAATTTATAGGACAAAACATGCTCCACGTAGTGTATTACGAACAGCATCCTAATTCAAGCAATACATTTAAGTCACATAGAATTGGTTACAACATATCTTGACAAGTTTTGAATATTGTGTAGGTTTTTAAAGAAATGGAAGCTCATGACCTGGGTTGTGGTGCTGGAGGTGGCACAAACAGTGAAGAAGTATTCAAGGTAAAATAAAAACCATTTACAAAACTTATCTTTGAAAATAACCGCGTTACTGGTAAGCTTCCAAACATGCATAGTGTACGTTTGCTTTATATTTTGATAGTAAGCGAATCCTAACATGTGACATGACGATTCAAAACAACTGAGGTCCTGGGTTCAATTCATTCTCGGAGCGTTCTCTAAATCTCCCCAAATGACCCCAAGTACTGGTTCTACCCAGGAAACGGACTCGAGAGGGTCTCAATAAGCCTTAGGCTTTCGATGCAATCGCGCTAAAAATAAAAATAATAGGTTTAAACTAAAACAACTGACGGCTTTTCCTTTGTCAGAATGCCGGGCTCACAATTCTAACAAATGCTGATGTCAGTGCTGAACGTATCCAAAGAGAAACGACTGAATGTGCCGCAAAGAAACGAAAACGACGCGCTATTCCTGACTCAAACGGTAAACAATTGCTGGTATAGCTCTTATATTTTCCTATACATTATATTTAAATATTCCACTTTTATTGTATGCATGTACTTATGTAGAGCTATTGAATGACCATGTGAACATGAAAAACGAGCTCTGCGAATTGAAAATATCGTTGCAAATGTTTACGAAATAGAATATACATGTATTTTTTAAAATATATTATTTTTCTTTTTATATATTTTTTCAGGTTGTTATTATGGCGCAAACCCAGTTTGCTGTAAAGAGGCGGAGCAGTATGCATTAGACGTAATATATGACTACGATATAGAAAAGGAGCATTTCAACTCTAAAGTATCAGAACCCGTTCCATACACAGTGTGTTATTCGAAAGCACGACAATTGACCACCCAATATCAGGACAAAGTGCCATCCAAATGTCCAATGGCATTTTTCGAGGCTTGCTTTGTTACAATGACGGATGAACTGAGCAGTATGTATTATCTTGTATTATCTTGTATTATCTTTGTACAATTTAAGGATGAATGATACAGGACTGTACAAAATATTATTTTATTACAAAATGACATTTTAATGAATTACAAAACGCATATTTTTTTAGACTAATTAATTAACCAAAATGATGTTGAACTCGTATAATCAACTTCACAATTAGATATGTTGTCATATGACTTACGTACAAGTGTAATATATTATCGTTCTCTGACTTCAAGTTTGAGCATTTAGGATTGGCAGTATGCTTTTATACAAACATCCAATGTTTGCATTGACCGTTCCAAGCCGATGACCCCATATGTATTGGTATTTGTGTTTTATGTTTGTTACGTGTTTTTGTATTGTGCTGTGTTGTTTGGCAATGAGTCAGTTTTATTCGTATTAACGTTTTGTGTTTGTCACGTGTTTCGTGCTGTGCTGTGTAGTTTTTGCAACTGGTCACTTGCCGTAAATAAAGGCCCTTGTGCTGCTTTTAAGAATTCTCTTCTGCTGATGCGCTGGAGTTTCACTTTGTTCATATTTCTTAGAACACTAAGTCAAGTAATTGATTTTTTTTTTCTACCAAACGAGTGTCAACTTGACAAATTGCAATTTATAGCATAGAATGTATTGAACGAATAATTTCACTTTGTTTATATGTTAATAAATTTCCAGAGTCAGAGGTCGCTAGCGGCAGATCAGTTTATATCCTGAACCAGGATCAGTATACGAGGGACGTCAGTATGTTAGCAGGATTTGGATTGTCCATGAAAGTTCGCAAAAACTTTGAAACATCCTTCTTCTTCGAGGAGCATATGCTAGGGTATACAGTTTCAAAACAATTAGCGATCGCGTGACGAATTATTAAAACAGTCGTTGTAAATTGTTGTTAAACGTAATATATACGATCTATCAACAAAGATATATTTGTTAATTTTGGTGTAAGATCGTATTTTATTTCACAAGAATTCATAAAAAATGGTATTTTCACGAGTGGCGCAGCCACGAGTGATAATATCTACTTTTTATGATCACGAGTGAAATAAAATACGATCTTACATCGAAATCAACAAATTTTCATTTTATTTTATGCTTTTGGACAATATATAAAAATAAAATTGCGCGAGATAAGCTTAAACGTTACAAGTTCGTGTATTCTGACGTCATAAATGATTCCAAGACTGTCACTCGTTAGTATGGTGGGGAAAAGTACCATATTTTGTGAGTCTTATTCGCTAAATTATAATTTTGTTGAATTGTATCATGTGTTTTATGTACATGTATATACATTTGCCAAGGGATGTAAACCACTACTTGAAGATCGATGCTATTTATGGAAAAGTAGTCCGTTTTATGTTATATTTTCACTGCAGCGAAAATATAAAATCTTATATTTACAATGCTCCAACAGTGAATATATAGAATTTTATTTCGCCCATAAAATTCGATATTTCACTGAAAAGCATATAATAAAGTGACTTTTATAAACGCGTTCTATATAAATGGCAATCCTAACACATTTATATTTACAGCAGAAGAAAATGAACATCCGATAAAAACAAGCATTCAAATCAAATCACTACACTATCAAACAATCAAACATAGACATTTTAACGCAAACAATCACTGTTTTAGGATAAAACAATACAAAAGAAAATGTTTCAATTAACCAACCTTTATATGTTCCACTTGTTATTTTGTTTTATTTTTTTCATTTGAAGATTTGTTAAAAGTTCAAACCTGATTTTGTTGAGGAACTATGAGACATATTGTTAAAGTCCAAACGGTATTACCGTTGATGAAAATAACATACATATTATGTTTACAACATTTTGTAAAATAAGTGCACAGGAATACCAATGTTTTCTACAAATGTATAACTAATACAAGAAAATAATAATGATTCTGGTATAGATAAAACAATTATTTTGTTGTTTTCAGTGAACATGGTTTTGAAACTAACCTGAAGTACAGGGACTCTATAACAGAGTGGTCTATTCAAGCCATAGGTAACATAAATACATTATGATTGATCGCCCATGCGTCTGCATACCTTTTTATATAAGGTTTCATTATACGTCGAAAATGTAAAATAGATAACACGTTTCAAGCTCAACAAATAAATCAATATAAACATGTTTAACATAACCATTTTAGTATTAAAAAGTGGCGATTTAGTATTTAGTGTTTAATGTATTCATCTCACTAGATTTATAATAAATTGAATACAAAATATAAGGCAAATATATTTTTATGGGCACAACGTTTATTATGGGCTATATTTGTAATCACTACATTTAAAAATCAAACGACAATGTTATTTGGTCCTTCACCAAGGCGCTAAATAATATGTTTCAATCGTGCTTTATATGTAAAATCAAAAGTTCGAAGTACAAATGGTCAATATTTTATTCAACAAAGGCATAAGTGAGAACACAGGCGCCTGCATTGCAACTCCAAAAGAAGTCAAAACATTCAAGGACTTTTTTATTCAAGTCGACCTGCCGTACAAAGTAACACGAAAGGAAAACTTCAACGTTAAAGTTACAGTGTTTAATTACATACAAAACCAACAAATGGTAAGTATTTGAACTCAAAGGTTGTCTTGTGTTTATTTATGTTTCAACATTTAATATTTTCAGAAATATTCTGATTAATTTTTCACCAATATGCATTTTTTTCCAAACTGTCGAACAGAACCAATAAACAAGTAACAAAAACACAGATCGCTCCGCCTCTCTTTATGTCTACGGTTGTTTGTCCAAGGATTTGAAGTAAATAAATTGGATTATGAACAGAACAGAAATTTTACTACACATACACTTTACAGTTTCTAGTGTTTAACAATAATACATTGTACATTATACCTTATAGTAAGTGATAATTTATTTTAATATTTCTAAAACTGGATGAACTTGTCTAAATATAAATGAAACTTGCATTTTCACTCATAAGAATAGTACATCTATTTAAAATGGAACTGTTTTCGTGTGTCCATTTGAAGTAAACAACAATTATATAACTATAGCCACATGAATATCAAATTAATTAAGCAGTAGTGGTATAGAATATGTTTACAGATATACATCAATATGCACATATATGCAAACATCTGTTATTAATTGTTCATCATAATATTTTGGCGAATACTTAATGCCTCTGATATGTACTTGCTTAACCTAAACATTTCAATTTTATTATTATGCAACCATGTGCTATTATTTACCACTGAAATATAAACCCATAATTGGTCAACTCAATACTGTATTGAGGTCGCGGTGGCGTAGTGGATATGGTGTCCGCCTAGCGATCGGGAGGTCCCGGGTTCGATCCCCACTCTGGGAGCGTTCTTGAGATCTCCCCCAAAGACACCAAGTACTGGTTCTACCCAGGAAACGGACTCGAGAGTGTCTCAATAAGCCTAAGGCTTTCGATCCAATCGAGCTAAAATAAATAGGTTTAAACTTAAACTAATACTTTATTGACAAGTGTCTAGTGTCAATTGTTACACACACGTTTGGTGGGAAAAAAGTGGCATAATTTTTGCGTCTTTGTTGCTAAATTATATTTTTGTTGATTGTTATCATGTGTTTTCTTTAAGCCAATGAATGTTAATACTGTACATGTAAATAAATTTGCCAAGGGGGGGGGGGGGGGGTAAACCACTACTGGTAGATGGATGCGATTGATATAAAAAGTGCGTTTTATGTTAAAACAGATAAAATATATAATTTTATTTCACCAATAAAATGCTATATTTCACTGAAAAGCATATAATAAATGTATATTATTTTTATTCCATTGATCGTCGACGAAACAAGATTCAGTACTAGACATACCTACGTTTTTAACATGCATTTAGCCAAACTGTTCAAGTGTAATGGAATTTAAACATTGCACGTACAGGCCCGTATCTATCTGAAAGGCGTTAACGATCTGTGTTATGGAACTTCACCGGGTGAGCAGTCGCCCCCACAGCTTGTAACCTTGGTGAGTAGCGAATTACTCTGTTACTTTTAAGACAGTATTTATAGAAATAAGCCAATATATTCGTTAAAGTAGATTGGTGATTCAACATCTGTTTTAATAACTGTTGTGTTTATAAAAAAAAAACAAAAACAAAAAACATTGCATTTTATCACCGAATGTTTTTAAGCTTATGAACTCTGAAATACAGACAATTGAACAATATGTCATCATTTAATGTTTGTTTCAAACTATGTATAAATAATAAATAAATAACTTACTAATGCGACATCTGTTTGCACCAGGGGGCTTTCTTATCACTTATATAATAATTTTAGCCTCCAAACAGCGCCAAGACTCTGACGTTCCCCATGATCCCACTGAAAGCAGGCTCCTATCCAATCACTGTGTCTGCTTTTGTTACAAACGAGAACACGCCTAACGCAGACATTGTGGAAAAACAACTTCTCGTTGTGGTAGTATTTCACAAGACATGAACATGTTCATGTTATACATATAGCTATTTAGTTTTTCTTCATATGATACATATTGTTGTGTGGTTTTGTTGCTTTTACAGAACATTCAACATGCTCACCATATTTGAAAATCATTCAAAAAGGAATTTTTACAATTTTGAATTTTAATTGGCAACCAAATGGTGTGTATACATTATACAGCAAATAATACGTTATATTATAATAAGTATTAAAGTATTACCATGTTATTAAAATCTGACGTTATTCTACGTTGCATAAAAATGTGCCTTCTATTTACATGTACATCTTATGGAAGGTATTGTGCTTAACTAAAGGGTCATTTCCACTGTTTGAACATTAATGACACAGTGTTTGGTGTCTATTAATTGTCGTATGTAGTATAAACTAGTGTTGAGCTTACCCGAGTAGCATTGAGAAGTGTGTACGAAGTCTTAGGAATACTTTAATACAGAAAAATAGAACATTTGCGAATATATTTGTAACTAAGGTGTTTGTAAAATATGCAAACTGAGCAGATATTTTGAATACCCTACTGTTCACTGCCGTTCAGTTGCTTTCTGATCAAAGGCTGCTATATAGAATAATACAAATTAATGAAATTGTTATGAGTTTATGCGTAATATGCGTAATATGTGCTACATTTACAGTTTTCGGTCCGTTATTGGCGCATCATGTTAAATGCTGAGACTTTTTTTGTTTTGTTTTTTCAGAACGAAGGCATTCAAGAAAGGATGAACTTCACTGTATGCCTTGACCCAAATAACCAAATGGAAAATTGTATCAACGGTCCAGAAGTGAAAAGCATAGGTATACCGTTAATTTTTATCTATATTTATGTGTGGTAAAATGGATCTACGTTTGCCCATTTGAATATCTGATATAATATGATACATTTCTTATGTTATATATTATTGCTTCTCAATACTTTATTAGACGTCGAAACGAAATATATGCAAACTAATCTGCTGTTACAGTGATTGCAGTGTGATACTGAACGATTAAACTAATTTACACCAAAAAGCAGATTTTTATGTTTGTAAAACTCGATAAATGGAATAAATACTTAACTAATTGTCGAAAAGCGTTATAAATGTTTGTAGCGACAAATGAAAATTCTACTGCACAACCATGCCGACCAGCATGTTACCTGACATTGTAAATCTCGATGTTTAAAAGGACTGCGTAAACGAAAAATTGGCTTCCGATTGCACTGTCAATGATACTTTATGATATCAATGAGCTATGCTATGCTATGCTATGTCATTTGCATGAAATAAAAACAAATACTAGTGTAGTGCCGGTCCGTCTGGTAGCCCGGGTACATCACCACAATACGCTACAGTAAACAAAAAATTCTTATTAAACAATATTTATTTAAATGTGTTCTATCTATTTCGGTTTCTTTAAGTTAATTTCTGAAAACAGTTTCAAGTTCATTTTCTAAACAGTTCTAAACAATCTACCTGATTGACGATCCTGTCCATTGATTGACCAAAAGGCAACTGAAGCCAAATGACAGTTCGGCCCTATTTATACTCGTAGGAAGATGGCGTCATGAGCACTTCTCAATGAATGACCTCATAATAGTAAACACGCAAGATAGAGGACAAAAGTAAAATACCGCGAAATATATGAGATCTTATTGTAATTTGTAATGAAGATAATTATTATTATACAGTGAATTAATTAAAAGTAAGCTTAGAAAATATCAATAGATTGTTTTATTTATTTAATATAACATGGCATTTAATGAAATTAACAATGATTTACATTAATGACCTTGACATTCGTACTCAACGTTCATGATAACAAAATAATGAAAGTGATTTAAAACAATGGGCTAGGTCATAGCAATATAATACACAATGAAATAGTTGATAAAAATAAATTAGCAAAAAAGTTTGAATAAATCAAACTCCAAGTTGGCATCGAACTCACAACTTAGGAGTCATACGACAAAATGACCGTATACAGCTCTTTATTCAACTGCGCTATGCTGCTTGGTAATGACTTGTACTAGTAGTGTAGTAATAGTAGTAGTAGTAGTAGTAGTAGTAGTAGTATTTGTAGTAGTATTAGCATTTGTAGTAGTATTTGTAGTAAAGTAGTAGTAGTAGTAGTAGTAGTAGTAGTAGTAGTAGTAGTAGTAGTAGCAGCTGTAGTAGTAGTAATAGTAGTAGTAGTAGGAGTAGTAGTAGTAGTAGTAGTAGCAGTAGTTGTTGTTGTTGTAGAAGTAGTAGTAGTAGTAGCAGTTATAGTAGTAGCAGTAGTAGTAGTAGTGGTAGTAGTAGTAGTAGTAGTAGTAGTAGTAGTAGTAGTAGTAGTAGTAGTAGTAGTAGTAGTAGTAGTAATAGTAGTAGTAGTAGTAGTAGTAGTAGTAGTAGAAGTAGTAGTAGTAGCAGCAGCTGTAGTAGTAGTAATAGTTATAGTAGTAGGAGTAGCAGTAGTAGTAGTAGTAGTAGTAGTAGTAGTAGTGGTAGTTGTTGTTGTTGTTGTAGAAGTAGTAGTAGTAGTAGCAGTAGTAGTAGTAGCAGTAGTAGTAGTAGTGGTAGTAGTAGTAGTAGTAGTAGTAGTAGTAGTAGTAGTAGTAGTAGTAGTAGTAGTAGTAGTAGTAGTGGTGGTAGTAGTAGTAGTAGTAGTAGTAGTGGTAGTAGTAGTAGTAGTAGTAGTAGTACAATTAGTTGTAGTAGTAGTAGTAGTAGTAGTAGTAGTTGTTGTTGTTATTGTTGTAGTAGTAGTAGTAGTAGCAATATTATTAGTAGTAGTTGTTGTAGTAGTAGTAGTTGTAGTAGTAGTTGTTGTTGTAGTAGTAGTTGTAGTAGTAGTAGTAGTAGTAGTACTAGTAGTAGTAGTAGTAGTAATTGTAGTAGTAGTAGTAGTAGTAGTAGTAGTAGTAGTAGTAGTAGTAGTAGTAGTAGTAGTAGTAGTAGTAGTAGTAGTAGTAGTGGTAGTTGTTGTTATTGTTGTAGTAGTAGTAGTAGCAATATTATTATTAGTAGTTGTTGTAGTAGTAGTAGTTGTAGTAGTAGTTGTTGTTGTAGTAGTAGTTGTAGTAGTAGTAGTAGTAGTAGTACTAGTAGGAGGCGGAGGAGGAGAAGGAGGAATAGGAGTAGTGGTTGTAGTTCCATAACTTCGTAATGCCTGGAATGATATTAATATGACAAAAACTTCAAATATAGGAATAATATAAGAATGAAGATTGTGTAGGAAGCAAAGGGATATGAGAAACACTCAGGGACTAGGTCTGTTCAAGGTCACGCTTCAATGTGAAAGGTTAAAATAGTTGTCCACGTCATATATTGTACGCGTCCCTTTTTATTTTTCAAGTCCATTTTCCCTCATATGCAGGTAATTTCAGGCAAAACATTGTTTAGTATCAAAACGCCACAATTGCAAACCTCTTCATGTGTGTCAAAGCGGTATGTGGGCGCATTAATCACCTTTTGTGATAGCTCTAGTTATTATTATTATTATTAATATTATTATTACTATTATTATTTGTTATTCTTCTTCTTATTATTATTATTTACAGCGCGGTTAAATGTTGGTGACAGTCTGTCTGTGAAAATGGAATTAGTGCTGCCTTTGCCACTCTCTGCGTTGCCCGGAACTGCAACTGCAAATGCCTATATTAAGAGTAAATATAGCGTGATTTTAGCTTTGCTGATTATTTTGTCGATTTTGAGTTTTATGGTACAGCTCTATGACTTATACTGCATACAACATATGCTTTTTGTTTTATTCTAAGCCTATCCATAAACGCATTTTTGATATAACTCGGGAATCCTTATTTGGCAGAAGCGTCAAGATATTATATATTTAAAAAAGATTTTTCGATTTATTGCTGTTTATCGGCTAATAAACAACAATTTGGAGTTATGATGCGTATGAATTAAACCACGAGGGCGTTAGCCCGAGTTGTTTAATATCCACGCAACAGAACGACAAAGAGTTGTTTATTGGCCGATTAACAACGATAGTGCGAAAATTATTTTGATTATAACATGAATTGACATACAGTTTTGCCATTGTAATTGGAACTACTTTTTACTTTTTACTCCACACAAAATCAGAACTTCTTTCTGCGTTGTTTATTGGGTAGCTGAACAACGTTAATTTGGTTCTTTATCTATAGAAACATTAGCGAGTATCATGTTAGAATTTTTAATTAAACTTCAGCACATGATTATATGATTTACTATTTTCAAGACAATTTATAAGTGTTCGTGTTTATGACATAAAACTAGTCTCTTATATTTATAATACGTTTTATACACATTTTCCTTTAGATATTCTAGAAATATATGATAAATGGAAGCGTGAGAAAAACATCTCGTGTTTCCTTATTTGAGGCGAGTGACCAATCAACACAACACAAAACATATGATTTAAACTTGGGTCATCGCCTAGGAACTGTCAATGCAAAATATTTGTGAATAGACCGATTAAAAGACATGCCGAACATTACACTTTGCCAAGAATTAATCTGAATACACTTAAATGTAAATAAATTTGAACCTCATAATATTTGATTTCAAAATAAACAGTAATAAAATATAATGTCATTGCCATTTGAAAACGAATTACAACATCGCATGTTTACAACATTTCAAGAATAAACATCATATAAGAGATATTTTAAATCAGAAAACGTACCGTAGAGTTGGCTGTCGATTTTAAGTTTAGAATCTCAGTGTTTTCAATTATATATTATCCAAATACATACTAGCATAGGCAACCAAAGATGCAAACGTTTATACTGATGACTAGGTAACCTGATGGGACAACCCGTCTCGTGTGTCTTGGAGGGCGTTGACAAAATGTTTAATGAACCTAGAGGATGTGGAGAACAAACCATGATCTACACAGCACCTATTGTCTACGGAATGTACTTCCTGAAGCAAACAGGGACTATGGAGGCGAAACACGAGGATTCCGGGACTAAATATATGCGAAACGGTGTGTAAATATTGACCAAACTCTGTAAAAACTCTGAAACAAGTCGTAATCTAAACCTTAGTCTTTTGTAATATTGACCAATGTAAATCAATACTCATACGTACCAGCTATCTTTATTAGTCAATATTTCAAATTAAGAGATCTTTTAAGATTGAGAACCGTAGTTTATCAGACGACCCGCATTTTTGGTATTTAAACGCTTGTCTAACTTTCTATGTCATTTTTGCATAATATATACTCGACACAAAAAGAAAGTATCCACTAATATATTTTATTGTTTATCGATACCTAATGTTCAATCTAAATTTTATATATTTACAATGTATTAAAGAAGTCCATTAATGTGCAGTTGATATTCATGTACAGTTCAGTTAGTGTAAAAAATGTGTGTATATAATTTTTTAGTCACACGACTTTTTGCGCTGAAATTTTGTACACGCAAAAAGTTATTTAAGTGCACTGACCAGCGATATTTTGGTCTGACAAGCATAATATTAACACCTTTTGGCAATGTATATTTAAAGAGTATTATTATTATTATAATTTATTGATACCATCATATATATACTGAAGTAAATTAATAAAAACAGTTTTTTTTAGCGCAATTCTTAATGCAAAAGAACACACCTATGTGCAGTTATACTTTTTCCTGCCAAGAATTTTGGAAATATATTATTTT
Organism: Congeria kusceri; assembly: GCA_027627225.1. NCBI lineage: Eukaryota > Metazoa > Mollusca > Bivalvia > Myida > Dreissenidae > Congeria > Congeria kusceri. Next base: position 6,866,015 of record CM051040.1, on the reverse strand, counting down.
TGCAAACGTTAGAATTTATAGGTGCAATACACTCCTGACATTCAAATATATTTTGAGAAATAATATACAGGATCCGAATTTGCAATAAGTGAATTTTTAACACATGTCCGTTAATGACGCCTAAGTGACAATATGAAAACTTTAATTGTTTCAGGGATAACACAAGAGATATCTTCGTACCAGAAAGATGATGGCTCCTATGCGGCTTGGAAATCGCATCCGACCAGTTTGTGGTAATCACACTATCATAGTAGTATGTAATATATAATATCACAATGTTACAATTGAGGCGTGTCGTGGGAGAACAGGACTTAATGCGCGTGCGTTAAGTGTCGTCTCGGATTAGCCTGTGTAGATTTAGGTTTAGAAGAGGCTTCCTTGAAACAGAAAAAATCATAGACGCGGAAAGTGCCTCCCCGGATAAGCCTTTGCGGACTGCTGGTTTTCCCATGACATGCCTCGTTTCTTTTTGTGAGCTGTGCGGCATAAAGTCAAAGAGCTTGTGCCATGGCATGTCGCCCGTCGTGTGTGCACGCGTCAGTTCGTATATACATCCGTGAACAATTGTAACATCTCCCAATGGGCAAAATTATAGAAGGCATCCGTGAACAATTGTAACATCTCCCAATGGGCAAAATTATAGAAAAAAACACACAGAAATAATATCTGGGTGACATTTCAATTTGTTAATATGGGTCCGGGCCGATTCATAATTGTATAAATCTTGTCTGAATCTATTAGGCCTATGCACTTGATATATATTTGCTATTACCAATTTTGTTAAAATGAGGCTCCTGTGCTAACAATTGGTCTCGGTCCGGGGCTTTATTGGTTTTTAAGGACTTCCAGAAGAAAATCATAAAAGTCTTCTTTTAAGAAACTACAAACATAGGCCTTTGATATCTGGTATGTTTCATTGTCTTACGTCCCTTTACGTCCCTTTAAGCATGTTATAATACCGCCGTCCCGGGGCTCAAGTTTACATACTTTTATAGGAAACAACCTTAAAAGTATTTTTGCTTGAAACAATAAGGTGTATTATTTTGCTATGCGATATGTAGCATGCTTTACCAAAACTGTTTAAATAATTCCCGCGTGTTAAAAAAGGGGCCTACCCCTGCTCAATTTTTTTAAGGACTTTCTACGGATTTTCTATTAAAATCTTCTTGTCTGAAACTACAAGACGTATGCCTTGGATATTTGGTATGTAATATCGCGGATGGTCATTTACTGAAACGTCCCCCCCCCCCGAGCTAAAAACCACCGCAAATGTAGTTTAATAGAAAACACATTGAAAATGTTCTTGCCTAAAACTACAATGTATAAACGTCGATATTTGCTGTTTTGCATTACCTAATGGTTCTTTACCAAGTTTTATATGAACTATAAATAGGAAAACTAATAAATAAAACCTAATATTTGTCTATTTGGTTATGTAGCATTATCACCTGTTTAACTTGTTTTTCATGACCCTTGTATAGCCGGACACACCCAATTACTTGTTTGTATATCATTTATGTTCTTGTTTGATTTATTTTCAAACAAATGTTGATCAGAGAAAAGTCAAATTGTAATACAAACAGTAGATTTGTTTTCTCTACTTCGGCTCGTTCATGAGTTATTCAAGTTTAGCTTGAAAATCTCATTATTATTAAACAGTAATATACTACTCTCTTAGACTAAAGCGTTGTGAAGACTGGTGAACGAAATGTCGGCACTACGCTTATAGCAAATATAGTACTATTGGAATTAACATCTATTCACCGTTGTCGCCGTATTTAAGTTTACCGTTTGTTGTGGTGTTATTAATATTGATAATGAAATGATAATGGTTATTTGTTTTGATAATTTTTTTGATGGGATTGATAACACTTAATATGCTTGTGATTTCAGGTTAACGGCATTCGTTGCTAAAGTGTTTTGCCAAGCAGAACAAGTTGTTCAAGGTATTGTCGGGATGGAAAGCCTGCAGAAAACTTTATCATACATTGCAAATAGTAATTTGAAAGGAACTGGTCATTTCCGGGACGATGCGCCTGTTATTCATACTGAAATGCAGGTAAGAACAACATTGCACATTAGCCACAATAACACAGTTCTCGAAATGTGTTTTCCTACTGAAATGCAGGTACGAGCATAATAACACTGTGCATTTACCACACTATCAAAGTTCTTGAAAAAAATTCTACTAAAATGCAGGTACGAGTATAATAACATTGCAGGTTAGAAACAATAGCGCAGTTCTTAAAATTTCGCATAGATAGTAGAGTGTATATTACCCCGATATGTTTTTACATCATTGGACAAACACACGACGCAGTAAACGCTGTTAGCCAAGTCTTGCGTTTCCTTTCAGCACAATGATTCATCTATATATAATGAGCATCCATAATCGTCGTTTAATACGTTTTTAGATGGCATGATGATTTTGCACTGTTATATTAATTGTCTTTAATATTTCGAAAAATGATGGTTACATCAATACGTAAAAGGTTAGTTGATAGGCACAGTTCAAAAGCTTGAACCACATATGAAACGGTGAACTGAGTGATCCACATGTACCACATGCGTATACATGGACTCTCTTTATGTATACCAGAAGGTCTTTGACGTGTTATAAATTAATTTGGATTTTTTACACAAATTGGATCGTATGTTTCAACAGCATTATTTGTACAGGGTGTGCTGGGACAAGGCGATAGAAAAGCAGATCCGTCGTTGACAGCCTTTATTCTGACCTCATTGCAAGAATGTTCCGAACGAACTGAGGTATTGTATTGACGTAAATGAATTGTTAATCTGACTTAATAAAATGTTGCTAATAATTGATAGTTAAATTAAAAACTTTTGCACAGTACAATAAAGAGCAAAAACACAAATACATGCCAACAGTCCATTCAACCATAATTTAATGTTTTATTGGCCAACCGTGTAATTAAAAACAATTAACTCACGTTACATTCTGTGCAATTGTAGGAGGTCCAGAATTCCATCCACCAAGCGATAACTGCCCTAGAAACTATGCCAGTGAATATTAGAAAGAACAACCCTTATCTTCTGGCAATATCTACGTACGCCTTAGCTTTGTCCAATAGTTCAAAGAAAGATGAATTTAGGAGAGATCTATTTGAAATCAAGCGGAACAATGGAGGTATGGTAGTTTATTAAATATAGGATTAGCCAGATTGTTTTATTGTCTACGAGCTGCAATGGCATTTTACTTTTGCTTTGTTGAAACAATATTAACAGTTTGCATGTATCATTTTATTCCGTATTAATGTCATAATTTAATGACACTATTTATTCAGTAGCTAAATGACTTTCAGGTCGCCTATACTGGTCAAAAGACAATGCTGCTGACTCGTATGCCGTGGAAACAACGGCATATGCCCTTCTGTAGTTCCTGAAATTCGATGATTTTAAGACAAGCCACAAAATAGTGGCATGGTTGACAGAACAGAGTGATGCAATCGGAAAGTGGTGGTCAACCCAGGTAAGGAACAAAATTGTCTTGTTCTACTGGTAGATAAAGGAGTCAATTTGGCAACATAGACTAATTACTCCAACTGTCCTCAATCTAAGTATCATAATAAATGCTTGATCATAAAGAACTGAGGCTTTTGAGTGTAATAGATGTAATAAACTATGTCCATTTATAAACATTGGCATATTACTTGCATTTTAACTTCTTAAAAATTATATCAAAGACCATTAGATTATCCCAACGAAAATAAGATAGTTAAAGAATAAAATATGGTGTACACGTACACGATTATGGCAACTTGACTATCTAAGTATCAATTCATTACTTTATTGACGCCATTTACTTAATATTGATGAATTTTGATTTAGAGCTCCATTCATTTGAAGATATCGATTCAAACGCTTTCACATGATTGATTCTGCGATTACGATGTAGCAACAAATACTAATAACGGTTTGTCTGGTACCGAGGAAGACTATCGTAAAACTAACTTTAATATGAGGAAAATCATCATAGAAATAGCTTTATCGTGGAATTTTGAACAGAGCGATCGGACTATAGTGTATCTAAGATGAGGAAAATCATCATAGAAATAGCTTTATCGTGGAATTTTGAACAGAGCGATCGGACTATAGTGTATCACTGGTTTGAAAGCTTCTCGGATAATTTGATCATACTTTAGGAGCAGGAAAACTATCAATACGCTGACGCCAATGCTATGGATGTGGCTGTGGTCAATAAAACCTTCACTGAAAGTCAGAATGTGCCATCAGCATATGTACAATGAAGGCTGATAGCCCCTTCCGGCTTTCATTGGACTATATTTTCTGAATAACTTACATAATATCAGCAGACGTGCGCAAGTAAACATAATCTTCCAACGAGACCCTACACGCTATATGTCTGCCCTTACATAACCACACTAGATAATGCGACTGTCTCCAAATAAAGTGGGAGGTCCGAAACATCAATGAGTTCAGTCTATACGTGTGCCCTGATCTTATGTGATGGTGTGAATTGTATATCCCAGAGTGGTCTGCTGACTAAATCAGTAGTCCTTGAATATACATTGTCTATGCGTACATTTCATAGAAGTTGAATAATTTAACGTTTTTATGGTGTTATAAATAAAACTTAGTTTGTATAGGACTAGCAATTTCCTTGTAGTGACCACGTGACCACAGCTCAGTAGTCCCCATCGACTGATATTTTAGATTACATTTACGAATGTGTATAGTCCTTCATATTTTCAAATGTTTAATTGCAATCTTGGTATACCACACATACGCTGGTCTAAATTGATTAACATTAAGGATTTGTGACTAGTGTCATTATTACTTTAGTAAATGTATGTTCCTTTTACAAAGTTACTTATACTTAGATGAAAACGAAGCTAGTCTTAATAGCTCATTAACCTGATAGTATTCGCATCCTATGTAGTCCTATGTAGTTCTATGTAGTCCTATGTAGCTAACTTAGAAACTGGAAGCAATACACGTCGAAACAAACGCGCTTTTATTGAGCTAGTTGAGTTGATGAATGGTGTTCATCTTAGTAATTGTTCATGATTTTTGTCCATGTTTTCTTCATCGTTTTATGACATGTATACCCGTTTACTTTATGCTTTCCAGTGATTTATAGGGAAATATCAGTGAAATAAAAGTGGTAAATCACTGTTTAAATTACCACTCTGATAATTTTCACTGTTTCTTACTGGTTCCCTATTTAAAACAGTAAATGAAACGAAACTTCAACGATGCCGGACCTAAACATGTCAAATGAGTTCCGCAATATTTTCCAATAAAGCCCACTCAGATAGCAATTAAAATGAAAAGAAAAACTGTGGAAAGGCATAAAATATGAGAAAATTCGTTGGTTTCGGTATAATATCGACTTTTATTCACTCGTGAAAATATCAATTTCTATGATCACTCGTGAATTAATATCGATATTCTACCAAAACCAACAAATAGCCTCTATTTATTTCTTCAGGATACTGTGGTTGCCATGCAAGCCCTAGCGACCTACAGCGCGCGCACATATAACCCGGAGGTTAATCTCGCTGTGACAATTGAAAAGGGAAACTGGAAGCAGAGCACCGTCTTGAACAGTGATAACTCGCTCCTGCAGATTCTAATTCCAAACGTACGTATGTGCATGTGTCCTTCCATTTATCAACAACTATGTAGTGCATGTGATCCTCTTGGAGAACGATGGAAACTCAACTCAACTCAACACATTTTATTAAAGTTAATGAAGTCCACCGTCCCAACAATACACAATATACAAATACACAATTTGGAATTTACACAGTTGCCTCTTAAACACGTTTGTATCTAAGAATGTATGTTATTTGAGAGATCATTCACAAAAATTGAAAATTTATGGATAATTTCATCGTTTCTTAAGTTCATTAAAGAATAAAATTCATTAACAGAATTTCCAACATGGTACCAATTAAGCAGGTACTGAGTACATATTTCCTTATGTTGTGGAAAATTGAAAAAAAGCATGGTATTCACAGTCAATTACATTAATATTATTTTCATTGCGACAAAAAGTACATAATCTTGCATCGAACGCAATATTTGAATGTCTTCCTGCCTCAACATTTGATTTATGATTTAGAACATCTAAATTTAGAAAAAGCAACTTTATATTTGAATACTGATGGTTAGATCCTCAGTTGACATATTTCATATCAGACTTGGTTGTCAGGGCGGCGCAGTAATGGAATACGCAGGGTAAAGTACGAAGTAACTAGAGTCAAATAATGAGAGCCATTTGCACCAGCTTAACGCCTGAGCAAATTTAATGTGAAAGAAAAAGGTTTAATACCGGTAGTATGAAATGATTGTTCGCTCAATACATGTCAAATTTCCAACGCATCAACTTGAAGCTTAGTCGCAATGCCACTGCAATGGAAATCATGGCCTTAATAATAGCTTGACACAATTTGGTAATCGGTCATTTGTGACACTAAAATGAAAAATCGCATCTTACAACTTAGGCTTAGATATTGCTCAGATGATGATAGATTTAGAAATAGCATGTAGATTGCTTTCATAAAGATGAATATGAAATTCGGCCACAAATATTCATTAGCTTTACATATATGCAAATATCAGACGTATGGTGGGTGCCTCAAGTGGATCATGGTTTGAAACTGACATTGGAAACATATCTATCTACCTTTTTTAAACTTGTCGTTTTTTCCGACCTTTCTGCCTGGTTCTTTTTATTGCCCCCCCCCCCATACTGATTACGTCAGAGAATAGTTACGCAGGCAGATTTTATACAAATATATGTGTAACATAACACGAGTCAGAAAAACGAAACCACGAACGTCGTTTGCTAAATCTAATGCATATTTGTTAGCTTTTCATTATTTTTCATTATTTAAGATGTTAAATCTAGAAACACTATTATTTAAAGCTTCGAAATTATGATATATACGAAGTATTCGTAGTTATTAGTTTGATGTTCAAATGGCATTTTAGAACTTTGCTTTCATTCAAAGATTTTTTTTCTAAAATTGGCACTCTTTACTTAAGTTTCTTATTGTTATATTTCAGCTACCCGTAGATACCGGGGACAGTAAGATTGATGTCACAGTGAGTGGCAGGGGATCGGGCGTTTTAAAGATTGACATGTTTTACAACAGAAAAGCCGAGGACGACGAGATTTGTCCATTTTTTATCCGTCCTTTTGATATCAAGGATGTAAATTCCGATATTGCAAACAATCCAAACGCGGGTATCGTTGATGGCAGGTATATACATGTATCGATGTTATTATGCTCCCCGCAATGAGGGAGAATATAGTCGCCGCTTTGTCCCTCGTCCGAATTCTAATTTCAATGCAATTAGTTTTGTCCGGGTGTGAAACGAATTTGCCAGGTGATTTTTACCCATCATACTCCATGTCCGTCCGTCCTTCCAGTAATTGGTTTCCGCGCGAGATCTCAGGAACTAATGACCCGAATTTGATGAAACTTTATATGCAGCATCCCTATAGGGTGGGCATGCGCATATTGTCAGGTCGTTCCGGTCCCATGATTTATTCAGGCAGTTATTGCCTTTTGATTAGAAATAGGACATTTTCTAAGGAAATTTGCGTGTCCGCGCAAGATCTCAGGAACTAATAACCCGAATTCAATGAAAATTTACTGCTCATAAATCAGGTCCTTAGGTCAAGGTCACACCTAGAGGTCAAAGGGCAAATTTGACACTTGTCTGTGCTTTGACTTGTCATGGATTTTCAAAACTACCTGGCGTAAATGTTAACCTCAGTGAGATAACATGACGTGCATATAAACCAGATCCATAAAGGTTAAGGTCACGCTTAGAGGTCAAATACAATTAGCTTTTTCCTTGTCCTGACTATACCTTGGACATAGATTGACATATATGTTCCAATTAAATGGCACAAATGTTTGCCGGTATGAGACAGCATGTTACGAGCATGAACTAGATATGTAGGTCAAAAGTCAATGTCATACTTAAAGGTCAAAGTCGACATTAGCCGTTTGTTTCTCCGGACTTTTAATTTCTTCATTGGATTTTAAGAATTTAAACTAATGTTAGCCTGAACATGACAAAGTGTCTCCATATGAATCAGGTTCTTAGGTTTAAGGTCGTGGCCACATTTATAGGTCATAGCGTCAACGGGGAGCATCCATCGGTTTCCATATTCTTGTTTTACCTAAATGTAATATTTCAAACTATTCAAATGGATTGACCTGATATACCTTGTGTTTTTCACTCGTGGGCGAATCTGAAAACTTATTCAAAATTTCCAACTGTTCTTTTAATCCTCTTTTCCGTAAAAAGCTCTCTCAGTAGTAAATTCTTAAATAATCATATGCAGGCTCTCCGATAAAAAAATACTATTGGCATGTCCCATTCCAGGCAGTGTGATGTGTGTGGATTTTGCCAAGAACCTCAAAATATTGACTATGACTTGGATGTCGCTATGAACCGCGGAAAGCGACAAGCAATACAAGTTGCTGGAGCAGTCCAGAAATGTTTTCAGTTCCAAATCAGGTAAGGATGTTAATAATTTAGTAACGTGTCATATTTTCTTTAAATCACCGTTATTTATGATTATGATTATTATCATGATTGACACTGTTATGATTTTTTTTAACTACTACTACTACTACTACTACTACTACTACTACTACTACTACTACTACTACTACTACTACTACTACTACTACTACTACTACTACTACTTATTCTTTGTTTCTTTTTCTTCTTTTTATTTATTATAATTATTATTACTATAATAATTATTATTATTTTTATTATTATTATTATTATCATTATTATTAGTAGTATTAGTAGTAGTAGTAGTAGCAGTAGTAGTAGTAGTAGTAGTTGTAGTAGTAGTAGTAGTAGTAGTAGTAGTAGTAGTAGTAGTAGTAGTAGTAGTAGTATTGTTATTATCAGTATTATTATTATTATTATTATTACGTTGATGTTGTTGTTGTGTTATGTCAATGTTCATAGTCAGCTTACGAAAATGTTCATGTCATTTTAGATCTAAGTCCCACAGTAATGACGCTGGTATGTCAATCGTGAAGGTCAACTTGGAGACGGGAGTCCAGGTTGTGGAAGCTGATTTGTTGAAGGTAAGTGAGCATTATTGTCGAAGTACATAACCTGTTAACATGTAAGTTCATTCTGTTTCTGTAGTGTTAGACAATCTGCTGCTGAGAAGTCATAAGTGTTTCTATTATGTAGTCATATATGTTACCTGGACTGCGAGTATCATGCTTTTTTTCACCGTCGCAAAAACAATGAAATAAGATAAAATTATCTCTATACCTGGTATTCCTCGGGAAATTCACTGCACGATTGTTATAACTTAATGAGTTCCAATGACGAAGCAATTATCAAAAACAATTATCATGTTATATATATATCATCTTGAAATTGTCAATTATCAAAGCCTCTAGTTTTATTATTTTAACTTACTTACCAACGCATAAAGGTTCAAATTTATAAATCAAAAACAATAGTACATGCATAATAAAAATGTTAACTATAAAGCTGTCATAAGCAATTATGGACAACCTTTAAAGTACATTTACACAACACTTGAAAGTTATTTACTCAGGACACTTGAAAGTTATTTACTCAGGACACTTGAAAGTTATTTACTCAGTACAATTAAATATGCTGAGAAAACTACTATTTAGATGCAATTCAAAGTAATATTTGATTAACACAATGCAATAGCTGGTGAAATAAAACATAATAAATGTCAGAAAACATGTGTAGTAACTTAACAAAGGCACACGACAACCCGAACGCTTATTTTTGAACAACTTTTGAGCAGCCGTTCCCGCGGGTGAAAACGACCTTTCACATGAACATAAAAGTACATCCGAAAACATTGTGTTTTGTTTGTTGTACGCTTCTAAGAGATGTTGCATATTTTATTTATTTGATCTAGTCTTCAAATGTACACTGTTATCTGGTCTTTAAATGTACACTGTAATCTGGTCTTTAAATGTACAGGGTAATCTGGTCAAGAATTGCAGTCATTAACGGCTTTACTATAAATTAAATTTTAGCTGTATAATCATTACAATGATAAAATAAGTACCTAGTTGAATATTGATGTACTGGCGCAGTGCCTAAATCCGCCACTTGCCAAAATCCGCCACCCCATCCGAATAAGCGCTTTTTACCGGCGATTTATATTTTGTTGATCTGGATCAATAAGATACTTTCCCTTAACAACGCTAACTAGTTTTCATCTTGATTTGTGCATAAATAAATATATAATCCAATTATTATGTACATAACCCTTAAATGCAAACAAACTGCATGTTGGGAATCTATTTAATACTACGCGTGCGCAATTTTGAGGCCCCGCACAGTGTCCATGATAAAATTAAACTATCGTGTTTTAATATTATGTCCAATGTGAGAAGGTTCAGAATAAAAATAAACATTATGCGTGGCATTACATAAAAAAACATGCGGGAAAGACTGCATATTAAAAGCGCAAATGTTTCGCTACTCAAACCTTCATTATTTGTCCCACGTGCACGCAGGTCCTCAGTTTCAAAGCTATTTTTAGAAATACAAATGAGTATTTGAAAAAAATGAAAGATTGTATTAACAACAGACAACGAGCTGCTTAATATAGAAAATAAAATAAGAACAATCTTCAAATCTGGAATAAGCATGTTCCTGATCTACGATTTTCCCCAAGCAACTTATATATCACCGTGTTTTTAACACTAGAAAATGAACCTTAAATAAACAAAAGTGGGAGTTTTGTCAATAGAAGTCAAATGAAGTTGCTTTGAAAGCATAATTCATAAAAAAAAAATCATTTTCGAGCAATTGCATCATTTTAAAGATGGGTGGCGGATTTAGGCACTCCCTCGCTCATTTTTTTACACTGTTTAGGCCTTCAATCTCAATAAATCTCAATAAATATTTTTCATGTGCCAAGTATTTGAAATGTAACCAAAACACGCCAGCAAATGCACATCACACCTAACTTGGTTTATGTGAATGATTATGTCAATCGGTAAACACCTTTTGAAAATATCGTAAAAATACCCCCCAAATGTGGCGGATTTGGGCACTGCGCCAGTACACCTTTATATGCAGAGCTTTGTTTTTTACATATAAATAATATTTTACTTGTTTCATCTATTCAGTCTTTAAATATACATTGTAATCTGGTCATGACTAGCAGTCACTATAAATGTACATGTAGTCATAGCTTTATCAAAAAATAAAGAACATTACAATGGTACATTTCGTACCTAGTGGAATAATGATGTACATCTTAATATGCACTGCATTTTTTTCATATATGAAGAACATTTGTCGTATTTTTTTCGTTTCTGTTATCTACGTATGTTTGGCGCTTGATTTTCGACCAGAATAGTTTTGCTTTTAAACATTTAATTAAACGAGGGTAGCAGGACGTTCTTGCTTTACCCAGGAGTCATCGTAGTACTTAGTACGGCTATTACCTTTTGTGAGAATTGTGCTAAGCCTCGTAATAACCTACTTTTACGACAATAACTGAGGCGTGTCGTGGAAATATAGGGCTGAACGCATGCGCGTAAAGTGTCGTCCGGCACAGGCTAATTTGGGACGACACTTTCCGCCTACAGTGGATTTATGTTTAGAAGAGACTTCCTTGAAACAGAAAATACCATAAAAGCGGAAAGTGTCGACCAGGATCAGCCTGTGCGTACTGCAGAGACTAATCCGGGATGACACTTTACGCACATGCATTCAGTCCGAGTTTCCCACGACACGCCTCAATTTATTATTGAAGCAACGTTGTTAACAAAAGATTCACTTGAAAGAAAACATAAGTGAATGTTACAACCTAGTATGTTACATCTAGTGCGGATTCTAAAGTGTAATCATTACAAATAATCTTAGAGTTTAACATAACTTGTTTTAATGTATGTCTTATGTTTTTGGATTTTCGTGACGTCTTAATTTTCTTTATTTTCAATATATAGAGAATACTAGGTTAGTGTTGAATACATGTAAGTTTATTTTAACGAAGCTTTGCGTGTAATTCACGTTTTCGTGCCGAAAATAAACAAAAGAAAAACCACTAAATTTAACGAAAAAATAAAATGACGTCACGACAAACAACAACATGACGTCATTATACTACGCGTGTTTGCTGATTTCCATTGTGTAATTAATATAGAGAGGATATTTGTTGAGTTCGGTGTAAGATCGTATTTAAATTTCACGAGTGTTCATACAAAATAATATTTTCACGAGTGGTGCAGCCACGAGTGAAATATCCTTTTTATATGATCAAGAGTGAAATAAAATATGATCTTACACCGAAATCAACACATTTTATTTTTATTATATGATTTTGGAAAAAAAAGAGTAAATTGCACGATATAAGCTTAAACGTCACAAGGTCGTGTATTCTGACGTCATAACAATGACCTCATTTATGATTCCAAAACTGTTCTCGTTAGAATGGTGGGAAAAAAGTGCCTTAGTATGGTGGAAAAAAGTGCCATATTGTGTGAGCCGTTGTCGTCAAATTATATTTTTTTCTAATTTTATAATGTGTTTTATATAAACACATGCATGTACATACTGTACATGTATATAAATTTGCCAAGGGTTGTAAACCACTACTTGTAGGTCGATTCTATTTATGGAAAAATAGTCCGTTTTATGTTATTTTTTCACTGCAGTGAAAATATGAAATATTACATTTTTACTGTTCCAACAGTGAAAATATAAATTTTTATTTCACCAATTAACTTCGTTCGATATTTCACTTAAAAGCATATAATAAGAAATATTATGCTAGTATGGTGTTCTGAGAACTTGTATTAGCCGAGTTGGTTGTGTGAAGTCGAGTGCGATGCTACTTGACACAACGAACGAGACTGATACAAGTTAAAAGAACACCATACTAGTGTATTCCATTTATTATATACCTTTTTCAGCATAATATTCTTTAAAATACCAAAACAAAGCACGAACTATTTTATTCACGTAGACTATGTTTATCTCGGAAATGAGTTGTGTAATGATGACGTCATTATATGCCGCTTAACGACTATGTCAAAATATTATCTGCGAGTGAATATACATGCACTGTCCAGAGGATGTTATTGAGTCATTTTTAATTGCGTTGGATTATATGCACATAAATCGCAATCAGTGTTTGCTATTCTCGTTAGCCTTTTGTTTAATGAGGATGAATTTGAATAATAATGGTAGATGGTGATAAAACAGCAGTTAAGTTTTTTGGTTAGTTTATTTCTGGATATGTTGAAATTTGCTGAAGAAACGCTGTATTGGATGCCTGTAGGAAGAAACAGTAACAAGAGTTGAGATAAGCAATTGATTTTACTTATGTTCTATTTATTTGATAAGGGTATGTGACAAACTAGAAATCTTATCCAACAATATTGAAGTTGCATTCCGATAATTGCCGAATTCGAACGAGTGTTTGTGTTATATATTAATGACAGAAAAACAATAGGTATATAATAATGTTCATTACGTTATTCCGTACGTTAGTAATATGTATTATTTTATGCGGTACAATGTACCTTACGTTTTCGGTACAGTAGTAAAACTCTTCTTCACCTTTCTTTAAAATGTTAAAACTGTTCTTTACTTTTTTCGCTAAAGTAGTAATATTTTACTGTAGTCATTCCAGTATCGAGATGTGTTTATGCACTTTAGTGCGTTTATGAACTTAAGTGTATCTTGTTCTTTACTTGAGTATTGTCTAGTGTGCCTTAATGTTTTCCGAATATTCATCAACATAATGCAAGTTTGTTGTAAATAAATATTTTCTAGTGCGACCTGTTCAGACTTGTAAATTACCAAGTACTTGTTTGCAACAGGGAAGCATTGGGGTCAGTGGATTAAAGTTTTCAAAAATTCATGATGTACCTCAATGTACGCCTTTTCAAAATGCCTGCCAAACTTGAGAGCAGAGCTAGGAAAGAGCTTGTCAGCGTATTTAAAGGTCAGCAACCCAGCACACCAAGCTGCATGCAAATGTCCACATTTTCGGATTTTCTAGACTGAAGCACTGAAATCGGGCACGCAATAATTTCGTTGACAGTTTAACAACAGTTTTCCTGTCCAATCCGCATTTGAGGCTAACACTGTTCACCTATTCCTCTTTGGCAGTACTATGCTTAGACAGCTGTCTTATACATTCTAGATGCAGAACGAGGGATTATTTCCTCGATACGAGATGCCAAAGGATCGCCAAGGATTCATCATAATTTACCTTGATAGTGTAAATATATTACAAAGTATCTCATTGAATTATTACATTAATATTACTACCAATTTAATCATCGATGGTCAAGTACTGTATGCAAACAGTAATTGTGTGTATCATGTCTTCTTAAAACATTGAATAATATATTCAGGGGAACGATATTTGGCAGTCAATGCCCTCTTGTTAATATGTTTGTCATGTAATTGTGGTCTAGATAATATAAAGTGATCATGATATTGGTAGTATATACATGTACTTACCATTTGTCTTTTTCATATATATGTTTAAGATCTCCTTCATCGTTGTAGATCACGACTGTTGACACAAACTTCATATTCAGACTGGAGGATCATTTCTCAGGCAATGATTCGAGTCGTCAACCTGCGTCTATAAAGGTTTACGACTACTATAAACCAGGTATTGTTGTCTTTGCGGATTAATAAATGTAATACATGTTGGAATAGTGACTGTATTAATTAATCAACGGCTAGACAATAGCTGAAAAGTGGTCAGTGGTGAGCACGCACTCCTATCCAGTAAGCGAGGTTATCATGCATTCGCAATCCACAACATAAAAAACGCAATCCACAACATGACAAAAAATCGACAACATGACAAACGCCATCCACAACATGAAAAAAATCGACACCAAAAAAAACGCAATCCACAACATGAAAGAAAAAAATCCTCAAAATGAAAAACCCAATCCATAACATGATGCAAAACGCAATCCACAACATGAATACATTGGTATGGTAGTGTATACATAGGTGTTGACGTCAAACGTGTGTTGTTAGCATATACAAATTCAACCAACAGTTAAATAAGTAGAACAGTTAGAAAGAGGCTTTCTATAACAAAGTTATATCTGTCATTTGATATGTTGTGCATTTTCAGTTACGAAGCCGATGACAGAGGTGAATGTCGTCAAATAAGCATTGTAAACATCATGTCAAGTTCAAAATTATGGTCAAAACCATGCTGTTAACAAAATTCAGCGTCTCTGCCGTGAACAAAACAACGGATCATTATCAAAGCAAAATAATATTGATGTCCAAACACGTGTTCACAATTTTTCCTGTGAGTCTAAGATTTAAATATTAACAAAACAATGGAGTTACAAGAATTTGTGAATATATAGCAATTATTATAAATTATAGCATAATTATAAAATAAAGTTATTGTATTTTCATACAAATGATGGCTTAAGGTGCGGCATGCCTTTAAACCGGTTTAAACCCCGAATGCATTGCATTGACCGTTCCAAGGCGGTGACCTCAGTTTTAATCATTTTAAATACACCGCCAGGAAGCGGGAGGGGGTTATAGGAATGCCCTTCGTCCGTCCGTCCGTCTGTCCGTCCGTCTGTCCGTCCGTCTGTCCGTAACATTTTCGTATCCGCTCCATATCTCCTATACCCTTTGAAGGATTTTCATGAAACTTGGCTCAAATGTTAAGGTCATTGAGACGATGTGCAAAAGGCATGAGTCAGTTACGCCGGTTCAAGGTCAAGGTCACACTTGACGGTCAAATATTCGAGCCTCCATTTCGTGTCAGGTCCATATCTCCTATGCCTTTTGAAGGATTTTCATGAAACTTGGTTCAAATGTTTAGGTCATTGAGTCGATGTGCAGAAGGCATGGGCCTTTCCCGCCAGCTCAGGGTCAAGGTCACACTTGAAGGTTACATTTTTTAGCCTCCATTTGTGTGTCCGTTTTTCGTTCCCGCTCCATATCCCCTATACCCTTTGAAGATTTTCATGAAACTTGGCTCAAATATGTGCAGAAGGCATAAGCCAGTCACGCCAACTCAAGGTGAAGATCACACTTGAAGGTTGAATGTTTGAGCCTGTATTTTCATGTCCGTTCTATATTTCTTGTGCCTTTTAAAGGATTTTCATGAAACTTGCCTCAAATGTTTATCACATTAATGTGCAGAAGGCATGAGGCAGTCACGCCACCTCAAGGTCAAGGTCACACTTGAAGGTCAAATGTTTGAGCCTCCATTTTTGTGTCTGCTCCATATCTATTATGCCCTTTGAAGGATTTCTATAAAACGTGGCTCAAATGTTTATCACACTAAGGCGATGTGCAGAAGGCATGGAGCAATCTTGCCACCTAAAGGTCAAGGTCACACTCGAAGGTCAAATGTTTGAGCCTCCATTTTCGTGTCAGCTCCATAGCTCCTATGCATTTGAAGGACTTTTCATCAAACTGATTAAGGTCAGTGTGATACTTCAAATTCACTTTTAAAATCTAATGAAGGCTCACGGCGGGGGATAGAGCTGTCCTTTGGACTGCCTCGTTATGTTTGTTATTGTGTCGTATGTATTGTCGGGTATTGTATAGGCAATCGGTCACTTGCCTTAAATAAAGGACCAGCGGATGGTAATAAAGGTTTCTCTCCTGATGATGTCTCTGGCGTTTCATTATTCCTATATTTAATGTTTTTAGAACGGTCGTGTATGAAGCAGTACGGCATTGGCGCAAACCACGGACAGGCTGTTTCAGTCACGTGTGAGGACGGTAGTGACCAGTGTAAATGCATGCGAAGTAAGAGATCCTAAAATACAACAGCTGCGTCTTAAAAAGTTAAATTAAACGCGAAAAATATATCATTCGTATACAGTATTTACATAAGTTTAAACAACATTTTAATAAAGCTATCTAAATATGGAAAGAAGATAGTTATTATTGTTTCTACAGCAAATTACAAATAACGCACGATGATAGAAAAGAAGGCAGACATTTTAGGCGATGTTACTTTACTATCTTCCAAGCGTATATCTTATTATGGATAAGTGCTGACATGTGTATAACTATTTATTTCACAGGTCAGTGCATAAAGCCTGTTGATGAAGAGCTTTTTCAAATGGCATGGAAATATTCACGGGAGAGGGATCCAGTGAAAAAACTGCAGCTTCCCAAACCTCTCGACGCCCTGATGGACTATGCGTGCAATTTTGACAAAGCAAACTATGGTATGTTGTATTATTACAAATATTATTGTCAGTAGTAGTAGTAGTAGTAGTAGTAGTAATAGTAGTAGTAGTAGTAGTAATAGTAGTAGTAGTAGTAATAGTAGTAGTAGTAGTAGTAATAGTAGTAGTAGTAGTAGTAGTAGTAGTAGTAGTAGTAGTAGTAGTAGTAGTAGTAATAGTAGTAGTAGTAGTAGTAGTAGTAGTGTACTGGTGTTGTCTTAGTACAAGCATTATGCAAGACAGTTTAAATATTACAATTCTACTACAATTTTGTCACTGTTTAATTTCGTATATCTTCAGTTGTTAAAGTCACCATGAACGAAATTGGATACAATTCAAAAAGGGATGTGAAGTTTGCAACAGCGACAATAGAGGAAGTTCCGCTAAAAGGTGAACGGCTTGTCGTATCATGTCGTGACCTATAAATATATTCTAAAGAAATGTTTCATAATATAGATATGCTGATATAAATTCTTTTTAACAAATAAAGACGTTATTCGGTGTAAGCCTATTCACAAAACACGCCTCCATTGGAGACAACTTTCTTTAATTTCATTATTATGTCGAAAACAGGAATGAGAGCCGTTCAAGGGCTTTACTGTTATGAATTGCTTTTCAGACAGATTTTTAGCGTTTTGTTAGTGTCAAATAAACAAATAGTTTGCAATTCTGATGCATAAATGCGTAAAATGGACGATAATGTGCAATGAATATGATGTATCTGTTTGATATGTTGGCAGTGGACTAACGGTACAACAAGTGGGAAAACCGGGCTTAATGCATGTGCGTAAAGTGTCGTCCCGGATTAGCCTGTGGAGTCCGCACAGTAGCCTGTGCAGTCAGCACAGGCTAAACCGGGACGACACTTTCCGCTTTTATGATATCTTCTGTTTCAATGAAGTCTATTCTAAACATAAATCCACTGTCGGCGGAAACGCACGACACTAAACGCACATGCATTAAGCCCGGTTTTCCCACGACGCGCCTCATATTTAAGATATAGTTGCTTAACAGTTATTTGACATGTTAATAAAAACATTTCTCGTCGGAACGCGAGCCACATAGTCTTTACCGGCGTTCTACACGTTTAACACTATATCAACTTTTAATCGAACAACAAAACGAGCGTTAAACATTGTTAGATGTATGTCTACCAATTAATTGCCTTACAGTGAAAACTATATGGCATACGTGATCATTTTCATTATTGCATGGTTAATTGTTATTTCGTATGTGGTAATATTTCTGAATGTCCTTCGTGTGGCGTATATATTTTCCAGTTAATTCGTTATGCAAGAACCTGTTCTTGAGTAAATGATTTAATTAAATGTACATGTAACCTTTCACTAACTAAGAAATTATTAAAAAGAAGTTTTTATGTAAAAAAAAACAACACTTTCCTAAATTATCTATCAAATACCACAGTTTAGTCTAAACATAGGTGGTTATTGGTAAATGGAATATCTGCACCATCATTTTACACTGATGTTTTAAAAAAGGTGCGGAATTGTGAATAGACTTAATTGGATTATAAACCTATGTATACTTCCTAATTTGATAGCATGTTACGTATAAAATGTTTATACTCAGAAACAACTGCATGCTAGTAAGAATTTCTGTGTACCTGAAATAATATATCAGTTCGCGTTTGTTAATAAGCAGCTTTAAAATTGTATCGATTCACTTTGATTCGTTAACAGCTTTAAACCTTTGCGCATAGCGTGTTATGAATGGACCTCCCCTCACATTTCAGTCATATGCAAATATATCTGCATTTTGTCGAACCATTGCACCCGGATATCACGTGTTTAGCGCTTAAACTATTTCACACAACGGACCGCGTGGTGATATTCTGTGAACAGTAATTAATTTTATAACGATAGCTGGGCAGAACCTGGAATGGTGTACAGTTTCACTGTTTACGAAGTATGGGCATTATAATAGTACTATCTGAATCATGTTTCGTTCATTTTACCACAATTTTTCGTGTTCTGTTTGCAGAAGTATCAACTCGTATTTGCACTAAATATTAAACTATATGATTCATTTATTTTAATTACAAAAGTTTATAATAATTATGCTTATGTTCATTTAGTAGCGTACTATTGAATTTTCTTAATTTTAACAACCAATGTAACATTGCCTTTTACACCTCGAATAAAGGCTTCTCACTGAAATGCGTAGTTGATATTTGTTTTACTCCAGTTCATTTTTACCTCGGGAAGTTGCGATAATATTACTTTAGTGACTGTTAAACAACTAAGTAATTGAACTGTAATTATTGAATTAATATTCTCTTTTATTACTATAACTATGTTTCCGGTTGTTTATTGGAGATTTAAAGCCGCAGTCCATTGAATGTAATTCAATATATCTTAAATTGTCATTAGTTCTAATGAAAGTTAATGACGTTTATTCCACTGAAAACTGTTTCTTCTTTACGAAAGGCATTGTATAATGTCTATGTTTGAAAACGCTTCGTACGAACAGAATATACACTAATGCACATGCTAATTTACTCCAGAGGCATCACCAGCTAGCGCGTACAGATATTTTTACGATAAAAATGTTACCAAAACGTTATTATTTTACCGATTTCAATGCGTTTTTTTAAATATTTTGATCGGTAAGATGACCATTAGAAACGATTTCTGCAAAGTTTTATTTTATTAACATATTTCTGGACTGCAGCTTTACCAACGGTATTTTTTGTTATTTTTCTTTGAAACTCTCATCGTGTCATATAAGCATTGTCTATGCATTGTCATTCAAGGCGGTGGCGTCATGAGAGAGGGTGACGAAATGGAGTTCGAATGGCACGTAGGGTGTGAACAGCCCACCCTTCTGGAGGAACACACCTACTACGTCATAGGCAAGGACGGGACTACTTTCCAGGACGGCGACGAGAAAAGGTTACACACTAGCATTTAATATGTTTTACTCACCATTTGAGTAAAGAACGGACTGGAATTCATAGTTTTTCTGTAATTAAGCAGTACCGATACTAGCAGTAGCGGTCGGCTACACTCCATTAACCTTATCAGAAAATTACACTGGATTTTGGAACCGACTCTATGGTCGAGTTGTTAACGCGTTATACTCTCACGCCGGCGGTTGGGGTTCGATCCCCATGAGAGGCAAGATTTTTTTCTCATTTTAATTTATTTTATTTTTGTTTCACATATTGTTAGGGTTGGCTACTCCAGATGCTTTAATAATTGAAAAAGAAGACATTTCTAAAATATTATATTCTTAGAGTAAACTTCCTTTAAGCGTTTTAATACATTACCAAACATTATCTCAAACCTTTGCTATTACGGTTTATAAAGCTTGTAACACTGTCGTTGCATTCGTAATAATGTTAAATATGTTTATTATTTAGCATACTGTTTGTTTTTAAGGTTTTGAGTATTGTTTAACGCCATGGTTATTTCTCTTCCATAAATTAAACTACTGTCTTCCACAGAAATTGCCTGGTAATAAAACTTCAAATGTCGCAATTTGAAGATTTTAAATCGCTAAGCAATGTCTCTGTTCAAGTTATGTTTATAATGTAGACAAAATTTATTAGTTCAACACTGAAAGTAGGAGTCAACTAAATGAAGTTTTGCGAATATTTTCGTTTTATGTTTGACTTTTTGGAAAGAACATATTATCATGTATAACACGTCGTTTTTGCTGGTTCTGGCTTCTTAACCAGAATTTAGATTCAGTGATTTTATTTTCTTCACATAAGACACTGAACGAGCTATTAGCGCAACTGTCATATTTTACCAATAAAACATGTATAAGTTTATAACCAATGTATTAAGGTGACATATGATATGGTAAAGTGTACACCCTCTATACCGAACACCGACCGGACCGGACCAAATGTTCAGTTTTCAGAGAGTTCCGGTTTACTGAGGGTTTAAGGCAAATTACAAAAATGCATGCTGATAATATTTATAAGTTTTCTAGTCATATTTATTCAAACATGGCATATAACGACAGTACAAGCATAACACGTAACACATTATTAGAAAATGCCCCACTATTTAAAATCATGACCGAACAGAATGCATACCCAGCACAACAATTTGAACACACCGCGTAGTCACATGAAAGTCACACATCACCCTTTATATAATTAATTTAAACTAACACAATAAAGCATGTAAATAATATTCAAATTATGTTTTAATTAACGTTATCATTAATAGTCGTTTGAAATTTACATTTTTGTTATAGAGCAATAAAAAATTAATTGATCCTAAAATGGTAAAATAGTTTCTAAACAAATGCAAACAGTCTGACAAACACTTGCTTTGTTACCTATTCTTATTTAATATTAAACACCCATTCACTTATTGCCTCCACGCGCTAAAGACAATAGATCAACCGCAGATTGACACCTTTTCCACCCTGTCCGGTTTACAGAGGTCAAATTGTACACTGAAACGAAGCGATGTACCGCTCCCGCTGTTCGGTATTCGGAATGCAGATGTTCCGGTATACTGAGTGCTTTCGCATATTAAACGTAAAGGACAAAAAAGGGGACCGGAGCGTCTGTTCGGTTTTTAGAGGTTTCCGGTTTATAGGGGGTTCGGTATTAAGGGAGTACACTGTATACCAATTTAATTGCCCAGATTGTCCATGATAACGCGTCGGGGTTTGCATTTTAAGTTATTATAAGGTCATGTAGTTGACTTCCTACAATTTGATTTTATTTACTGGTTCTTATATACAATTTTAATATTATTGTATGTTCAATATATTTGCAAAACATTCTGCAAAATACACCAGAACGAGTCTTGATTGCCTATTGTACTAAGTTATTTGGACGGGTCGATAAGATCCATCGGACGCTACGATATTGAACAGTGCACTAACATTTTCAATAACTACTAGTACAAACGAATGTTATAACAGTCATTGAATTGTATTCTTGATTTCGAATATTTAAAACTGTTGACAGATTTTCGTTTAGACACAATCTCAATAAACCTTTCGAATCTGTTATGTTTAATTTAAACGTGTGTTGATATTAACATTTGAATATAGTGAGTTGCGCCCAATGTTACGCAATAGCGAACAAATTCAGTTCCTTCAGCGCTTTTATATCGATGTAAGAGTTTTCATTGCAAATAAAGTTATAACATCAATAAACGTGTAAAACACGTGCACGAACAAAACCGATAATAAATATTGACGTTAATTAAAGCGCGTAAATATACTAATAATGAGTTCATGAGTTTCAGTTGAATGTGTCCGAGCTATATACATGACAAAGTTGTGACCACGTGAACGGCGAGTACTCGGTGCATACATGTATCCGTACATGCGATATTATTATGCTAGTATATAAATAACATATGGCAGCGTGTGTGACATTGATATTGTCAACCCTAGGGCAGAAGTTCACCCGAGACGAATGCCGAGGAGTGACATACTGTTTTGAGAGTTGACAATATCCATGTCACACACGCTACAAGCGGATATTAATTTTATTATGCCGAATAAAGTTACGTTAATAAAAAGGTCAAAACGTGTTTGAATTCTTTTAAAACTGCACATCAAGATTCAAGAGTGTATTCTTCCTTCTTAAGAAATACTTGCAAATCTTTACATTTTTTCTGACAGTTATTTTTTTTAAAGAGAATCGCTTGTTTAAACATTGAATGTTGACGTCAAGACTACATGACGTCACGACGAGGGAGACAAACAATCCATTATTTTGTTTACACAAAATTGAATTAGTTACTTACCCTTAAATGACATTCAAAATATTAGCGCGGTCACTTGACTTGACAATCATTTCGATTGGTCACGTGTGAAAAATGTTTTTTATACTCTAGACTATGGCCGGTTCTTCAGCTCTTTTAGGTTAGATACCAGTAAATCACTGTGTATCCCTCCGTGGTCAATTCGAAAGTATTGCCCATGACTATTTAAGAGTTCATTATCTCTTCTGGTATAAAAGTCATTTAGCAATCTCAGACATGCCTTTTGTGGTTATTTCTTATATCCCATGTGTATCTGAAATATTGTGGTGTCTTTCATTGGAGGCTAACTTGAAAGGTGAACTTTTGGGTGTGTTTACTGTGGTATGGGGCTTTTGTCGAAATATGACTGCCGAAACCCTGTTTTCTACCGGTGTCTGCATTCAGGCGAGATGCATTTTCTTAGAAGTAACATACGTATCTGTTTTATTGCAATATTTGGAAGAGGAAAAAATCTTATTTAAATTGATACCATGCTTGCACTATCTAAAATAAAGGAAAGGCTAGAAAAACGCTCGGGAAGTTTGTCGTTTTATAATGGAACCCTATGGGAATAGGAATTACTGGTATCTAACCTTTAAGCCGTCGTTTAAGCGGCTTATTGTGAAATCGAGTTGTTCGCCTTTCCGATTAGAGCGCTCACTTTTAAGCCGTTGCGCTAAGAAACCCAAGGAATAATATATAAATATTGACTTCCTTGAGGGTGACAGTGCGTATTGTCAACCCGAGGCAAAATAAAATAGCTTTATACAGGTTGATCATTTATGCCCCCCTTGTTGGTACTGAGTGAAAATAAAAACTTCAATGTACACCGTAGTATTGCGTCGATTTTTACATGCCAACCAATACTTAATTAGCATAGATTTGCTGGTAACCAAACAAATACCTTATAATAAATATTATCTACATAAACGAAATACGTCATATTACATCAACTGACAGATGTCCAAATACTAAATAATTGTTTTTTTTTTTTTAAATAATCCTCGGCGTGTTTAAAACAATAATTATGAGTTTAACTCGATTATATACGGAATTATCACGTAACATCACCAATTTTCTTGTCCTATAAACGACAACTTTTAAATACTAATATGGTAAATGCTGCATGCAGATAGTGCAACTAGAAAATTATTCCCAGAAGTTAAACTACTATTAATCAATGGCACGAGTCATATTTGGATTTAATATACATTTTAAAAATATTGCAGAGGTACAAACTTTCCATCAACTTTTATTATTTTGTTAATGGTTTATATTACTTCTAACGATAACGAAGGCAAATAAAATAAAATTCTTGTACATATTCTTTAACTGTTGTATTTAGAATAAAAATCACCTACGTTTTTTGTGTTCATTGTTATAACGAACATTATACGTATTATACAAACACTTGGAGGCTTCAGTATTTTATATTTGTTAGAGAGCAATACTTTAACTAGCAGCGTGGATTTGAGAATTGTATATAAACACGAAAAAGACATCAAAAATACTCGTGAAAATATTATTTTCAATGAACACTCGTGAAATAAAACCTTACACCGAAATCAGCAAATATCCTCTATATTTAGCATACGACCGACTTTATATTTGAATCACACAAGGATATACAAGCTTTTAGCTGAGCAAACGGACTGATCCGCGGATCAAGTAAGCGCTCAATCTAGAAAAGGTGAGCAAAGCCGATTTGAGACGGCTTATTTATCGCATGCCATACCTTGTTTTCCGTGTAATGCAGCCATTACGAATAGTTTTATCTTACACATGTGTACATGCTACATATTCTTTGACTGACCAATCGCATGACGGTATTTTGGTTAAATGACGTCCTCAACATGAAATGACATCACGTCAGTACACAACCTTTAGGTTTCCTTTTTTCGCTCCAAAGCATGTGATAAAAAAGATCGGACACTCGTTGTCATTTCATATCATATTTTATTAAACCCGTCCAGGAAATTCGTCAGTGAGCTCGCCAAAGACTCGCTTAGTAACAACTTTTCTGAACTCGTTTAATAAAATAAGGTATGAAATGACAACTCGTGTCAGATCCTATATTTATCAAATAAACCGAGGTTTATATGATCCGTCTCAAACGGGTTTAGCTGAACAGCCGGCCACAAATATCTCTTTCTCGGGTCATGGGATTTTATCATTGTAGACAAAGGTGAGGTATTATAAATTGTATTCGCATACTTTTCAGAGTGAAGTATGACCTGATGGGAACGGCACTGGTGATCGACCCCAAGTACAAACCACTGCTGGGTATTGTCATGACAAATTTCGCAGAAGATCTGAAGAAGAACAATGGCTGCACCAACTAGTCGCAGAAGCACTATTGTGTCGTGCATGCAGCTGGTTATTTGTGCAGGACAAAACTGAGTAGTGGACACTCGAATTTGACGACCCTTCGTCATTAAACAACACGTACCTAAAGCAGCCGGCATGTCGGTCGAAATTATTTGATTTTCATTTAAAACACATTCATTTGACTTAATATAAACTGGACACTATTGTACATAATTGGTGTAGTATTGAATATTGGTTTGGTGTGTAGTTCACATAAAGAAATCTAAATTATTAATAATTGATTTAATATGATCTGGATACTGGTGTGCATAATTTATGTGGCATCGCATTGTTATGTGGCGTTAAGAAAATCTGCGAAATATAATAAGTGGTTTTACAAAGATAAGTCACAATACACTGTATGTAATAATATTTGGTTTGATAAAATTGTGTTTCACTTGTGTACACACACGATTATATAGTAATTACTTTAATTCCTGGCATATAACCAAACTGCAATATTTGCACACAATATTACTCACTAAATAACTAATAAACATCTACATTTAATTGATCCATTCATAACGTAAATTTAACCACAGCCACCGTGAATTGGATAGTTTACACTGTTACTGTTACGTTTCATTGTTCTTTAGCAGAGCTTAACTTTTTTAAAGTGTGTTTGTTCGATCTTACAACAGATATAGTGGCATAAATACAATGAACCAAATAAAGTTAATTAACATATAGTTCTATTTAAAATGGAATAAAAGTTCTGAACAAACATTGCTTTTAAACGCACAATAAGCTAGCTTTTTATCAACAAATAATTTTCGTCTGTACAGGCGGAAACTCGAATACAAGTAAATAAGTTGACTTGATAGTTGGTTTAGGTTACGCAACACTAAAAACAATGCAAACGTCGTCACTAGTACTTTTATATTTTATTGAAATGGAAGTGTTTCCTTCGTCATTTTTATGGTTTTCTGTTTGCTTTCAAGTTTTATTGCCACTTTCATCTGCTTATTTTGAAAATAATTGCTATGAAAGACCGTACATACACACTTTAACAGAGCTGTATAATCCAATATTTGGCCGGTATTTATCAGTTGGTAGTTGTATTTAATCCATATGAAAATTAACTACGTTTTCACATGCAATGCACAATTGATCAGTAGATACTTGTCAATCAAGGGTTGAGCTGACCAATTACGGGTTTATATTTGGTTTATATTTCAGTGATAAACAATAGCACATGGTTGCATAATCCAATCGATTTACTTAAAACCCTTGGGCAAACAACTTTGGACAAACAGAAAGGCGGAGCGATACATTTCTGTCTACTGGTTAATTACTATACCGCCGAATATCAAATAATTATATTTCTTGTTTGAAATAGATACCCCTTATTTTTAAATCGTAGATAATAGTCTTGAAAAACATATTTGATCATTGTTATGGGCTTAAGTAAATGCTGCTTGCTTTATTTTGTGTTCGTTTTTTATAACAACACTTCTGCATGTATATAAATAAGAACAGGATTTTTTTTAAAGGAAAAAAATGTTTCTTCCACCGGGGTTCGAACCTCGGACCTGCGGATTAAAAGGCTTACCCTGAAACACTCGACCATTCTGATTTCTAAATTTATCGCCACATTGTTTACTTGATGTAAGTGACTCAATAGTTGTCAACAATTCTAACGAGAACGTCAGAAACACTCCAAAATATTCATCGTTTAGCGTTACAAACTCTTTATAATATTATCTATTTTAACTGATGATTACTCATTAATGAAACTGTATTTACAGTATATATCTGTCGCCAACCTACTCTGCCGTTGTCGGTTTATAAACAAGCAATAAACTTGTAATAGACATGTGTCCATTTCCCCTTGCACACTGAAGTCATGAGCAATAAATCTGCAATAATATTAAGTAATGATGATATACTATACATTACATGACAATATATGATAGATAATATCATTTAAATAATAAACATAAATAACAATGCGAACACATCGAAATGCAATGAATCAGAACACAAGATCAATTCAATAACAACAACAACAATAATACTAATAATACTAATACTAATAATAATAATAATAATAATAATAATAATAATAATAATAATAGCAATTATGACATGAATTTCCTGCAGAATATAGTATTTATATCTATGTGTAAAAGCAGCACAAAAATGGCGTCTATCTGTGTTGGAATAACGCTGTCGTTTGAAAGTGGCAGAAAGGATTAATTGTCACGTGCTCGTGCATTCAACCGGTGTTAGAATAGTTTACAACAATAGCTACATACTACCAATAATGACAAATCAAATACTAGTAAGACTAGACTAAACTAGATAACTACTTGGTATTTTGAAGGTTTATTTAACCATCATAATTATTAAAGATATAAAATTGCATTTTTCACCCTATGGAATATCTATGTCTGTCGTGTTATTTCGTTCTTTTATATACAGTGTTCTTTTATTTTTGGAATATGTGACAACGAGTTAGGAAATGGTCAATTCTTCAATCTGTGAACAGGTCCCTTTAAGAACCAAGCTGACCCTTTCAGCCTTGCTTTTATGGTCTTGAAATTGAAAGAAGAACATTTGTATTTCGCAGTATGAAAATTATAAAATCACATGTTCACATCATGACTGATTCTTAGGTATCTCCCTAGGTGTGAGATGACTTTTAATGGACGCTAAAAGAGGTAAATTATACATATAATATGCCTTTAAAAACATCAGTAAGTAATCAAATATACGAATATCTTTTGTTCCTAACGACATATTTTGTTTTAAAAATCCCATATGCATGCGTCATTGTATGCTGGAACAAAACAGTCTTAAACAATTGGGGTCGCCGGCTTTGTCCGGAAATATTGGGTTTAGAATACGGTACCTATGGAAGCCCCTTTTTTCAGTGTGCAGTGTTATCAATGTTTTAAGTATATATGAGAGCTTATGGTTATGGTTCTTTCAACTGATATGTTTTTCACATGTTTTGTTTGGGAATATACAAGTGTATTTTGATAATAAAAAGAAATCTTTAACTACATTTATTGTTAAAATCATGAATTTGACTGGGCATTTAAGTCTGCCAAATGGGTACTAATAATGCCTTCTGAAACGTCATTTTTTACCCAGTGCATTAGTATATATTGTCCCAAACGACAGATTTTCTTCAAATTTCGCACATACATGCATTAATGTATACTTACACCAAAACATTTATAATAAGAATGGATCATCTGAACTTGTTTGGAAAATATTGGACTTTAAATAGGGTACCTGTATAGCCTTTTTCATATTTCGTTTTAACATTGTTTACGTAAGCAACGTATCAATTGCTAAATAGAATGGATATATTTAATGGATCTTTTCTGAACTGATTTGTTTGGAAATACAATGTACATTGCATAAGTGTGTTTTTGATCGTTCTATATGCTCTATGAACTTTTAATATTAAAATAATTTATTTTAATGGGCATTAGAGATGTTCAAATATGAGAATGTACCCAATATACCTATTGAAACATAGAAATACACATAGGACCAAATGTATGAATATATTAAGTTCCAAATCTCACATTTTCTTCAGACCTGTCTTAGACACGTGTCAATGTATACCAAAACTAAAACAGACATAAAAAGTATAGGCCACGTGCTTGTTTGGAAAAATAGTGGACTCTGAACACGTCATGCTCGGCACGAAACATTTGAGCGTTCGGCAAGCCTCGCGCTCATTTGTTTCTAAGCCTCGCATGATAAACTTCATCTTTATCCAACACCCACCTAATATTCTCTATTTCTACAGATTTTGTCAAGAATTTTCACTAGAAAGTTATTCGTCTTAACAAATTGTAAGAAAGTATCTGTTTGTAAATAATGTCAAATTTCTATTGTTTTCGACAAGATTTCATTGATATGTCAATCTGTAACAGCCTTCATTTTTACATTCGTTTATATTTTCTTTTATAAATGATTTACGTGTATTGGATACACATGCGGGTGTTCCGTAAGGGCAGTCTCTTGCAAAGATTTTAAAAATGGAAGAACTATACAAAAATTCAACACTCACGTATAAAATGTTGACGAAAGCTGCCATTTGTAGCGTTACGTTAGTGACAAACCTTTCGTTACAGGTGCGCTTACTGGATTTTGATTAAGAGGGGCGGGATATATTTAGTAACACAAATAGGCTGCCGAAAATGCCTGATAATTGTCATTATACATTTGGGATAAATATTGGAAAAGTGCGATATCTATAAAAAAGAAAAAGAAGGTACAATTCAACGAATATACCCAAAATATTTCGTTATTACAATAAATTGCTTGAAAAACACTTCAATGGAACAAAAAACGTAGTTTTTAAGACAATTTTAGAGGTGGCGTACGCCGTTTCCACCCCTTCTAAATCCGCCTATGAGTAAAACTGGAGGTATGTCGTATTTCTTACTATATAAACATCAAAACAATGATACATAGCATCATAGTGCGCCATAAAATGCAAGTTATCACGTAAAAGAAGAAAAAGAACCCTACATTAATACTATATAAACAAGTAAAACAATGATACATAGCATCATAGTGCGCCATAAAATGCAAGTAACCGCGTAAAAGAAGAAAAAGAACCCTACATTAAATACAAGTAAATAAGTTTGATGGAGCTATTAAAACAGTAAGCTCATGATATCCTGGGGTCCATTATAAAGTTTGTTAAGAAACAAAAGTGTGAAAATTCTTATGCTTAGATAAATTCCATAATTATGTAATGTCCGTACAATTTTCCGATCGTACCGCTTCGTGCTTTTCATCAATTATACGTGAATACTTTAAATAATTAACACATGTTACATACGCATATTTTACGATTTGTGAGGAAAAGCAAAATAAAAATAATTACAATGCAAGAAAATAATAACGTGAATGCATATCAGCATCATACCAAATTGTAGAATCTGGAAATTTAATTTAGGCAGCGTGCAGCAATTAATATTTCCTTTTAATACATATTGAAAACAAACACCGGTATTATTAACATAATGATTATGAAGTTTTAAAATAAACGCTTCAGCGTCAAAACCAACATGCACACATTGGTTCAAACACAAACCCAGCCCACGCATGTTACCGGCTACGCACTTGTATCAATTTTCTCTTCCATGATATTTTTTAGAATGTTTCACCACATATTTCTATACTAGACACCGGAGTAAAATTCCAATTTTTAACTCCGCGACCAGTCAAATTTTCAGGCATCAACGATTAGGTTAGATACCAGTAAATCATTGTGTATCCCTCCGTGGTCCAATCAAAAGTAGTGCCTATTACTTAAGAGTTCCTCTTATCTTCGGGCATAAAAGCCATTTAGGTATCTCAGACATGCCTTTTTTTTATCATTTCTATTATTCTATGCGTGTCTGCAACATTTTGGTGCATTTCATTGGAGGCTAACTTGAAAGGTGAACTTTTGGGGTGTAATTACTGTGGTATGGGGCTTTTGTCAAAATATGACTGCCGAAACCCTGTTTTCTACCGGTGCCTGCATTCAAGTGAGATGCATTTTCTTAGAAGTAACATAACATATCTTTTTTATTGCAAATTTTGGAAGAGGACAGATTGATCTTTAAATTGATACCAGGCTTGCACAATCTGACATAAAGGAAATGCTAGAAAAATGCTTGGAAAGTTTGCCGTTTTATAATGGGACACTATGGGAATTGGATTTACTGGTTTCTAACCATTAAAAGCATGATTTTTCGGCGTAACTGTCTAAGATCACTTTTAACTTAGATTTCTTGCGATAATTTTATGCAGCGGGAAAACTGAATGCCAATAGAATTGGGCAAATTTTCTAATTTCAGGGAATGCAAACTTACAACAATGGTTTGATGTATACCAATAACTGTTGCATATTTTTGGGGATTAAAATTTACATAATTGTTTGCGTAAGCGTTTAAAATAAAGATATAAACATATCTTCGACATATACTCTAGAACTGAACATAATTATGAACAATTTTACTCATTGTATGTCATGAACAGAATGTTATATTCATTTCACATAATGAAATAAATATTTTGTTTAGCCTACATCAGCGGCACGCTCTATAAATAGCAATCACAATGATACCATTGGTTGACCGATATCTGAGAATTATTGTTCTGTGAAACGTTTCGGAGCCATACGTAGATATTTGGCGAAGATCGGTATGAAATGGTCTATTCCAGCGTATTCAACACACACCAGATAAAAGGTGCATCATTCGAAAAATAACGCGCGGGAAAGCTATGCTAATATACAGTCATCAATTAGCGTCCAGAGAATCATAAACCCGAGAATTTCAATAAATGGTGAATTTTATTTATAAACTTACTGTGCATGTTAATTTATATTTGAATTGCGGTTGCGTTTTATTAAGAGTTATTTAAAATTGCACCTTTCTATCAACTTCTCCAGTAGACGTTATTCAATCTCTAAAAATATTTAACATCTTTCTATAATTAAAATGTGGTGAAAGAAGTCTCGGAATACGTCAAAATGTTGTTTAAGTTACTTTTACTTCATTTGCATGAATACACTATTTGCAAAACTCAAGATACGTATAGTATATTATATAACATAACTATGTACACTCGTCTGATATATAATCATTTTCATTCATTTCCGCTATTATTTTCTGACAATGCTAATTTGTTAAATTTGCTTGGCAAATTAATTTAACAATTATAGTAACGTAAATTACTAGCAATTAGGTTAGTCATTTTGCGCCGCACGACTTGATTGCCCTGTCCCTATTTCTTAGCACCCGGCCCTTTTATTTTACCTCACCCTGCTCCTGTTAAAGTCTATATGTAACACTATTTCATTGATTACCGGTGAAAACATGGAAAGTATTATCGGTTTATTCACGGTATTCATATTAATAATGCTTGAGTTTATTTCAAATTAATTTTGGGTCCGATAAGTTTTCTTATGGTGTCCGAAAAATCTACAGTCCGAGAAGTCTCCATAGAAGTCACCAACAAAACTGGGGTTCGAGAAGTTACGTAACCGATCATCTAGTTCCTCTTGTTTCGGGTAAAAAATGACATCTCAATATTAATTTCAACGCCGATTGTCTTTTTAAAAGACATTTCTTGTTCGTTTTAATAGGTATCGAAAGTGTTGGCGAAGCAGAAATGTTATATTTTCTTAAAGCGTATAGTCAATACAATACTCACTTTGATTCATCAACGTCAAGTTAGTGTTTATAAGCATTAAAATACAATCAACGCTCCTTCCCTATGCTTCCGGTAATACTCATTACATACAGACGCTCAGACGCGGCGCCAATGATAATTAAGCGTTTTTAACTGTTTACCACTTTGTTCCAACAAGGTTCTCCCATCAGGCAACATTATGTGACGTTTCATGGTTTGGTTTTGTTATGTTGCTATCAGATGTAATTATTAAAAGGGGAGCAACCTGCGCAGAACGTTGCACAATGTAACGTTATGGTAACAATGACTGCTACTGACTGTTACAAACAGGACCCAGTCTTATGATTTCTCTATTTTGTAGTTGTGAGTCACAAATATCGTTATATTAGTTTTCAAAGAAAATAAAACAATTAAATGTTTTATATTAGAAGTAAGTAATAAACCAGATATTTCATTAACATTTAGGAACTGTAAAATTATTTTCCTTAAGTATCGGGGGCAACGGCCTAGGGGCAACAGTTGCCCATTACAGGAAAACAACCCAAACGCAAACGAAGTATCTATATAATGTTTAATGGACAATACACAGAGTGGGTGAGTGCAGCCCGCACAATCGCCTAAAGTTAACGGACACAGACATTTTAATTAATGTCTTGTGAAATTGAATGTGTGCGTCATAGATCGTCATATACAGTCTTACTACCGCTTTCGTGTGTAAAGTATTGATAGGCCTATACATGTATACTGCCTAAGTGTAAGCGCCATTAATACAAGTACGCACGATACAATCACTAAATCAGATTTTCACGGGTGGCGAGTTAAGGACAATTCAGCATTTAACCTGGAGCTTTTAAACGCGTAAGCCGTGCCTGTCTAGCCTTACGACTGCTGGCTAAACGAGTCGAAAGGAATTCGTCCAAACTATTAGAAGAATGGGTGAGCTTTCCTACTCGCCCCGGCGTCGGCGTCCGCGTCTGATCTTGGTTAAAGTTATATTCAAAAGTCTTGTAACATCAAAACTGCATAGGTTATTCACTTGAAACATGGAATATACCTTTGTCATCAGCTTCAGTATCAGGTGCAACACTCCCTATAACTCAGTTTTGTATTTTGACAGAGCTATGCCCCTTTTTGACATAGACTTTCTGGTTAAGTTTTTCTTTAAAATTCTTGTTAGTTCAAAACTACGTAAGTTATTCACTTAAAACTTGAAATATACCTTTGTCATCAACTCCTGCATCAGGTGCAACATTGCTTTAATACAGTTTTGTATTATGACAAAGTTATGCCCACTTTTCACATAGATTTTCTGGCTAACGTTAATGTTTAAAATACCTGTAACTTCAAAACTACGTAAGTTATTCACTTGAAACTTGAAATATACCTTTGTCATCAACTCCTGCATCAGGTGCAACTTTCCCCCTAACCTTGGTTTGCATTTTGACAGAGTTATGTCCCTTTTCACATAGATGTTCTGGTTAAAGATTATATTCAAAAGTCGTATGACTCCAGCATCAGGCGCAACACTTAGATTTTCTAATTTCACTTAGATTTTCTGCTTAAACTATATATTCAAAAGTCTTATAACTTGAAAAGTACATAAGTTATTCACTTGAAACTTGGAATGTACCTTTGTCATCAACTCCAACATCAAGTGCAACATCCCCCCCCCCCTCCAACTCTGTTTTGTATTTTGACAGAGTTATGACCATTTTCGCATAGATTTTCTGGTAAAAGATTATATTCAAAAGTCGTATGACTTCAAAACTACACATGTTATTCACTTAAAACTTAAAATGTACTCATCAACTCAAACATCAAGTGCAACATTCCCCATTACTCAGTTTTGTGTTTTATAACTTCGAAAGTTGATAGATTATTCACTTGAAGTTTTATAACGTCCAAAATTGATAGATTATTCACTTGAAATTTGGAATATAACTTGGTCATTAACTACAGCATCAGGTGCCACACTCTACATAACTCTGTATGACCCCTTGTCACATAGATTTTCAGTGTTAAGTTTTTATTCAAAAGTCTTATGATTTCTTAACTACTTAAGGTATTCACTGGAAACTTGGAATACATATGTTTAATCAACTCCAGCAGCAAGCGCAATAATCTCCGTAACCTTTATGTATTTACAGAGGTATGCCAACTTTTCACATAGATTTGGGGTGAAAAGGTTTTGTTCCAAAGTCTTATCATTTTTAAACTACATAAAGTATTCACTTGAAACTTGGAATAAATTGATGACATAATTGCCATAACTCAGCTTTAGATTTCAACAAATGTATGCCCCTTCCACTTTCCAAAATATGTACCAACTGAAATACTTGGAATAGTCGAGTGAGCTGTCCTCTGACAGCTCTTGTTGTGGTTTGTAGTTACTGTAGGCATATAGTGTTTAAATCAAAAGCGTTGATAAATATTATGCTGTTGTAACGTGTTTCGTGACAATAACACCTTTGTTGTCTTCTGCCATATATACTGCAGTAGCAAAGGACTGTTTCAATATTTTTATCTGCTACAGATATAGATCTAGAATTAAAATATCCATATTTAAATTTTATTTTTATATTTGAAACGCATTTCTAGTATGCACATACGAAAATTCCAACAGGAAAAGAGCAGGAAAAGACATGGAAATGGGCCGTAAAATCTATTTTCCAAGCGTAATAAAGGCGGAATTTTGTTTCAGCAGGCAAAAAGAAAACGTACATAGGCGTAATTTTCACTTTTCCAACTGCAAAAAATTCATGTTGTTTCTAACTGCTCTGAACAACAAAAAAACATTCATTATACGCCTGAAAAAAATTCCAAGCGTAAAATGTATTTATAGCATTGGATTTTCGATTGGTTAATAGATATGATTGCCATCACTGATTGGTTGATTAAAAAAAACTGGCTCTACTTTGAAAATTGAAACTGGACATGCATGTGCACAGGTCAGGTTGTGGTTAAATATATGAGTTAAAAAACAATTTAAATTCATTGGAGTTGTATAAATTTATCGAATATTAATCAAGTATCATTGTGTAAAATCAAGCCAAATGATGAAAGACAGTATTACTTTGTGCAATTGGATATATCTGTAACTGAAGATTTGCGTTTTGTTGATTTAGCTGGAAAAAACTTTTATTATTATACTCGTTTTTTTTTCTTCATAAGAAACTATACACATTGCTAAAAGCATGTTGTAGTTTAATGGTTACTAATAAATTAACTACTTGTTGCTTTTACTGCATAATAATAATTAATAATAATATAATAATAAATCAGACTTGAGTTCTTAATTTAAACAGCTTTTAATTTTAGTATCATTTGATATTATAAGAAATACATACATACACACACAATAATAATGTAAATAAATAATTACCCCCAAAAAAACAATTTAATGGAAAATTGATTTTACAACATTTTGACTGGAATATATGATGCCTTTTAGAGGGTTTATAAATACGGGTTATGTTAATTTCCAGGAATAATTTAAAATTCTGGTTGGAAAATTCCTACTCATTTAAAAATATTACGTGTCAAATTCCTGGCGTAATTTAAAATTATGATTGAAAAATTGCAGCTGATTTAAATATTACGTGTCAATTTCCTGGCGTATTTTAAAATTCTGGTTGGAAAAAATTCCTGCTGATTTAAATATTTCGTGTCATTTTCCGAGCGTATTCCGCCTCAATTCCTGTTCTTTTCCATGCGTAATATGTAAATTCTCACCATATGTTACTGAACAGTAATTTTGATTTTCCGGGAGTACAATTGCACAGAATTCCCGGTTCTTTCCTGCTCTTTTACAGTTTGAAAATTTCGTACAGGTGTATGAATTTTTTCTTTATAAAAAACGCAGAACTTTGCAATTACCAAGGGCGTCGGCAATGGGTCGGCAGGGGCGGGGGTCGCCGCCCAAATATTTTGGCAAGTGATCGTCGTTTATAAATTCCGCTGCCGCTTCTCGGAAATCGGGAAATCGCGCCTCCCCTGTAGTTTAAAGTCGGTTGCTGTTCCACGTGTTCAACTAAATGACCATCCATCATTCTGGCCCCTAATCCGTGGAAATCAACGGCCCATGTGTCATAAATCTCGTAGACGGTAAGTTAAGAAATAATTGACGGGTAACTGTTGGTTATTGCGGTAATAACCAACGGTTTGGAGTTCCGATGCGTAGGAATTAAACCACGAGGGCGGTAGCCCGAGTGGTTTGATAACAAGCATTGGAACGACAAACCGTTGGTTATTACCGCAATAACCAACTGTTACTCGTTAATTATTTCGATTCTAACACGATATAATATAAAATTCGTACATTTAAAGGTTATGAATGAGAACTATGTTTATCTATACTCCGCCCATTTTCTGAGAAGTGCATTCACACGTGCGTTTCAGTGACGTCAATAAATCATAACAATTCAAAATGACGTCAGCTTTATTGATAAACATTGAGCGAAAGACGTCATACTTATCGATATAATACAGTGAAAATATGATGTTAAAAAGGGCAAATTACATGCATATTAACAAAACGTAAACGTTTTTATGAACTTAAGTATAACATATGAAGTACAGGTGTGGTTTTATTGCGCTACATAATGCAGAAATGATTTGTTTGTCACAATTTACTATCGCGCGTTTAAGCACGTGCATTTTACGGAACAATTTCTTCGAATTTCGGAAATATTTCCAAAACATTAGGGTCCACCCATAATTTGTTGCACAATAACCAACAGTTATTTTTCTTCTTTATCTATGGACCACTAGCCGAGTGCCGTGGTAGAATGTTAAATAAACAATATACAGAAAAAAAATGTTTGTCAACAATTTAAAAAGAGGATTTTAACAACACGCTAGCTAATTATATTAATAATTTTATAATAGCTATAACTCAAATTTTTACCTTCGAATTTCAAGAAGGCAGAGTTCATGTCCCATTCTGTTATTGTCATTACATATGAATGTATTTTATACCGAATCATCCAGCTAATTTCAACTTTCATAAACGTTCGTTTTGAAAGGAACATCCAAAACGACAACCATTTAACATAATTTACCCCGTTTGGCATTCAATGTAACAATCTTACAACCCACAATAGCTTGCAGTTTAAAGCGCTTCCCGTTCGTCACTTAGCTGTACTGGTAAGCCCTATGCAAACATTGAGCTACAAATTCACCCCGTTTGGCATTCAATGTTACAATCTTACACCCCACAATAGCTTGCAGTTTAAAGCGCTTCCCGTTCGTCACTTAGCTGTACTTGTAAGCCCTATGCAAACATTGAGCTACTTTTTATATGGGCAATGTTTGCTGACGGCGAATTTAGCCCTATCTGAAAAGTAACGCTAAATTCGCAGCACGTCTCATGAATTAGACTAGTTCGTCACTGTGTGTGTTCATTCAAGCGTGAAACAGAAGAATGTGTCGCCAGTCACAACGAGGTCGTGTTTCGGAACGAACGGACGCGGATTTCATGTCTAGACTATTCGTCCGCGTAAAACTAAAAGCTGGACGTGTTGGAATAGAAGTAAACGGTTGGTGAAATTTTCTTGCGTATTATGATTCTGTATACGAATTTTAACTATGTAGATTAGAATTTGAAACTAATAGTGTGCTACTTACCAATGTCGGGTGATAAATTAACTTATTAAGGCATACACAATTCGATCTCATTGATTGAAACAACGCGATTGCGTGCTAAAACAAAAGAAGCAGTGCACGTGTTTACTATTGTCGGGCATGATTTTTTTCGTAGATTTTTATATTAATTTTGAAAAATGGTAATTCGGCGTTTTAACAACAAAACCTGTTTAGTTTAAATCTACTCGCCCCATTAAAGATTCGTCTCGTGTCGATTCGCACCACTATTAATTTTATTTGTGAATACGCTGAGGAATTTTAATTGCTGTGTAAACATTTAATCTAAGCAGTACAATCTATGGACACATAGGCCAAACATAAAACAGTCCCGTTTCTGGCCTCCTACCTACCCTTTACTTTTGCTGCCTACCCTACATATTATTGGTCCAAACATGTTTACTTTAATTAGCAATGCAACACCATTTTTTTTAATCTTAGATACTAAAACAATAATTATTCCATCAAGTAATGGAATCTTTCCCATAATGAAAACAAAAATAATTTTTCATATATCCGGTTACAAAGTATCATAATTTTTTAGAATGGTACCCTAAACAACCATTTAAATGCACAAAACAAAAAAATGACAAAAACATGACCCAGCCCACGATTTCATGAAAAAAACGCCAAACTGGTTGAACTTAAGTCCTTTTAAATTTAAAAGCTAATAAACAACCAAAAAATTTAACAAACCTCCTTTATATCAAATCATATAAACAAGTTTTTATTCAAATTTTTCAAATTTGGGTTATTTGGGAATGTCATTTTTTGTAGTGGCGGTGCAACTTTTCGTTTCAGATCTCTAACTCGAGAACGGGTTGAACTATTGTAATGATACTTAAAAATAGATAGAAAACTTATAGCGAGACCTCGCTTGTGTTTGCAAATGGGGTGGGTGGGGTCAAGGTCACTGTAACTAAACATAGAAAAGCGGTTTCTATCCAATAACTTGAGAACACATTGAAATATTTAAATGAAATTTCATATCTAGATACCTTATATCGAGACCTCGCTTGGGATTGTGTATAGGTTTGGTGGGGTCAAGGTCAAGTTCAAAGTTGCTAAAAATAAAAAAAACGGTTTCAGCTCAATAGCTTGAGAAGACATTGAGATATTTTGATGAAACTTTATATGTAGATACCTTATATCTAAACCTCGTTTGGGCTTGCATATGGGGTGGGTGGGGTCAAGGTCAACATTACTAAAATTTTATTTTTGTGATGTTTTAATGCATTTGGTTATAAAAAATTGGTATTCGTGGAATTTCCACGTTTCTTGTTTCTCACATTTTGCCCTAGTCCATAGTAATTAACGTCAAAGCATAGGAATTAGGTAAAGGTTAGGTACATAGTAAGTACAACTGGGAGTTGTAGACACCTTAAATAGTTATAGCCTTACTATAGCATGGTAATACATTATTTAGGCGCAGAATTTCTTCAATACCGATAAGATAATACAACTAGAACGAATGCAGGATATCAAAGAATGCTGCTTAATAATTTAAATATTTGAAGTTCAGTGAACAGGTAACTTGAAATGACAACTTTTCCAGCATTAAATATATGTACATAAATTATTTATAGAAACATTAAGAGCATGAAAGGATATAGAGTCCAAGATGAATTTATAAAAACAATGTTTAATGTTTCTTCATGGATCATCAGCAGTTTGACAATGTGTGCTTTTTCTAACAAAATAAATGCATTTTAATATATATCAAAGAAAACAATATTGCATCTTAAATTATACCAGAGCATATGATGTCAAAATCAAACATTCTAATGAGTAGGCTGTTGATGATAAATAGGTTATTTGTAATAATAAACAA
Source organism: Congeria kusceri (assembly GCA_027627225.1). Classification (NCBI taxonomy): domain Eukaryota; kingdom Metazoa; phylum Mollusca; class Bivalvia; order Myida; family Dreissenidae; genus Congeria; species Congeria kusceri. The sequence continues at coordinate 6,826,032 of CM051040.1, read as the reverse complement.
ATTTATATATACTTTAAATAAAATTAACCTTCTGTATAGAACTGGTATGGAGTATGAATAGGTTTGGTTACTTCACTTTCGGTTTTGAATTACTTGAACTTCAGGCTGAATTACACAGTTTACAAAAAATTAATAATTATATTATAAACACTAAATAAACATTTTAAACAATACTGTCACAAATTATACTATTCTATACAAAATGTTAACCTTATTGTTCACAAATATTGGTCTAATCTTTTTCATGCTTGCTTGTGTTTGCAGTCATATTGAATGTTTGCAAAATTTCCACCAAGAGAGAAAAAGGTCAGATTGCATTATCATTCCAGTTTTTTTGTGAAAACTATATACACAATTATAAACAACATACATAAAATTGCAAAATCAGGCCAAAATTTTTTGTGTTAAAGCTTTAGTTTTATAAAAAAAATATATTTTATAATTGAAACTTAATTTTTTAAATCAAATGACTAGTTTCTGCATAGTTAAGAAAAGTTCCGGGCAATTTGATTATCTGATTATCAGAATTTATGTACATTGGGTCAAAATTCCATTGTAAAAGTAGTCAAAATTCCATTGTAAAAGTAGTAAAAATTTAAGTAAAATAATCTTGCTATTCTTGGGTTAACAGATTGGTCATTTCTGGTCAGGAGCAAATTTGCCATGGGAGGTAACTCTTACATGGCTTTGCATTGCTACTTTAATTTTCTTTCTACCGATAACTTTTTATTTTCACTCATTTTACTTAACAAGATTTTAAGGGAATTTTTGGCATCGAATTCAGTCGCACTAATTACTTGTATCTTTATTTTGTTTTAGATTTATTTCAGGGTATTGTTTTCAGGAAAGTTTGGCATTGCCTTTGAATTAATACATGGTTGTTTAATTACTGGTAGTTTTTCAACTTTTAACAGGCAGTTATGTCGGCATCTTGTTCGATCAGTTTGGGATAAAGATTTTGCAATTTGTGAACACATTACTCATCTGTATTGTATGTCACAACTGAAAAGGCACCATTATGGAACATAGCCACCCCCTCCCCCGCATCGTAAATAAATAAATAAATAAAAAGAAAAATCCCTACTTACCCACCGTTACTTTTTAGGCCGGAGACCAGAAACAGAACAATTTTTTTTATTTGGCCTTACCAGTGTTCATCTTTGTTGAAATTACTGGCTTTTTAGGGTAATATATAACTGCGTACATGCTACTATTTATTTTCTGTTGACAAGTTGTTATTTTCCATTGTTCCCATGGTTTCACATAATATGCCAAGGATTTTAGAAATGTAATGTGTAGTATGTAGATCTACATTTGTATGGTCAATTAGTTTCAGCTTAGCGGGGTCCGTTATGTTAGCAGCTGTCTTACAGGGCTTGAATTTAGCACTCGCAAACTCGCAAAATGCAAGTAAATAATCAGTGCGAGTAATTTGTTCTGCTGCTTGCCAAAAAATGCGAGTGGAGTGAAAAATATATAAACATGACAGTAAGAATCTTTATAATACATCATAACCATACTTTTACACAATTCTCTCACCCGTTGAAGAGGGAGATAACTATGAAGGAAGCTGAGGCAAAAACAGCCCGAGTCAAACTGGTCAGATGATAAACTGTCCCCATTGGCAAAAAGTCCAACAGGACACACATTTTGGTTAAACCAGTCATAGTAGTGTCCAACCCTTAAATAATTCTAATTTTTGTGTATTATTTTGTTATAATTTAAATTTTGAGTTAAATAACTGGACAAAGCATTTATAACAGTTGTTTATTGTGTAAACGTTTACTGTGAACTACGTTTGGTCGTCACTGGCATGAGTATATTGTGAACACAATTACAAATCTCTCAAACTGAACCGACAACTCTTTTGAAAATATCAGTTTGAATTTTGGGTCGCCGTCTGGTTTGTCAATGATATGGGCCGTATATGACTTGGTCCGCCCATACAATTGGGCCATCCTGATACAATTGGGCCGTCTTGATACATTTGGGCTGTCCTGATACATTTGGGCCGTCCTGACTCTACACTGCAGAGACTGGCACACGTATTCAACAGGAAAGTTTATGACGACGTTAAACTAAAAAAATGTAACAGACTTTCCCTAGGTGAATTGCGAGAAGAAACTAATGTTTGCCAGTTGAAATCATAGGTGCTTGGTTGTTTAAGAAATAAAAAAAGATCCTATTCCCTATAGTAGTATAAATATACAGCTCACTCGCCATTTTCTATCGTAACGGAAGTTGATTGAGTCAGATTGACTGGTTATAAGTGTAAGAAGTACCCGGAATCCTGTATTATGTGAAGTTAGAATAAGACATCAAACATAGAATGGACGTTCTTTTTTCACATAAAACTGAGCATTTCATGTTGTTTATGTATGTTTGTTATATTCTGGCAATACTTTTGGTATAATTAGCATTTTTACATGACTTTTTAATTAAAACTAATTGTGTCTATGATCATTTTTACTGTATTTAGAAACTGTGTTCATGCACGCATGGACACAGTTAAAAAAAATTGTGAAAATTTTTGTAAATGCATAAAAGTATACAGTTTACAAAATGAATTTAACTGATGCAGTTATATATGCAGGTGTCTGTTTCATTAATTACTCTGCAAAATTCTTAAATTGCAAATGGTAAACTGCATATAAAACATGGATTAAATAAAACAGTTTATTCTATATTTGACATCTTATTCCAACTTCACATAATATTATGTTCCGGTCTTAAATGTATGGGCATCGGGAACCAAACATGTAATTTTATACAGTAGAACCTAAATCATACGACGTTTGGACCGGGCTGATCGCTCGGTTTTCAGAGGTGTTCGGTTTATCGTCATTTGTGCCAACATGTAACTGATATTGTGTTGCCTTTCTCTGACAAGCTGATGCTTCGGGGGCATATGTCACATCCCGTGACAAGCCTTGTTTGATATATAACATAAGAAGGAAAAAATTCGGGACAGACACAGCCGTTCGGTTTTGACAGGGATTTGGTTTTCACAGGGTTCTTTTTGGACTGGTTTCACTGTACATTGAAACCAGCTAATCGCCTTTCGTTACGATATAAAATGGAGAGTGAGCTACTTTGTGTATTTATATATGTAGGAAAATGATTTTTATTTGTTGAACAACCAAGTGCCTATGGTTGACATATAAGTCACGTGCAAAAATTTTGCCCAAAATGTTAAATTCGAGCCCTGCTTTCTTGTCATTTAACAGATTAACCTTGTATGCCAGAAATCCATTTTGGTCTATAGAGAAGGCCACCCGCTTATATAGAATGATATAAATTTATACAAACTTGAAAATTTCCAGTTTCGCGAGTACGTGCCTTTGGATTACAGGCCTTTTTCTGACCTTTTCGGGACAAAGTACCTTGGTTAAATTGGGAAATTCATGTCATAGGATGAGATTACTCATAATCGATTTCTGTTGTAAAAACTAGTTTCTAATTTTGCCCTAATCTGTAAATTGTTCTCATGGTCATTCAATCAAATATAACACTTCACAAGTTATACTAATCCACTTATTATTAACCTGTCACGCATGACTTAGCGTCTCATGACTATGTCAAGGTGCAAGAAATATCATTACGTTTATATCGATTGCACATTGCAGATGTCTAATAAATCAATGTGATATTAATTCGTTACAGGTTAGTTGTTTGTATTATAATAATATTTATTATTATCAATAGTAATATTTTATAATAAATATGTTTAGAAATATATCCTTAAAATCATTATTATAGATTAATATTATTTTATATTTGTATTGAAATAAAATGTAATGTTACCAGGCATACCAATCATTGTACATTATAATGTTTAAAGAAATATGATTACGTTTATATCGATTGCACATTGCAGATGTCTCGGACGAAAAAAAACCATAAACAAATAAAACAACATAAATAGACACATAGGTCGACTGGGCTACGTTGACATTGTGTTTATGCGTTTTTTCCGTCCGAGGACAATCAACACTGTAACGAATGAATATCTCGTTGATTTTTTCAAAGGTCACCGCTTTTAAACGACCATTGCAAAGCAACATATAAGGGTTTAACTAGTTTAAATGCACGTCTATATACAAGCACGATCACAAATTAACATTTAATTAAAGCAGCAGACCAAAAATATGTAATACAAATAAACTTGGCAGAAATCGTTTCTAATGGACATCTTACCGATCAAAAAAAAAAAAAAAACGCACTAAAATCGGTAAAATAATAACGTGTTGGTAACCTGTTTTATCGTAGAGTTTCCGTAAGCGATAGCTGGTGATGTATCTGGAGTAAATCAGCATTTACATAAATGCATATTCCGTTTGTACCAAGCGTTTTCGAACATAGACGTTATAAAATGCTTTTCGTAAATAAAAGCAAAAACAGTTTTCAGTTGAATAAACGTCATTAACGTTCATTAGAGCTAATGCCAATTTAAGATGCATTAAAATATATTCTATGGTCTGCGGCTATAAACACATTTTAATTTCAATTCTAAGACGACACGCGTCAGAAAAAGAAATCAACTATAGGTTATTCTGCAACAATTATGGGCGGAAGCTAATGTTTTAAAAATAGTCCTGGAAATGCGAAGAAATTGTTCAGAAATATGTACGTGCTTAAACGCGCGATAGCAAATTCGTGACAAACAAAGCATTTCTGCATTATGTGGTGCAATAAAACTTCTTTTACTAGATACTTTATAATAACATTTACACCAAACGCTGACGTTTTATATTCACTATATTATCAAGACGTGCGTGTTATCAAATCAAATTAATTCCTACGCACTTATACTCATTACCGACACCAAACTATGATAGAGAAATCATGTGAATATAGGTGCTACCTAGTTTACGGTCAAAGCATCTAAATAATACGGGCAAATACGTTGAGCGCTTATACGTATCAGTTTTGGAATATACCTATGCAACCCAATTTTTTTCGGCCTGAATCGTGAGACCGGTTTTTGCGACCTCCAGTTTGGATTTTGAATTGCATTCAAACAAGGGACTGACACATGCCAATTTCTATATGTATGCATACATACGTAAACAAATCACATATTTTCACCTGATTTGTTCCTTATTATCGTCAATATTTCCACAAAATAGGTTTTATCGCACTGTTGCCCATGTAAACAAATGACTGGTCCGCCAATAATAATAACAAATTCGCCAATTATTTCTCGCAGACAGTACCAGTCTACCAGCGCGTAGACTAGAATAGTGAGTGACGTCACTGCGGTCAGAAAACACTAAATGAAATCCACATACAGCAAAATTTTCTGGCATCGTTCACCACTTTTCTTTGGTTCTGGTCTCCTTGGAAAAAAAGTTCTCTCTGCTCGCCAAATTTAAACACAGCAAAATATGTTATAATACGTCTAAGAAAACTCATTACACTTGATTGTTATCACCCGGAAGAAACAAAGAATGCACTCGCGATTTCGACAAAAGAACATGTCCGTTACGGACATGTTACGGTCAGAACGTTACGGTCGCAAAACACTGTCAAACCTTTACAAAAATAGAAAATGCAATTAAACTGTTAGTATGATCGTTTTTACTTATACAATCTCTTGTTGTTGTTTTCATAATGTCTGAGTGGAAATAAGTTATGCATTTTAAGGAAGTAGAAGCTAAAATGCACTGATGGAAAGCAAATTAAAACGGCCTAAAGTTAAACCGGCCCAGACAGGTTAAAACTGATCCAGTTATTAATCGATGTGGTCAAAACGCTTCCATTTGTAGCTGTTTTCAGAGTTATAATTTGAGCACAAACTACACAAAAATATGATGTTAGCTTATTTTAGTTTATTACATAACAAGTGATATGATGCACAACACAAGAAAAATACAAGATTGTGAAATGTAAACTGTAGAATAATTATATATTAAAAATAAATACATAATCATTTTTTGCGGATCTGTTGCTGTAGTTATTTTCTAAATATTTGTGAGCAACAAATGCAATTTGTTTTTGTGATCGATATATTTAGAAAATAACAGCAGCAACAGAACCACAATTTTTTTTTAATTATTTATGTATTTATCTTTAAAAATGATTCTGTGCATATATAAAATTGTAGTAAACATTTGCAACTTGTATTATTATATGGAAAGTCGCAATAAAATAGATAGGTCAATAGTGATCAGTAATGTTCTACATTCTTATCAATAACTAAGAATTCATTTAAAACTGTAAATTTATAATATCGCACAATACAATTTACTTTTCGCAGTTACATGTAGTTGCATTTGACAAGACCATGTCGAATACTGTTCGTTTGTTTGGTTTGGTTCGTGAACATGTAGAAAATGGATTATTGTTCGGTATTGATGTTGATACAAGATTCTTATTACGTTTGTTTTATTGTTAAAAAAACAACATTGATTTTACTTGTGTTATTAATATTCAGACAGTAACATTTTGTGGAAACAGTGGAGATGTTTGCATAACTTATATGAACTTGCAGTTATAGAGGGCAATCTTCTATTGTTCGTCTTTCTTTTCCTATTTGATAATATAGGATCATTTCCAATAGAAAAAAAAAAATACACGTATGTGACACAGTCTTGTTATCCAGCGTCATTTCGACCTTTTTATGTCAATTGAATATTGTCAACTCAAAATTGGAAAGATCAACCGAATGAAGAAAATAACTATATTATGAATATCATAGGCACTTCGTGGTTCTTGTCCTACTTTCCTATGCTCAAGGTACTATAAGTAGACGATAGTATTTTTAAACAATCAACTCCTGTGATAAATTTCAGTTCATAAAATACGACTTTAACTTAAATTGATCAGATGATCTGAAAAACAATGTTAAAATTAATTTTAATATGCTCTCCATCTGAGTATGTAGATCTATATGTATGCTTATTAATAAGCGGTGAAACACATTAAGTGACAGCTGTCCGGCTAGCTGTCCGGTTGACACCCTCGCTTCTCATATCGCGGTGAATAACGATAACATTCACAGAGATCTACAATTCCACGCAACAAGTGTTGTTGTTGTTTTTAAATACTATTTAGGTGCTTTTGCCCGTAAACTAGGTAGCACCTATATTATAAAAAAAATTAATTTGTTGTGTGGAATCATTAATCTAGATCTCTGTGATTTTTTTCTTTATTCATCACGATATGAGAAGCGAGGGTGTCAACAATTGCGCTAACCGGACAGCTATCACTTAATGTGTTTTACCGCTGATTAACAAGTGTACATACTCTGATGGAGAGCATATTGAAATAAATTTTAACATTATTTTTCAGATCAGATTTTAGATTATCTGATCAATTTAAGTTATTGTCGTATTAAATGAACTGATATTGATCACAGGAGTTGATTGTGTAAAAATACTAGCAATTATGTACAGTACCTACAGTGTAGGAAAATTGGATAAGAACAACGAAGTGCCTATGATGTTCATAATATAGTTATTTTCGTCTTTCGGTTGAACTATCCAAATATTGGAATTGATAGGACTGACATAAAAAGGTCGAAATGATGCTGGGTAGGGTTTTAAATGCTAAATTATAACAAGATAATGTCACATGTTTTTTTTGCTATTTGAAATGTTCCTATATATTAAAAAAGGAAAGAAGAAAGAAAGAAAGAAAGAAGAAAGAAAGAAAGAAAGAAAGAAAGAAAGAAAGAAAGAAAGAAAGAAAGAAAGAAAGAAAGAAAGAAAGAAAGAAAGAAAGAAAGAAAGAAGAAAGACAATAATACCAGTATGCCCTCTATATCTTCAAGTTCATCTCAGTTATGCAAACATCTTTAATGTTAATGTTACTCTCTGAATATTAACAACACAAATAAAAGCAATGTTAGTTTTTTTAACAACACAACTAACAGCATAATAATCTTGCATCAACATCAATAACGAACAATAATTCATTTCCTAAATGTTCATGTACAATCCATTCATTACAGTATTCGACATGGTCATGCAAAATGCAACTACATGCAACTGTGAAAAGTACGGTATATTGTAGCGTTCAGACCGTATTGGTCCATTACGGACATGTGCTTTTGCCGAAATCGCGACTGCATTCTGTGTTTCTTACGGGTCACTAAAGTCAAGTGTAATGAGTTTTCTTAGAAGTAGCATATATTTGAGGCGTGTCGTGGGAAAACCGGGCTTAATGCATGTGCGTAGTGTCGTCCCGGATTAGACTGTGCATCCACACAGTAAGCCCGGTTTTCCCATGACACGCATCATTTTTATTTTTAATTTGTTAAGCAGAGACAACTTTTTTTTTTAAGAAACCAGACTCGCAATATCGGAATCAAAGAAAAGTGGCGAGCGATGCCAGAAAATTTTTCTGTATGTGGATTTGATTTAGTGTTTTCTAACCTTAGTGACGTCACTCAATATTCTACGCAGTTTTAGAGTGGTTGTGTTGGAGAGAAATTAACCGGTTATTTGTTTACATGGGGAATAGTGCGATAAAACCTATTTTTGTGGAAATATTGAGAAATATTGAGAATAATACGGAACAAATCAGGTTAAAATATGTTGTTTTTTTTACGTACGTATGTATACACATAGAAATTGGAGTGTTTCAGTCCCTTATTTTACTACAAGTTATACGCGAGTTCTGCTTTTGATTAATCCGCCGTCTTAGAATTAAAGTAATTTTGGTCTCTAAAAACAAACTGATGAAACTCTGTATGAAATGCAAAGATCGACAATTCCGTTTTGCTTGTTTTATCTTACCAAGTTAAATTACCTTGAGAGAGTTTACTGTCTTGAGCAAGGTCAAAATGGCCAGCACGTTATACAATGAGCAAAGTAGGAGTAAAGTGAGATAATAAATGATGGATTCGTAATTTGACAGAAACGGCTGCATCAGTTTAACTTAGAATAAGTAATAATTACGCTTTTCCATATATTGGACATCTAGTATTAGTCTCGACAGAAAATTCTGTTAATAAACTCTACCTTAGAATTTTATAGGTACAAATCTACTCGATTGAAATACAACAATTGCTTTAATTAAAAACTCTCCAATGTTAAACACCAGCAGACCATCGTTTATGTGTGGAATTTGTGTAGATCTGTTATACTAGATAGTTTGTAAATAGTCGTTTCTTCATGGAAACTTTGTAGATATAGTAGACAATTTAGAAACAGTTCTTCCTTATATGATGCGATCAGAAATAAATAAAAGTACCCGGGTTGAGGCCAAGATTGCAGGCAATTGCATGCAGAATCAAACAAAAATAATAACAAATGATATTTAATTTCTATAAGGCGTACACAAAAATTATGTTTGTTTCAGGTTACAGGACCTACCCTAAAAAAAAGCCCCGACTCTACAACATTTTATTGCGTGGGTCAGATATTGTTTTGTTTATTTTACTGTTTTCCAATAATTAAATGTTTTTTTTTATTATAAATATGTGTTTTGTTTCGATAGCATCCACTTCAAAACAATGTTTTATGATATTAGAGACATGTTTTGAATATTATTCAGTTTTAGAATTTTCAAGTTGACCATTTACCAAAAAACAAAATAATATTAATTCCCTACCTACTTACCCTAAATGTTTTGGGCATGTTACCTGAAACAAACATATTTGTTTACGCCAAAAGCGATTTCGGAAACCAAACAAACTATATGTAAGAAGGCATTACTGAGTAAAATGCATGTTTTACTTTTTTATTTCCTACGTTGTTCTCAAAATCTCAAAGAAATCAGCATTGCGAATGTTGAGTGCAGTAGAAATTAATTTACGGTGAATTAACAGTTAGCACAATACAATATAGAAATTTGCAAATATATTACTTTAAACGACATACAGTTTACAAGATTTACCCTTCCACGCTCGTTAAGCACGCAGCGAAAAACAATAAAAGCATCAACTCCATTTATAACATGAAGTTGTTCAACACTCTAAACTGAGCTTACGTCTAGTTATACGAGTAGGGGCTTGCATTGTATTGGCCCATCCAACGTGCTTATCAGTAACAGTTTCCAATCTTTCCCAGAATTGTTTACGTGAACTTTATCTCTGAACATTAACTAGTATATTTTGCATTTCTTTTGACTGCGCTTATCAGCTAACATGCATTTACCAGTGCAAAAAAGTTAACATGGTATTTATCTCTGATTTTCTTAACAAACACATGCTATATATCCTTGAAACGCGTTAGATTCAAGTGACCTGTTTTCTGAAACATTCCATTAGATACTCCGATACATGTTTTAGAGGCATATGTTTCTTAGTTAATGTTTGGCCAAGTTGAAGGCTGTTTATTTTTAAGAACGAACAAGTCCACTATTTACGAAGCAATATAGACAATTAATATGCCTGAGTATGCAGTGTAGTAAGAAATTGGTGATATTACGAAGCAATTAATGTATCAGTGAGCTGCTGATGCTGAACATAAATTAATTACAAATCGGTAACATTTTTCGCTCTTTACCTATGCAAACAGTTATAATACCTTACAAAGTATTTTGTTATTTGAATGATAATGTGAGACTTACAATAACACCTGTTTAGAATATTGCAAATAATTCAATTAACAATGAAAAACATGACATAGTTCCAAAAAGCTTTTTAGAATTAACATAATTACGAAAATTATATTTGCATTATTGTCTTTTTTCTTAACTTCATCGTCCAGTTTGCGATTGCTATGTTTTCTTTGGCTTAATGTATTGCAGATCAAAGAATACACTGTAGAAATTCATATTGTCTTACTTAATTATTGAATATAGTACTTCTTTTAATTCTAAATGACTGCAGTCATTAAAATTATTTTGATTGATAACTAAAGATAACATTTATTATTAAACATAATAGAAATCATATTTTTATATCAATAATCAGACATGGTTCTAGATATTGTTATAGTTTTAAATTAATTATTGCATGGAATTACAGGTATTATAAGATACAGGGTGAATTGCTGCCCCATATGGGAAAATACGGGGCAGTCAGGAGATACATATTGAATATGAATCTCCAGACTGCCCCGTATTTTTCTATACGGGGCAGCAATTCACCCTGTATCGTTTATATCACACCGACAACCTTTTAGTATGATCTTAAAGTATGATGATAAAACAAAATTTTAACCATTTTTTTACTGACCTAATATTTTCATTAGACTTTAAAGTATTTTCAGAATGGAGTTTTAGCCTCTTCCTTTCAATTTCTTCATTTGATGTATCTGCAAATCTTTTTGAAAGCGACATTTTGACCAACGACAAAATGTAAACAAATCAAACAAGTCCAATTAAACATAAACGGCAAGAAAGCTTATGTCAGACAGCAGTAAGTATATATGAACCAAATCTGTACCAGTTCCTCCTCTCATATACGTTTTGGTAGTCAGTATTGACATTTGCCAACTTAATCAAGTTTAATGTATGCACAACATTGCCAAAGAAAACCATTTTAATCTTTTAGCCAGTGGAAGTGCTGGAAATTTGTTGGAGGTATGATATAACACTATTCCTTTTATCGACAGAGCATTAATAGTTTCAGCTAATTACAACTATACTGACAACCAATGTTGTGGTACACTATAAAAGAAATTGAATGTGGACATTTTTTAGCATAGCGATACATAGTTCGTATATGTTGTTACACTTGTAGATAAACCACTTGTTATTGAGTAGAAGTGTTGATTGAAAGTATTATTTCAAAAAATACGGACATTAAGGTAGATTAATAGTAACATGAATATTTCAATACAACTCAGACAGAAGTTAACTTAGGTAATTGATTTGTTAAACATTATCTAAGAATGGTAGGTTTTTTGGTAACACTGAAGGTTGAATTAAAACGTGCAAATGCGACTCTAGAAGAAGTTGCATAAAACTACAACATAAGGTTATTGGTCATTTGCATGGAACTGGAGCAGCAGCCTATGGAGTCATTTGCATGGAACTGGAGCAGCAGCCTATGGAGTCATTTGCATGGAACTGGAGCAGCAGCCTATGGAGTCATTTGCATGGAACTGGAGCAGCAGCCTATGGAGTCATTTGCATGGAACTGGAGCAGCAGCCTATGGAGTCATTTGCATGGAACTGGAGCAGCAGCCTATGGAGTCATTTGCATGGAACTGGAGCAGCAGCCTATGGAGTCATTTGCATGGAACTGGAGCAGCAGCCTATGGAGTCATTTGCATGGAACTGGAGCAGCAGCCTATGGAGTCATTTGCATGGAACTGGAGCAGCAGCCTATGGAGTCATTTGCATGGAACTGGAGCAGCAGCCTATGGAGTCATTTGCATGGAACTGGAGCAGCAGCCTATGGAGTCATTTGCATGGAACTGGAGCAGCAGCCTATGGAGTCATTTGTGGAAAACTGCGTGTACTTATGGTAATGTTAATGTTAACAATATAAAAAGCAAACATACAATTATAAGGGCATGCATAGAGTGCATAGTTATGTATGGATTAATGTTGTCAGAATAGATACAAATGGACTTGCTGAACAAATGAGCAGTCTGGAGAACAGTAGAAATGATTTGATCAAAGGGCTCTTATTAGATCTCTGCTAACATTTGTTTATCTAAACGACACGCATGCCATGCACTCCGATAGGTGAGTTAACATTGAAATATATTTGTATTGAAATATAAAACATTCATGAAGAAATTTTGAAGAAATGCTGGGACTTCTGTGAAATACGTATTTCAAAATGGTGTGGAACTTTGTTTGAAATACGCGATGGAGGACAGTCTTTGGAACCACTGCGTCCTGCATACCGTCTGTAATGATCATCAAGGAGCATCTAAGGACATCTGAAAGACGTTTGGAATACCTCCCATTGTAAGTGCTATATTGGTGTTGGATCTGCATTCGAAACACCAGTAGCACTTGGGTAACAAGACCATCGTGCCTGATGACAATACAACAGACACGTGATGAACCTATTGGTTCTGACAGGCATTGCCTATCTTGGAATTCATTGACACGTGTTAGGGCAAATATTGACTGTTAGCTTGATAAAATATGACGCTTCCCGAAAAAGTGAACACCAAAGTTAATAAAAAATAACAAATCAGGAAAAGTTCTAGATCTAGTTTTCAAGACAATAAATGATATACAAAAAGGATGGCAAAACTATTCGAATATTCGATTGAATTATCGCTATTCGAATAGTTAAAAGGTCATTCAAATATTCGCAAATGTATATTGTTTAAAAAACCAATAATCGATTATAGAAAGTAGTTTTCTGTGAAAATAAAAGCAGTATTTCACCAATACATACGTACTATCGTGTTTTCAAAAGAATGGTCCCGTGCACTGTGTCAGACTGAGAAATATTGATTCTACCACGGCACTCGGCTAGTGGTCCATAGATAAAGAAGGAAAATAACTGTGGGTTATTCTGCAACAAATTATGGGCGAAGCCTAATGTTTTGAAAATAGTTCCGGAAATTCAAATAAATTGTTCCGTAAAATGCGCGTGCTTAAACGCGCGATAGTAAATTGTGACAAACAAATCATTTCTGCATTATGTAGCGTAATTAAACCACACGTGTACTACATATGTTATACTTAAGTTCACAAAAACCTTTACGTGTTGTCAATTTACTTGTAATTTGCGCTTTTTAGCAACATATTTTCACTAAATTATATCGATAAGTATGACATTATTCGCTCAATGTTTATCAATAAAGCAGACGTCATTTTTAATTGTTATGATTTATTGACGTCACTGAAACGCACGTGTGAGTGCACTTCTCAGAAAATGGGCGGAGTATAGATAAACATAGTTCTCAGTCATAACCTTAAAAAATACGAATTTTATATTAGATCGTGTTAGAATCGAAATAATTAACGGGTAACAGTTGGTTATTGTGGTAATAACAAACGGTTTGTCGTTCCGATGCTTGTTATCAAACCACTCGGGCTACCGCCCTCGTGGTTTAATTCCTACGCATCGGAACTCCAAATCGTTGGTTATTACCACAATAACCAACAGTTACCCGTCAATTATTTCTTAAATATACGGCTCGGTGTCAGTCGCCACTCGACTAGTCACCAGTAATACACAATATGAGCAGATAGTATGAAACCATAACTGCTAGGCCTAATTGTTAATTATAACTAGCGTTTAGAAATGTTAAAATAATAACAAAAAATAATTACAGAAGTGCGATAACACATTTAGCAGTCAATATATTTGTAGCTGAGAAATGTTGCTCAAATTTGCTGATAAACTAATGCGTACCGGCATGTTTCCATATTGGTAAAATGTGTGGTTTATTGAAAACCTTTTGATTAAATTAACAATTAACACGGAGCCTAAAGTTGTTTTGGCTGAATACTGTGTAATTTATCAATTAATTGGAAAGTGCACTTTCTTAATGAAAACACGACGGTGGACCTACTTGCTAATCGGTACTAAAACGTCATACAACAACGTATTATGTTGATCAGGCTGCAAAGTACTCAATACGAATCTGTGCGAATATTCGACTGAATGAAAACGCGAATATTTGAATACCTATTTTGGTATTACAATACCAATGCCATTACGTCTTATATACATGTATCATCAAAATAACTCAGTCTGTTACTTTTATTGAAACTAGCGTACTGCAGGTTTGCATTGCAGGTTATCTGCCGACTGAACATTGACGTAAACACTAACGCAGTGGGAATACAAGTAACGAAATTGGTGTTAGTGTGGGTGTTGGATTTAGCATTGGTTGTAAACCACATGTGGAATGGGTGGTAAATCAACGCTGCGTAGTGTTACGAAGGAGCGCTTAAAAGGGTAGTTTGTTAACGTAGGAATTGTTACTCGATTGTGCAAACCGATATGACCTCATGTAAATTACATACATGCATTGTTTGTTATAAAGTATAACCTCGGAAAGGTGAGAATTATATAGCATAATGAAAATTATGGCGATCACTGCAAGATGTTTGTATATATACACGTGTATTATTTAAATGAAATATTCCGAGTAGACGATGTTTACATACTTTCCACGAATAATATGACGGAATAATGTTGAAGATGGAAACGTTCTTGGGAAATATTTTCAGAATCTAAATCATCTCCGTAAAATGTGATCACATAAATGTGTTGGTGGTTTTGCAAACTACAAGCTGTCTACATTGAACGTCGAAACTTGAATACAAACGACACATGAGATAACATTGAGATGAACAACACGTCGTTTCCATGCATTGTCTCACATACTGAGGACAGTAAACATGTAATGCCGACGTCTGTCTCCATCTTCCTTGGCGTCCTAGCGTTGCTGCTGGCTCTGGGTACTCTGGTAGCCAACACGTTATTAATCTTAGCTGTGATTCGAACAACATAACACAAAGACGTACGCTTTTCACGTGTGTTTGTCAGCAAATTAGATAAAGTTTCCGTTATTGGTCATGTCGTTTTCCGCATGCAGTACAGCGCGTTCGTCACCAAGAAAACCACCACGTTCTTTATCAGTACAATCTGGTTCATCAGCACTCTGTTTGCCGCGCTGCCGTGCTCGACGCCTGCTTTTAGCATAGTCAAGGACACTGTGAGCAAAATAGTGCCTTAAATAGTCATCATGTTTACCTTAATAATAATAATAATGGCCGAGGCGCGGTCGCACCACCGAGTGACGGCAATCGCGCGGTTGCCATGCATACGGGTCCTCATGGCGGCCAAGGGATAAACTACAGTCAAAGCACTTACAGAGCCATGCGAGCGTTTCTGATCATCACCGCCATATACTTGGGGCTTTCCTCGTGATGTATGTATTGTCTCGGCAGATGGAAACAAAATATATTCCATAAGAGCTTATCGGGTGATGTCCTTTCTAACGTTTATGTTCTATATCAACGCCTTTAGTGAAATCGACGTTTTCAGACGGACGGACGGACGGACGGACGGACGGACGGACAGACAGACAGGCAGGCGTCGGACAGGCACGTAGAAAAAAACACAGATATCAAAACTCTTACAGCGTAGAAAGCATGTTGGCGACAAAAGAAACTAAAAACATGTGATTGAAGAGTGCATGCTTGCTAAAAATGAATCATTTGTTAAAATGTAACTTCAATTTCACTCTTTAAACTTGATACTGTTGCTTCTTATTCAATAGTATTGGAACTCATAATACAAAATATTGCTAAGTAGATCTAACAAACAAATATTTTTAAGCTAGTTACACAATACAAACGGAATTATATACGTGCCAGTTAAAAAGTCTATCTGCAACGGGCCATGCAGAATAACTGATGAAGCGTAGTAATTATAGGACCATCATTGTTAGTGCTTCGTAGACTACTAAGTAAAAAGTGGGTCATACGATGCATGCTCTAGATTTTCTAAACCACAGTTTACATTAAATACATTGCAGTATTTGTTTTCAAAATTTTCTGAATAACAGTGACAAGAAATAACATTATTACATTAAATAATTAAAAGATAATAAAACAGGTGGGAAGTTTGCTGTTTGGAAGAAAAACCCGTTCAGGCTTCAGTTTACTGACTCATAGCCTGCAAAGAAAAGAAGTAGTCCTCCGTCATACCTGTTCTGGACATTACCCTCTCAAAAGACTGTTTGCTTCCGCCAACAGTCTAAAAACAGAATACTTGAATACATTCCTTTTGTTACCGATTGAGCAACATAATATGTTGTTTAATTGTAAGCCTACGTAAAGCATTTTTAAGAATAGGACTACAAAAGATGTGAAACTTCAGAAAACCCCTTATTAGCATCCAATGGTCTTTTGTTTAGGGTAGGTGACCCATTGCTGATACAACACAACAAAACAAAGAAACTCAAAACAAACACAAAACATATTTCGATCAAAAATAGGGTCAACGCCTTGGAACGGTCAATTGAATCACTGGAGTAAAAACAGGTTCAAAGGCATGCCGAACCTCACATTGACCCAGTATAAATAAAAACAACACATACATTTATATACAAATTACCCTCTTAGAATTGCTAATCGAATTGAATAGTAGTAAAAGAGATTACATAACACAATAGTGTACCATTTTTATTACGCAATAGTTCAACGTTAACGAGACCAACAGGATGATATTGATAAGCTATTATAAATAAAACTAGATGTCCATGTCACATCGGTATAGCTCATAAATCATGACATTTACACAGTGAGACACATTTGAACTGCAGACAAAACTAGAGCAATTAGATAACTTAAAGGTAAGTAGGACACGGTCTGGGGCACCAGGTAATGGCGGTTTAAATGTAGACTTTTTGATACTTTTACTTCTAGAGACGGAAAAATGTAAGGGAAAACCGTTATTAACATGGACGAATCGATACAGGTAAATCAGACGACTGGTAGATACAGACGATTGCAGCATCAATAACAGAAAATCACGATTCCCCCTAATTTCAGTAAACGGTTAAGCCGCTCATTATCAACAAAATGTAAACCGACTATAGTTGTTGATGTCATTGTGGGGTCTTTATGTTTTTATTTTACGGTGTTGTTGTGGTTGTATTTTGCAGCGCTTGCGTCTGGCATTACGCTAAGTTTATTGTATTTGCATTCTCGTTAGACCATGGGTTTTGTATAACAACTCCACCGGCCCACCTCATTTCAAGAAATTCCAAGAAACCTAACCAAAATTTAAAATTATTGCAAACATGTCCGATGCATTGTATTTATTTTATAGATGTGTATCAAAGCATACCCATCGGCATCATGCCTCAAGTATTAGAAATAAACTAGCAAAACTATGTATGTACCCATAAATTTGTTGATTCCATTAAAAATGAAAACACCAAATGAAAAACGAAATCGTTATCAAGTTTACATAATGGGTTGTAGTAAGAACTCAAATGAGTAAACATGTCAGAACATAGAGTATCATAGACATATTCTTTGAATGACTTCAACTTATAAAAATCCTACAACCTTTCTTTTTGTGCATTATTTAACGAAACTACGAACGAGTGTTCTTTTATCGTTCCTACTGGCCGATTTCTTTAAAGCACCTTTGTAATAAGAAAATAACACAAAATTGGAAAGTCATACGTACTGTTTACAGTATGTTTACTCCACCGGACCACCTCGGAAGTTACCAACGGGCATTTTCCGAACACCTCCAAATGAGCTGATCCGGTGAGTCTCCTAACCGTGTACGTACATGTATTTGTTTAATTCTAGTTTTGGCTTCATAAAGATCACGATAGATTTACTGATGAATTTTCTATTTATGAACAGAGAAAAACTGAAATCTTAACAGACATGTTTGCCTGTTTCTGTTCTTAGTAATTCAATTGAATTAATATTTGTCTTTATAACAGTAAAACTGCATACATGTGTATTTGGAAACAATTTGTAAAATATGATTTACGACTGGCTCTAAAGAATGTAGAAGTTGATGATGATAACGATTCTTCTTATTTTGAGTATATTTTTGAGAACTCAGATTATTTAAGGTTTACGTTTAAGAATGAGCAGCGATAATGAAGTCAGAGAAATTCAAACACCGAATAATTTAGGTTAGATACCAGTAAATCATTGTGTATCCTCCGTGGTCCATTCAAAAGTTGTGCCTATTACTAAAGAGTTCCTCTTCTCTTCTGGCATAAAAGCCATTTAGGTATCTCAGACATGCCTTTTGTGGTTATTTCTAATACCCTATGCGTGTCTGCAACATATTGGTGCATTTCATTGGAGGCTAACTTGAAAGGTGAACTTTTGGAGTGTGTTTACTGTGGTATGGGGCTTTTGTCGAAATATGACTGCTGAAACCCTGTTTTCTACCGGTGCCTGCATTCAAGTGAGATGCATTTTTTTAGAAGTAACATAACATATCTTTTTTATTGCAAATTTTGGAAGAGGACATATTGATACAAACTTGAATGATTATGTTTAGAATTGTTGGCAAACCAGCCTAAGTTAATGGAAAGTAGGGTAACAAAACAATGTAATATTATAATGTAAGTATGGCAGGATGTTTATAAAGCGCTGCAGCCTCAAACTGTCAGAGCCAATGGGAACGGTTAATATGCATCAACAATTTTTAAACTGGACCATGTGATGTTATTGGTTTTCAAACTACTAATGTATTAAAGGTGACAGCAATTAAACAAACACACTGAAACATAAATGGCAACAATTTAAGAACATATAAGTTTTTTTACAGCATATATTAGTAAAAATATACGACTATGTTAAGAAGAACCTACAGCATAAGACCAATATGTATGTGTTAATGTAGAGATTTAGCCAGACTAAAAAAATGGCAGGGGGGCCTGAAAAAGGGCAGGGGGGGGGCTTTTCGCGAAAAAGGGCAGGGGTATAATAATTATATATTATATATTTATTCATTATTAATTTAGTATTATTATTATTATTAAATAATTAATTAATATTATTAAATAAATAATAATATTCATAATAATATTTAGCAGTCCTTACTTTTCATTTCAAAAGATAGAAATACTGTTATTATTATTATTATTAAGACGATTTTAGCACATATAATATTTACATACTTAAACGCCACTGGAATGTGGTTTTTTATTTTAGTTATATTTACATATTTATTTAATATTAAATTCATAGTTATTTCATTAAGAAAATCATTGCATCAATTCATAATTACCTTGCAATCATTATTTCCAATTTGAACACGCAATAAAATCCGTAAAAAATGAAAATAACACCTGGTACAACTGAAAAGAGTGAAAGCGCGACGTCACAAATTAACCAGGCTTCTAAATCTGCAAGCCGTTAGTAACGTCCTTAGCAACGGTGTCGGTTTGACTTCAAAAGTTTTTGATGTGACTGCCGAGCTGGGGCCATTCTCTAGCGGTTTGTAGAAGTGAACAAAAGCATCGATCAACACTATTGTACCTGAACAATGCAAGCACTATCGATAGAGCATTAATGAATTAGCGTTTTAGGTGAAATGTTAGGGGTGTCAAAAGAATCAGACAGGTGTTTTGTTGCATGGGATAAAATGGATATTTAAATAAAAGTGACGAAATATACATGTATTGGACTTAAACTGGAGATTGTGTACGGCATAAAACTTATTCAATATTAAAATTCAATTTGGATTAATATGTGTTTTTGCACTCAAGGTAATTATGTATGCGTATCTGAAATTTAGTTTGCATTGATAACGTTTTTTAAGAACGTAAATTATTATAATAAGTCGAAAATTCCAGAACACTAACAACAATAACATGGATAAGATTTGGTAAAATAACATAATAAGACATAAACAAACAACAGCTGCAAAAAATCCTTTCAAGGAGCACCGCATTCGGCACTAAATTACCATTAATTCGGTAACTGATAATTGATGTCGCATGGTCATGATGAGCTGATTAATAATACCTGTCGCGACGATACGTCCATGATCATTTAGGCCAAGATGTGTTTGCCAAGATGTGCATGTAACTAATTAAATTGCGTTAGGGCGTGTCTGTGCTGACACAAATGACAAAAAGTACACAGGTGGGCGGGCAAATTTTTAAAAGGGCGGAGGAAAAGGGCAAGAGAACGGGGCTAAAAATGGAAGGGCGGGCCGCCGTGCCATTCCGCTTTACCTAAATCCCTAAACTTAATGTGTAATAAAATATAGGGCATGATAATGATTGAAAGTGTTAAAAGCAACAAAGAAAAATACAATTAAAGCGAGTACAATTGAGGCAGTCAGATAAAATGGGAACTGCTGGTGTAGTGGTGAAGTTATAACATAGGCTGTGACCAAGAACAGCATACAGAAAGTTGGTGTAGCACATATCGGTAGACATGCAACAGAGGAAAAGACTTAAGAGCCACTTTGTGTAGATAGATAATTGGAGACATACGTCATATCCAACAGTATTGAAATATTTTGGCCACAATCTCGGACTTAGAGACTCCATTTGTAGAAGAAAATAGCACTGAAACATAATCTGAGGGCAGTGTTGGAAGAAAACATAGTAGGAAGACATAACCCTTTTGTGGAGTTACAGGAAATCATAGGAATTATTATATGACAATATCCTATATGGCTTGGTAATACAAATATAGTAGTAAGACTATGTGTAGGCAGTGAAAGATGGGAGAAGATTGGGCAAGTGAAGTGGAAAATGTTTAAACCGCCTTCTTGAAAACCGCAAGGGTAAGAATGCTTGTGACTGGGTTTGGTGGAGTGAATGGACATATCAATTTAAAGGAGCAATGTACAGAACACACAATGCATGTTGATAATGGAACGTTGTTTACAATCGAACTTTGGTAATATACAGATGCGTCAAAAACACCGGATGCGGCAAACAGGCTGGCTGTGAATGAACTTAAAGGTGGTGGACAGGATTTGCACAGAATAGTTGTACCAGGCGATGTCTGGAAGGTAACCGGACATTTCCATCCCGCCAGCGTTGGGTTGATGCGTCCTGGATGGGAGAGAGACCACTTTAGAGGCCAGATTGCCCGCAGCACTTGATGGCACAGTCGATTGGTGGAAAACTGCAGCCCTGTTGTGATGTTGATGACTTCCTGTCGATAGGTGTTGTCTGAAAAACATGCAATAATATAAATGTAAAATAGGTGTAAAAAATATGTGAAAAAAACATACTGAATACTGACCGCTGATATATGGATTGAAAATGTAATTCAAGAACCCAGAAAACAACATGTAGTAACAGTTGCTGACAGATCAACAGGAAGACCGGAACGTTTACAGTTATAGTATGTTTATGATATTGCTGGGCGCAGCCATATTGAATCCCGTCAATTCTCGCTGAGATATTCGAGATTTTATTCCTTTGTTCTTTAACGTCTTATTTTTAGAAATCGACCCACCTCGTAATATAAACCACAATGCTGATCAAGCGTTGGATAATAAACCATCCTGAACTTTGGTAACACAATTCGTGAACGGCAAAAATGCACGTCTCAAAAGCTGCATTGAACAGAAGAATTATTATTTTAGAATTGCAAAATGGTGAGGCATCCGCCTGCACCAAATATAATGTAAACAATGAGTTCTACGTAGTCTGATTGGCTGACAAACATCACGTGATAAAACACTTGTATACGATTGCATTGTGTCCACCGCGTGTCGCTTCTCGCAACTAACGAACGCAGTGACGTCACACTCGATGTATAGAATGATACGATTGGATATTGACTACTGAGCTAAGGTTAACATTCAGTACACAATTTACGTGAACAATGACATAAAAAAAAAATGTATGTGTTCATAAAATATTATTAATTTTGATGTTTTAATTTACTGCAAATCGGCATTAACAATCCGTAAAACTGTTGGTTAAACGTAAACAATGTATTAAAACAAAATAAAACGAAGCAATACAACTTAACTTTTTTCTTACAATCAACACGTAAAATAGAATGCACTAACATATCAAACTGTTTTATCTTAATTTGATTTAAATGTGGTTACTCCATAATACCGTATTCTGACAACTGAATTACCATAACATAAGATCCAAATAATCATTTAATAATTATAAAACTTCATTCCATCAAAACAGACAATTTGTTCATATATTTTATTGTGTATAAAATGCCATTACACGTCTTAACTGTTAAAACTAAAGCTTTTGAACAAGAACTCAACTATGCTAAGTTCAGCAACAACAAATATGTTAGCATATATAAGATGCATTTTAAAGTGAAAACAAAACATTGTTTATTGGTCGGATTTCATTATAACAATGTGACATTTATACCAAGCATGATGTCGATATCTGCTAGTTAACTCTCTTTAAAGTGAAGGACCAGTACTATAAGTGACGCTTACCACTGGGCCAGACACTCTACTACAGTCGGTAAAAATGCAAGTGAGAATCGTTCAAACCATTGACGAATCGATACATACATATCGATTTATAAATACATTTACATACGTTCGCAGCGCGTCTATCAACTGAAAATCACCATGCTCTTATTTCCAGCAACTTGTTATCCCTCATTATTGACAAAAATTAAATCGATTAAACACGTCAGCGTGTATTGTTAACATTGTGTTAGTGATACACGAGGTTTCAATATTATCATCACGTTATTTGTTTCGCTTTACCAAGTGTTAAAGTTTATTTAAGAAAAACTCAGTTCATGATAACATGACATGAGTAAATGAGAAACATACATATTGTGAATATTTGATAACGAGGCTATCGTTACAATATACAATGCACAATAATGCACATTTTAATCATATGGGATGTGCATTTTTTTTTAAATACAACAACAATACACCAAATAAATAAAATTATGTCTAGTATGAGTTATCTACACAGAATACGTATAAAAACATTTTTACAATTTCTTTTACAAATTGGTACAACATTTTATACATAGAGTTCATATTGTTGTAACATTAAGTCATCAACGATTTAAATTTAATCACATTTGGGTTTACATAATATTTTCTATTTATGTAACGACTTCTAATATTGCTAAGCGATCGGCATTCTAAAATATAATGATATTCGTCGCCTATGCTACTGGCACAGAGGACATTTCCTTGCGGAAACATCAATTCCAGTCCAGCTACCAGTCGCAATTGAAGACGGTGGTTTCTGGTACGGAACTTTATGATATATTTCAATAAATTATTTTGGTGTATTTATAAGATAATTTTCAAAACCGATTCTGGTCTTAAATATTCGATAATTGTGACATTTACTTGTATTATTAATAATGCTGTACTATTCAATTTAAGAAAATGTCACTTAATTTTAGCTTAACATTACATACAAGCCATTTAGGATTTGGAAATGTGTGTATCCCATATGTTAGCATGACCGCATTTAAAAGTATGCTTCTAACATTGGAAATCCAAGAAAACGAATGCCTTAGAGAATGGTCACAGGCTAAGTAATGACTTAGCACTACAGTATACATAGTTGATGACAACTTTGGATATAATGGTGATACTAAGTTACCCCAATACGAAATTATTCGGGATTCTATGTCAATTGATAACGGCTTTACACCTGTTTTCCCATATACAATGCAAGAAGCAGTACGTGCTTTGACTCCAAGAATATGTTTTAAGAATTTAAGTTGCACTTTCCAGTATTTGATTGTTTCCAAATCCCCAGCATTCGCATCCGTATAAAAGAATAGGTTTGATCATTTTATTGAATAAATCTATTTGCATATCCACTCCGAAGGCTAACTTTTACACTTACTTATAAGACAGTACATGGCTCTAATAGCTTGTTTAGATATTTCAACTTTAGCTTTATAAAACGAACCGCTATTGCTAAATTCTACTCCTAAGTATTTAAAGCTACTAACTGTTTCTAGTGGACAATCTTTATACGTAAAAACGTGGTTACTCCATCGGCCCTTTTGTATAACTAGAACTGTTTTTTTCTGAATTGATTTTTAGTTTCCATTGATCACAATATTGTTCATATAGATTAATAGCGTTCTGTAAGTCATCAGCAGATTCGCATAATATAACTGTGTCATCAGCGTACAAAAGTACAAACAATTTTAAATAAACAATAAGGTTGTAATCAGTAATATGACTATTGCAATTGACACCACGCAATATCGTGTTGCTTTGAAAATAATGATGTAAATCGTTTAGAAAGTAAGGAAATAATAACGGTGATAGATTTTCACCCTGTCGGACTCCAATAGAACAAGGGAAGTAATCGGATTGTTTATCATTGACCTACCTGATTTTACCCTATCTACGAAGGGACCATTGATATTATATGACATCAGCTTGTACCATATTAGTGATCTGTTTATAGAATCAAAGGACCCTTTTAGCTCAATAAATGCGCAAAATAGTTGTTTCTTCTGTGTTTGCAATAGCTCAATAACAGATTGAAGCACAAACATATTATCAGCTTACAGTGGAGTGGTATTTTCTAAAACCAGCCTGGTATTGATTTATGATATCGTTCTGATTACTGAATTTTTGAAGTCTTGAATTTAAAACAAAAGTAAACAGTTTCCCACCACAACTCAACAATGTTATTGGTCTGTAGTTGGTTGGATCACTAATGGAACCTTTATTTTTATAAATAGGGTTGATTACACCCACTGTCCAGTTTTCGGGAACAGCATCAGACTTAAATACAATATTAAAAAGTTTGACGTAAATATTCTTCATTAGAGACATAGAGCATACAATGTTTTCATTTAAAACATTGTCCATTCCACTAGTTTTATTGTTCTTTAAGATTTTGCAGCATTTATTATTTATTATTATTTAAATATGCTTTATACATGTAGTTTCGACTGATATTTAACGATTGACTATTCAATATATTTATGAGCCATGAGTGTTTTTTCTCTTCTTTATTTTTCAAATATTATTTTTTGGGAATCTGTGACACAAACTTTGCCAATTGCCAATCGGTTTATAAGATCTCTTAAGGACAATGATAGGACAAACTGCTTATTGTGTTCTAACATTTCGACCTGGTTTGATAACAAATGCTGTGAGGCTAACGCCTTATCTAACAGACATCTTGCAGCCCTTGGCAATTAACCAGTAGACGGCTCCGCCCACAATTCTAGAACCGATAACCGATTAACCAATGAAAATCGTCCGTTGACGCGCACCTAGTAAAGTTTTACATCCGGGCGTTTTTCTTGGACAACCTAACCGAAAGGAGATATGGTTTATTCTCTAACTAAGTGATAATTGCAACTTATTTTAAATCGCGAAAAATGGTTAAACGGTACCAGTGGGGGCTGTGTAACAGCGATAGTAGGTATAAAGAACGTCTGGAAGGTGGTGTTGTGTTCCATCCGTTCCCGAAACCGAAATATCAGCTTGAGCGATGCAAGCAGTGGATTAAAGCTTGCGGTCGGCCCAAACACCAGCTAGATGTAGAGATCGTAAGAGGAAACTACTGCCTTTACGTCTGCAGTAAGGTTTGAACGTTTTTAATATTGCATGAATGATTAGCCTATAGTTAAACTTAAAAGGCTTATGCTCTTGATCAATACAAACGCTTGAATGTTTTATTTCCATCTATGGTTACGAGCTGCTTATGTCATTGTAATTCGATTTATTGACCAATGAAAATTTACTATATTGCCAACTTCGGTTGTAAAACTCCTTATATGGCACAGTGTAAATACGACTTCTCAGTGATCCAGATCAAAGTTTGTTTATTTTTATGAAAATCTTTTATGATGACAAGTAAGAGTCTATATTGTGGTTTACTGTTGTATTCTTGACAGAACATTATCTTATTTAACTTGATATGGAAATGTTTACTTATTTTTACATTTTGCTATAAGAGAAGCAGCATAAGTATCAGTTTTATGCATATCAATGTTATGTTATTTTAGCACTTCCACGATGGAAGGCCAAGTGAAGCTTATCCAGACCCAATACCTGCTATCACCCCATATTCAAGACAGGAAATTACACCAAGACGGCCACCACTTAAGTACCGCTCAGTATCCGCAACTTTGAAAAAAGTCCTGATATCACTGTCAAGTTCTGCTGATGGAACAAACAAGTATGTACTTGTTAAATGCATTTTAGTAGTCTTCACAATAACTTGTTTGAAAGGGCTTATGCATTCGGGCATAAGCCATACAATTTCAACTGAACTTGTCCAAAATGAGGAAATAAAACTCATATAGTATTTAAACGTTATAAATGATAGCGATGTTTTCATGTAGTCAGTCATATGGAAAGAAAATCAGGTGATGATATATTTTGAGAAAAAAATTATGAACATTGTTGTATTATTGAATCTTAATTTCAAAATTGTTCACCCTTTTTGTACATGCTCTTTTGGGCAGGCAGGTCAAAATTTTTAACTTGCCGGTATAGAATTTTACTGGTTCCGGGCTTCAGGCCAGTGGGTTATTTCAAATACTTTTTTATATACTGGCTACTGTGATTAATTGAAAAAACAGCCTGCACTTTTATGTAGTCTAGTGAGTTCTACATCATGAAACAAGGAATAACAACAATCATAGATCAATTATCATGCAGTTTATTAATACACCTCTCAAGCCATCAGCAAAAAAAACAACAATACCCTTTGAAACAAAGCCCGTTTCCATAACATAATTATGTCTTCACAGGTTTGTCACTTTTTTATGACATAACATATTTGTTTTACTAAATAAATTAGTAAAATTAGAAGAGCCATTAAATGCTTCCTGACAACATATCAAACAATCATATCAATAACATTGACATGTTAAAGCTACAATCTTCCATTATTTGTAAAACATAACAATTCTTTCAGCAATAAAGAGAATGTTGCAACGGACGGCCAGATTAATCAAGACGTTTGCAGTCAAGTTCAACCACAAGACAGCTCTATTTCAGGTATACTTTTAAAACTGGAAAGTTTTATACAACATTCTAGCTGTTTTTACTATATCAGACTGGACAGATTTGTCATGAAAAATTATTTCGACAAGAATTTCACACTTTGTAAAAGTTACAAAATCACAAAACTGGGCTCCTGTAGCAAGCAACTGTCCCTGCACTTGAAAGAAGTATGCATGAATTTTTTTTAATTTGATTTTGTTCTCATCCATTTCCAAATGGAATTGAGTGTGACCTTTCATGGCAGTGATACCATCCATAATGCTCATGTCCCTGATGGAAAACGGGCACTTTATTTCTAGGATACCCGTTTCCATTGTCTTGGAGTCGCACACTTTCCCATCGGGTGTGGCTCCCATGAATGGGAATGCCGGGTTGACTACAAGCCCGCAGTCATGGACATGATTGCCAGTTTTCTTCTGATACATCAGTCGGGCAACCTTTTCATTTGCAGAGCCATATGACGTGGCGGGTGATTTAAATGGCGTGTGTTTTTGAACAGAATCCACAAATTTCTGTGTGAAATACACGCGTCTGTTCATATAGCGGCCCAAATTGGACGCAGTAATTCTGTGCCTCCGCTGGTCCATCCACAACTCACAGCTGTTCTGTTGTCTTATGTTTTTTTCCAACTGAACAGCCTCCGACAAAGTCAACTCAACTTTTGACCAGTCTTCATCATCAGCCTTGCTCCAGTCAGTGTCTGTAACCACTGGAAAGGCCAGCTGTCCACAAGGAAAAGACTGACCAACAGGGTTGTCTGCTTGTTTAACCAGGGGCAACTGAAATAGATTAATGATACAAAATATGTAGCATGTCCATAAACAATAGCTGTATATAATTACTTTTGTTTCCAGATTCTGGTGTGGCACCATTGCAGCTTTTGGCAATCACAGCTGAAAATGACTCGTTGAAGAGGCAACTAGCAGCACAGATACTGTGTAATGAAGAACTTAGACGTGAAAATTTAAAGTTCAAAAATGTGATAAACAAGGTAGAGAAACAAAGCAAACGCCACCAACAAAGTCAACCAATGACCGTTGAATCTGTGAGAGATTCATCCATTAAAAATAACTTTAAGTACTATACTGGATTTGTGTACACACAATTCATGAATATATTTATGTTTCTGGTGCCAACTGAATCACAGATCCCATTTGAAATATCAAAACGAATTTCAGTGTTCAAGTCGATGAGGCTTCAAGACCAGTTTTTAATGGTGCTCATTAAACTGCGTTTGAATGTGGACTTTATTCATTTAGCTAACCTTTTCAGTATCACCCCACCCGATGCTGGGTTATTGTTTCGAAATTGGATGAACTATTATGTTTTTCAGATTTGGATCTGTACCCATTTGGCCTAATAGAGATGTGATAATAGACAATATGCCACCAAAGTTCAAAGAAGTATTTCCAGAAACCATGGTTATATTAAATGGAACTGAGATTAAAGTAGAAAGACCTTCTTCTTTAAAATCTCAAAGTCAGTGTTACTCAGATTATAAGTCGGCCACTACACTTAAGGGTTTAGTTGGCATAGATCCCAGGGGCTCATTTATTTTATATCTATGCTTTTCTCTGGCTCCATATCAGACAAGGAAATTACAAAGCAAAGTGGTTTACTGGATTTACTTCGTGATTTAATAACAGCTGGAAAGTTGAAAAAAGGCGACTCAGTTGTGGTTGACAAGGGTTTTCTCATTGAGGATGAAATTAAAGT
This sequence comes from Congeria kusceri, assembly GCA_027627225.1. Taxonomy (NCBI): domain Eukaryota; kingdom Metazoa; phylum Mollusca; class Bivalvia; order Myida; family Dreissenidae; genus Congeria; species Congeria kusceri. The sequence continues at coordinate 6,797,021 of CM051040.1, read as the reverse complement.
GCTTGGACTTAAATTGCTTATTCCACCATTTGCATCAAAAGCAACGCAAATGACACCCAGTGATGTTACATTAACACGCCAAATTGCAAAACATCGTGTACATGTAGAACGAGCAATAGCTCGTGTGAAGAATTTAAAATAGTTGACAATCGTGTGGACCTTTCCCTGTTTCCTGTTGTGAATCATATTTGATTCAATTGCTGTTTTCTGACACAATTTATGCCATTGTTGATACAGGACTAGTCCAGGATCATGCGCCAAATATGCTATTGGGCATCTATCCAGTGACTGCAGATGTTCAATGTCAGTCTTCAGCAACTGTATTTTTCTGGAAATAAAATATATATGTTGTGCGGATGTAGAACATTGAAAAACAAAACTGATGTATGAATATACTTACTACCAAAAAATTGTTGTCATAAATGTAATAAATATGTTATATGAAATGTGTTGGTGTGAAAAAGAGAGCAAAATACCACAACACATGTTGGTTACTTTGTACTCAAAGAAATCAATGATTTACTTGTTGCATAAATGTGACTTGCAAAGCAAAGTTAATATATTTTACACTTATTGTTAGTTATCCTTAGGCTAATACCAGTAATCTGTTCATGAAAGTATATACCTGTTATCAGTAAAGTCTGCAACAAGTGGTCGCTTCTTTCTTGTAGTATTTGCGGGTTTTGATATCACCATGGTGGCAACTGGTTCTGGCAATATCTTTGCACCGCGGGGTCGATCCCATTGTTGGGGAAGAGACGTGCAGGCTGGGTCTACAGGCACCTCTTTCAAACCGAGCAGAATCCAATCTGTGATCTTGAACACGACTGCCAAGATGTGTGCACACTCACCAGATGCACTGCAAAAAGCGAAATTGTTTTTACTATTCATCATGACTTTTTTGTCTTAAATGACAAACAAAATCATACATTATATGTTAAATGCACGCCAGTCTCTTGTATGACCAAGGAATCATAGACCTAATTCTCATTCTAACATGATACTCACTTCTATAGACAAAGAACAAAATTTTCGTTGTTTAAAATACACAATAAACAATGAAAAAGTACTCCAGATTCCTAGTGCAGCTGAGCATAGTAAAATGTATTCCTCATTACAATTGCAAAATAATTTGACAGATCATGTCATAAATGGAATAATTTAACGCCCTTGTGGTTTAATTCCTACGCATCATAACTCCATAACATTGTTTAGTGACCGATAAACAACGATAAATTGAAAATTATTTCTTAAATGCAATAAAACATTTCCAACGCTGGAGCAAACATTGATACTGTCTATACTGCGTAGAGGTGTACAATATATCAATTATTATAATATAGTACTGTAGAATGTAGATCAAATGTAGTTTAGGCAATTTAATTAGCACAGTGATGCAATGTTTACATAATGATTTAGAACAATAAGGACTTTCGACAATAGCTAATTATGATTAATTGTTTAAATGTTGGTTTTATACAATTTAATTACGAACAAAGAACACGTAAACTTGACATACCCTGCCGTGCAACTGCAAAGTGCATACGAAATCGAATCTCCCTCCACCGACAAGTTGATTTTATGCGCATCGTCATTACGCCTCTGGCTTCGATAAACCCCGGCTTTAACCAAGATTTCCGTATCCAAACCTTAATAAAAATTCACAAAGGCAACGTACGACTCATTCGCAAACTTTTTGCCCTTGAATTCTCTGTCGCAATGACGGCTTATATTGCAAAAAATGTTCGCCAAACGCGCTGGGAATAGCACTCAACGATAGCGTGTCGGCCATTTTGTCGTCGAAAGTTGTCCAAGGGTTTGGTCACGTGATCAGTGGGCGGAGCTATCTCCTCGCTTTCTACTGGTTAATTGGACAGTAACCATGGCTTACCTGCTTATAGATCGGTGCCTTTCATTAAATTATATTATTTGTACACACCTGGTATTGAGTTATTTTTAGTTCAACGTAATGTTTTATTGCACTTACAACATGTAATATATAAAACAGTTCTATGCGCCATCGCTTTAGTATGTTTTATTATTTTGAAAACTAGTTTCAAGTACTCGTCTGTTACGTGAAGGCAAAGTAAGAGCGGCGAATCCTGTTTTATTTATACAAATGTAGACAGTATAACCTGCAATATACACAAATTATGTCTACTGTTTATGTATTGTTTGTACAAAAATGTACAAAAATGTTTGACAAGTGAAATCTTTAGTCCAATGAGTATGTATAGCCGGTGAACTGACGGACGGGCATAACAGAACGCCCTGATACAGTGAACCTATATGACAAGTTACCTCCAGTTCCTTCAAGACGATCAAATGTTATTTGTTTTGTGACGGACAGACATTTGGACGGACAGACATATTTAAAGTACGTGACATTTGCAACAATATGCAACTAGGAAACAGCAGGTATTAGGCTTTAAAGACTTCTAGTTTACAGTTTAAAAAGAGTCTAAATATATTACTCTAGCAGTATGGAAATTGTCATACAATATGTTTTACATATACAACAAAGACCGTTCGCCTCTACAAGACTGTATGCACAACGAATGAATCCAACACACAACAGGTTTATGGTTCACTAATAAAAATATTAATTTCTAGCACGTTAAGTACCTTCTTACATCAATAATCCTGCATATCGTCCCTTGAAAGCCACAAAGGTTCATCAGCATATGCGGCTTTTAGTAGACGATAAACTTTTATAGTAAAATGTATGATATTTTTGCAGTGCTTGTGTTAGCGCTTGGAGCGACACATGCCTATATGATGCAAAACAACCAAGGTAAGATCTATTTCATCTCACGCTATTGAACATGTGGCTATTTCTAATTCTATTTTATATTTATCAGAGGCCATATAGCTCTTAAGGAACATCTTACCATAAACTATTCTTAGAACAATTGGTTTCAATTGCAAAAGCTTACTTAATAAGATTCATATATAAATATTTGTTAAACAGTAACGTATCCACAAGCCACAAAAATAAATAGAAATATTACTGAAAGGTGTAAATGTGCCACTTTTCAGGTTTACATAATTTTAACAATTACGGAATCCTGTTTCTGCCTGTTAAATTTCGATCTGTGCTTTACCGCGACGATGAGACATTTTAACTTTTATTATACGCGGGTCACGCATGCACTGATTATGTTCGTCCAAATTAAATTTCATGTGACAGCGATAAATATCTTCTAATTATACACAAAAAAAGTACATCAAAAATGCCGTTTCTGTCCGTAACAGGGGTGTGTTAACGAACAAAAAGCGGTCGATTATCGTAAAAAGGTATATTATTATAACGCACTCGGGCTTTAACCCATTTTGGGGGCCTTTGCGGACGTTAACGACCTCAAACAGGTATATTATCCTGTAATGTCCCATCGTCACATTGCCCCATTGTTGCGGTCTGGTACACAGCGATAATTATCGCCCATATGTCGCGTTGTCGCATACTCGCCCCCGGACATTATGCACGAGATGATAAAGACCGTTGCACCGATAATTTTTTTAACCACACACCGCCTGACAGATATAACGTTTATATTAAAAAGATGCTTATGTGTTTCGTTTAATAGAGTACAAATACGACCATGTATTCAATATCTGACGTTATTTACCAGCGTTTTTACTGTTATGCATGGAAAAGATCGGGTGTTAGTACAGGAATTCTCCCTGCCAACAATTAGTCCGGGGGCGTCAACGCGACATTTGGGCGATAATTATCGCTCTCTGCAATTTATTTGTTAAAGACCAAATGCAATGTTTATAACGTAAAGAATATTTACCCAATAATTAACAGAGAACTATTGTCCTAACTACATGGATAATAAAACCTGTTTGAACAGGTTTTTTGTGTTGAATAGTCAAGCCAATCAAAATGATTGTTATTGATTGATCTAACCAATGAAAAACATTGGTATATGGTAGATGATAAGAAGGAGTTAAAAAAAAATTTCGGCGTAGCTGTCTAAGATCACTTTTGACCTAGATTTCTTGCGATAATTATGCAGCGGGAAAATTAAATGCCAATAGAATTGGGCAAAGTTTCTAATTTTAGGGAATGCAAACTTCAAAGAATAGTTTAACGTATACCAATAACTGTTGCATACTTTTGAGGATTAAAAATTTACATAATTGTTTATATAAGCGGTCAAAATGAAGTTATAAACATATCCTCGACATATACTCTAGAACTGACGCTAATTATGAAACGTATTTTCTCATTGTATGCCATAAACAGAATGCTATATTCATTCACGTAACGAAATAACTATTTTGTTTAGACATTTATATAAGCGCTACGCTCTATAAATAGCAATTATGCAATGTTCCCATTCATAAATCTCATTCACAGAGTTGCCGTTCCATGTAGCCCAGTGATTCTAGCGAGTTCTTCACATTCCAGAAACAGTAGTGTCATTCTAAAAATAGCGCGCGCAGCTAGAAACAGTGTATAGCTGTGTTAATATACTCGTACATGCATCAATAATAGCGTTCAGAGAATCATAAACCTAAATATTTAAATAAATGGGAAATTTATATTTATAAACTTACTGTTAATTTGATTTAAAATTGTGGTTACGATTTATTAACGATTATTTATAATTGCAATTTTCTATCAACTTCTCCAGTAGATATTATTTAATCTGTAAAAAGATGCTACATTCTCAATAGATAAAATGTTATGAAATAAGATTCGGAATACGTCGAATTGTTATTCGCGTAGCATGAAAAACAATTTGCAGTACTAATTATACACAGGAACCCTTGAAATATCATATTTCTACTGATATAATTTAAAATCGTCATAGTCTAATGAATTTTTATGTTTGCGTTATAAAAAATAAAGTCTTAACATTTCAAAAATCGCTGAATGTTCCCTGACTATTGCTTTTTATTGGGATACACAGCATAAATGCTTATTTGACTTCAAATCGTTATTATATTAGATAACTTACATGAATGGTATATTACCGGTACTGTAAATAACTATATAGACTCGCCTGATACACAATAATTTTAATTCATTCCCGAAATTATTTTCTTACATTGTTAGTTTGTTAAATCGGCTTGACAAATTCAGATAACAATTATGTTAACCTAAATTATTTTGGTTATTCATATATCACTGGTGGATTGGTTTATTCACAGCATAGATATTAATGATAATTTTATTTCATTTTTAAATTAATAAATTTATCTCAAATTAACTTTTGAGTCCGAGAAGTTTTCTTATAGTGTCCGAAAAATCTGGGGTCCAATAAGTCTCCTAATATTGGTGGGGACCAAAATATCTGGGGTCTGAGAAGTCACGTAACCGATCAATTTGGCCGTCTGTTTAGGTAATTTTTAAATGACATCTCAATATTAATTTCGACGCCGATTGTCTTTTTTAAAGACATTTCTTGTTAGATCTAGCGAGTCCTTCCTTATAGCAGGTTTACATTTAAAGTTCGGACAAATGGATCAGGACAACGTTGACGGTCTCATTGAACAGCGAGTAAAAACTGCTACGGGGGAATACAAGAAAGAAATGCTGGACGAGATGGAAAACATTTTCACCAAGATAAGTGGGCAATCCAGTGTAAATCAGCTGTAAAAATATCCAGTTTAATAACTGGTCAGGACAAATTCAAGCGAAGAAGTAAAGAAGAACAGTATAAATACAATGCTAATCTATATATATCGGTCAAGATAGAGGAAGCCTACAACTTGTTAGAAAATAACAAAGTAGCTGACCAAAGTTTGCAGAAGGTATACAATAATGAAATTTTTTATACAAAATAAAAAGTTATTTCCATGAATATTGTTATAAAAATTAATTGTTAATTGGAAAAAGGCGTTGCCCTATAGACAAATGTTGGATAAAATGTTGTTATCCTTTTTAGCACATACACATGTAAAAGAGTTCAAATAATGCGTATTCGTAAACAGAAGTACACATAACCATATGCAACAGTTCTAATGAATTTAGTTAATGACATAAAATAATACAGGTAATTTTTATGTGTCATGCTATAGACGTAAGTACATACATACTGCACATAGTTATTAGAAAATTGCAGCGCAATCGCTAATTGCCAGCAGACAAAAGATGATCAAACTGGCAGACAGCTCCAAATTAGGCTGGAGAGTAGTGAACGAGTACCAGATGAACCTTTTGGCAAGTGCTTCCGACGATGAGAAAAAGATCTACAAAGCGGAAGCCGTAGCCACTCGCAAGTAAAAAGCCGAAACAAAAGCAAGAAGCCGAAAGGGAGACAACACACTTATGGTGGTCGACAGTCGGTCCCGCTGAGCACAGGTTATCGGTACAACACAGAACAACAGGGTCAACACTCACAGCCGAGGAAACCACCTGGTTTATGCTTCGCATGTAGGAAGCCTGTAGTTGGATAGGTGCAAAGGAATGCACAGCCAATATCTCCAGCAATAAGTGAAAATGTATGTTAATTAGATAATAGAACACATGATATAGGCGATTGTTTTGTTTCTGACACAGTTATATCAGCAAACGATGGCTGTACACGTGACGATAAATGTCACGTTGATATAGTATATCAGTCGATTATTAGAAATACTAGAGAACTTGTTGTTACGCCAGTAGGACACTTCAAGAAGCATTGTCAAAAATGGTTTGACGCAAGTGACAGTTTGTATAAAAAGAATAAGATTGTTAACGGTTATAAATTACCATTAAGACACATTCCTTCCAAGGTTTATTTAAAGAACAATAAGTCAGCAAAGGGAAAATGCATCATTTGTTACAAATGAAAATACAAATTTAATAGAAAAAGGCGTAGTTTCAGAAGTTTTGGAAATACCGCATGTGGTAAATCGACTCACAGTGGCATATACTAAACAGAATAAACCAAGGCTAGTTTTAGATTGTAGACACATTAACGATCGTTTGCATAATTTTAAAAATACATTTTGAAGACATAAAAGTAGCAGAAACAATTTTTCAGAAGAATACATTTATTTTTACATTTGATCTTAAAGGAGCATATATACAGATATTTTTTAAGAGCACATAACTTTCTTAGGATTTTTATATGAAGAAAATCGTGTTGTAAAATATTATATTTTTAATTCGCTGCCTGTTGGAATCAACACGGCAGAGCATATATTTACGAAAGTTCTTAAAGTTGTCATTACATACTTGAGAGAAAGAGGCCACTCTGTAATATTGTTCGTAGATGACGGTATAGGAGGTAATACCGATTATAACTTGACACTTTCCTCAAGCAGTACGAAAAAAACGCTAATGGATATTTTTTTTTGTATAGCAGAAGAGAAATGTCACTGGGACCGAACCAGAAAGGTTGACTTCTTAGTTTATACGATTTATTCGGACAGAAACATGTTGTTTTTATAGCAGATAGAGTCGAGCGAGTTGTAAAAACATTGAACTGTGTAATTTTTCAAATATTGTCAGACAAATTGAATCTGATTCAAGTTGAATGTTTAGCTTCCGTAGTAGGTCAAATAATTGCATTACAAAATGTGCTAGGAAGTATCGTTCGTTTAAGAACTAGATAATTGTTTAAATGTATCAAATCAGAGCAAGCTGGAACGCTCCTGTTAAGGGTAAGGAACCAGCAATCAACGAATTGTTCTTTTTGGAAAGCAAATGTTAGATCATTATACGATAAAGGAAAAAGATAAAAAGGCAATACTATTTGTATGTACACTATTTTTGTAGACGCTAGCGCAAGCGGATAAGGCGGCTACATCGAGTTAAATGAGATATATAATGCAGAAAGTAGTTACAATAATTTTCAAAATTATTTTGATGACGAAAATGCAACATCCGTTTTGACACCGAAAGTCAACATCGTAATATCTCTGGAAGCGGATATTGTAAACGAATGTTCGATGATTGATTTATTATCTAACTTTAATAAAGATCAAATATTATCCCCGTAAGAGGATATGGCACAGACATTGATAATTGAAACAAATAAGACAGTTATACAGGAAGTTAAAAAATCTAAGATTAGTAACAAGACACAGTCCCCGGAAGTTGGATTCAAAACTAGTGACTTAGATATAGTTCGATGCTACCGGAAATTAGCAAAATTCACAGTATGCGGTAACAGCCGATATCATGCTACCGGAAGTTAGCAAAATCCACAGTAGTGTATCAACCAAAATCCAAGAAACCGATATCGATACCGAGTTAAAAAAGAAAGCCGGTAATGTTGTGCTCCGGAAGAAAGCATATTTTGCAATGATATAAAACTGTTTGCCTCGGATAAGGTATCGATTGATCTACCACAAAATACTAAACATAGTATATTTCAGTAAAAAACGGAATAGATTTGATCAAATATAAAGCCGGAATAGTGTGCCCGGAAGTGGATGTACTTGATAAGAATTCGCTCAAAAGAAGCATGTTGAGTAATTTAGGCTCAAATAATTGCAGTCCGTGCGTTCAAGAATTAAACAGAAAACATTAGGAAAATGTCTCGCATAAATACATAGAAAATGAAAATAGCAAATATAGGGTTCCACAGTTAAAGTTTATTCTGATAACAAAAATTTAAAATTAGTTTTACACAACGGGAGTAGAAAAGACGACATTAAAAATGAAGCATTAGATTGGCATGAGTTCTGTTCAAAAGAAAATATCGTTATTACGTCATAATGGATTCCTAGAGAAGGAACGAAAGAGCCGACTATTTAAGTCGCTGCAAAGATTGTGACGAATGAATAATTAATGAAAACATTTTTCAAATGTTAGATCAAATGGGACCACACACAATTTTAGATTCGCTTCACATTTAAACAATCAAATGTTAACGATTCAATTCACGAGCAGTCCGCACAGGCTAATCCAGGACGGCACATTCCGCCTACAGTGGATTTATGTTCAGAAGAGACTTCCTTGAAACAGAAAATACCATAAAAGCGGAAAGTGCCGTCCCGGATTAGCCTGTGCGGACTGCACAGGCTAATCCGGGACGATACTTTACGCACATGCATTAAGACCGGTTTTCTCACGACGCGCCACATATGTTTATTGTGTGCTCAGCCATGGTCCGTAAGAGCCGGTATTCTGGGAAAACGATTACGTGTATTGCCAGGATTTTTGGGATTTTTATAACACAAAAATATTAAAATCGTTGACTTCAAAACATGGTGATTAAAACGTGAATATTGTGACAGATTTGATCGAAGCATACATATGATTTTTAAACTATATTGTTGGTATATCAAAGTGTTACTACACATGGCAAGTTGTGTCCGTATGTAAACCAAATAAAGGATCTCGTCATTGCAACAAAGTGTTGTTCTTAATATTTTTATAGTAGTATAAGTTAGGACTTAGTGATTATTTTTCATCCATACTAATATCAGGCTCAGGTACGTCAACCACATATACATGTGGCAGCCACCTTTGCAATTACCGAGGCCAATGTACCGTGCAAAATGGGCGTATATCCTGCCACATGGTCTGTATCCTGATAATGCTGGCTCAGAATATAATGCATGCCTGTAGAAAAGATAATCGATTGCTTAATTCATATCTATCGCAAAAAGAATGCATTTGCTAAGGGTACAAATACAGTTATACATAAACTGACGTACCCACTCTCTGCTCCTCCGCTGAAGCCTTCTTTATCTTCTTAGCATGCATAATCTTCTGAGCCAGCATTATCACGATACAGACCATGTGCCAATGTGACTGCACGCATGAAGGAACATACTGCGGACATTTGAAGGTGTCTGCATCAAGTGGGTAGTTGTGTACAGTAACTACCACCAAGGAGCTTACCTTCGTTATTACTGCTTGTATGTTTATGCATATTGTTTATTACTGCTTGTATGTTTATGCATATTGTTTATTACTGCTTGTATGTTTATGCATATTTATCAACTTTTCGCACACACATAAACCTTTTCAACGAAATCGCCAATTCATTGGCGTTTGAGACACGTTGTCATAACTGTTAAATAAACAGACTATTGGTCGGGTTTTCAGCACTTTTAAGCCGTCGTTAAAGCGGCTAATTGTAAAATCGAGTTGTTCACCATTCCGATTTGGGCGCTTATTTTTAAGCCATTGGGCTGAGATACCCGAGGAATAGGCGGTTTATTTTTGTTTTTGGGTTGCTTAGCTCTTTCGTCATGGTTTTAATCGCTAATGAATATAAACCTGATAAAGAGCAGGTTTATTCAAAAGAAATACATTAAAAAAAGGTTTTATCATCATCATTCATCCTCCTCCTCCTCATCATCATCATTTTATTATTATAATTTTGTATTATTATTATTATTATTATTATAGTAGCAATAAGAGAAATAGATAGTACTAGTAATATTATCAGCAGCAGCTGCTGCAACAACAGTAGCAGCTGCAGTGTAGAAGTAGTAGTGTAGTAATAGTAGTAGTAGTAGTAGAAGTAGTGGTAGTAGTAGTAGTAGTAGTAGTAGTAGTAGTAGTAGTTGTTGTTGTTGTCGCCTGGTGTCGATAGCAATAACCACCAAACGGTTCAAACCAGTTTTCTAATGACTAGTCACCTAACATCAGCTTTTGATCATTATCGTCCATTTGATAAAACGCTGGGAACTATATTTATGCACGGTTTGCATGATATTTTCTGCGAATGTTGGAAATAGGCAATTGGACAAACGGTTAAATATAAGTAGTGATCAGGAAAATCGTCTGGCTGGACCCATGAATAGTTTAAAAGGATTCTATTTTTGGAGATAAAAAGGTATATAACCTGTACTTGGCATATTTAAATGTTAAGTAGCATTACTGATCGTGGCCGAGGCTTTCCGAGTGTATGTGTATAAGAATGTTTACACATTACGTTATTTTTGTTCATTTCTACTAGTTTCTACTACATACACATGTGATCGCTCCCACTGTAGCTACCATGGCCAATGCACCTGGCACAATGGACAGCGGTACTGCCAGTGTGACAACACGCATGAAGGGCCGCACTGTGAACGTGTGAAGACAACAGCAACACGCAACACGTGAGGAATTTTAGATATTAACGTTCTTATATATGCTGACTTTTTGCGTCGTTTTCAAGCATCTTAGCGCATCATATTAAAACATTTTAGCATCATATTAAAACATATGTTTGCTTCTTTTTCAAGCCTATTGTAGCATCCAAATTAAGATTATTTTGGCATCATATTTCAACATCGCGTTGCTCCATTTTCAGGTTACGCATCATAGTAAAATTTAATCAGATATCTAGTTTCTTTTCAAACAAATACTATTTAAAATGGTTAGACTGGTAATATAGGAAATATATATTTTTTAATTGAACTATTTTTAATGAACCTATTCACAGATTAGCGAATTGACAATTGACGTACGTTAGTGTGTATGTACGATCTTACAACAGATATAGTGGCATAAATAAAATTAATAAAATAAAGTTAATTAACATATATATTTTTATTTAAAAAGGAATAAACGTTGAGAACACACATTGCATTTTAATGCACACTTAATTAGTTTTTAATTACCAAATAGTTTTCAACAATACAAGAGGAAAACCAAATACATGTATATTTGTTGACTTGACAGTTAGTTTAGGTTACCCAACACTAATAGACGAGGTTAAAGTCGACACTAGTACTTGTTGATGTATTTCATATTGAAGTGTTTCCTCGTTATTTTTATGCTGTTGTTTTTTCTGTTTGCATTCAAGTTTAATCGTCACTGGTATCTGCTTATTTTGAAATAATTGATATGAAAGATCATACATCCACACTTTAAGAAAGCATAAGATATTTTGTCATAAAAGAAGATGTAGTTTCGTTTTCGTTGTTAAATGGACATTTGAATAGTAATACCAAAGTAGTGTAGTGTGTTGATTTGCTGTTGTTGTTATTTTTAATCAACTATAAAAGATACAAGCTGTGACCGAGCCTACTGCAACAACCATGGCAACTGTGAGAGCAACAACGGCGTCTTCAAGTGTCACTGCGACCATCTGTACGCGGGCGACCGCTGCGATCTTACTGGTACGAGAATCTATGAATTGTCCATTCTAATGTCCATGTTTGCTTTTATACCGTGATAGTATATTAATGAAAACGAATTTATACCTATGATTTGGCATTGCTGTTACTGAAAAGCATTTCAAAGACAGAATTCTATATGATTTTTGTAATAAGTAAAATGAAACACGTACGTTTACCAATATACAATTAATAGAGAAACTGAAATGTAATATGTGTAAGCAGCAGCGTAAGCTCTAAAAACACTAAGGCCTACAAAGCAATGCATTAAAAACGAAAAACATAATTCTAAAAACAAACAACATTAAACCTCATTACACCGACTTGGATCATTAATAACATGTTCATTTCTTAGAGTGGAATTGTTGGATAATTTAATTGCGTGGATGTTAAAGAGCTGATTAAATCTTCCCATGTACAAAGATACTCGCATGAACAACAAGATCACGTGTGTATACAATTCTAGTATTTTTGAAAGTAAGTCTATGCTGGCTGACTAAATTATTAAACTGGGAATAGCCGTTGTGTTTATGGACAAACGTGATTTATTACTTACAGAAACCAGTGTAATTTATTACTTACAGAGACCAGTGTAACCCATCAGGTCACAACCCATGCTCATGTGACCACACCTGCACCAGCAACCACCACACCAACAACAACGACAACTACCGTTGCTATGACAACGCAAGTCTATGGTACGCAGTAATTGTGACTATTTTACCAAACACCTTGCTGCTCTAAGCACAAATACTTTGTGCTTTTATAATACATTTATTTCCTGCAGACAGTACTTCAATCATTTGTATTACCTTTATATTTATAATTTCATTTAATGTTTTACATTCACTCAGTGTCTTCGTTCAATTTACTGTTTTCATATATTTTGCCACAAGCTGAATACTACTGGCCGTTTTGAAATAAAGTGGTAATGAGGCGTGACGTGGGAAACCTGGACTTAATGCATCTTCGTTAAGTGTCGTCCTGAATCAGCCTGTGCAGTCTAATTCGGGACTACACTTTCTGCCTACAGTTGATCAATGTTTAGACGAGACTTCGTTGAAACAGAAAACACTATAAAAGCGGAAAGTAGCGTCCCAGATTAGCCTGTGTGGACTGCACAGGCTGATCCGGGACGACACTTTACGCACATGCATTAAGCCCAGGTTTCCCATGACACGCCTCAATGGTTGTTCGCTTGCATCATTTTCGAAATTACTTCAAAGTACTTTTGTGAATTGTTGTCCCTCATAGGACTCTTATTTCAAGATACTAGTACATTTGCCTTAATATAGTAATAGCATTTAAGAAATAATGTTCGATTTTGAGTTGTTAAATTACAGAGAAACAAGGATAAATAAAAAATTATTTCGATTCTAACATGACCTGAAAGAATATTCTGCAATTTCAAAGCGGACTATATTTTCCAAAATCGGAACTACTTTTTCAAGTTGTTTATTGGCAATTAAGTAACGGAAATTTTGTCTTGTTAGAATAGAAATAAATTGTAATAATGCTCAAATAATGTTACTACTATTATTACTGAGCATACAAGTCGAGACAACACTTAGATATAGTGACACTAATTGGTAAAATGTATACAAAACATACAGACATGCTTTAAACATAATGATGTTTTTTCACGTTTGTTTATATTCAATGCGTTTTCTTTATAACAAGGTAATATTAATATCAGTATTATTTTATGTTTTCTATGCACACTAATAATACGTTAAACGTTTATTTCGTAATTTTGTAGATCTGAAACGGATAAGTGATTACTTGAACTTCATCTGCAACAATAAAGAACACAGTCAAAAATATGTTACATTGTCTTCAATATTGCGAAGATAGCTAGCCTAGTCCAATACGATAATCTGTATACTTACTAAACGCTTATTTCGTAATTCTATTATGGCTTTAATTTATATTTTATATTTTATATTAGTAAGGTAAAAAAATGTATTTATTTCAGGTTATATGCCCAAACAATTAGGGTGGGTAGGTAGGAAACTATTTTTTAAATATTTTTTTTATTTGGTAAATGGTCAACTTGAAGATTCTAAAACTGAATGAATATTAAAGACATGTCTCTAATATCATAAAATATTGTTTTGAAGTGGATGGTATCAAAACAGAACACTTGTTTATAATTAAAAAAAACAACAATATTTAATTATTGGAAAACAGTAAAATAAACAAAAAAATATCGGACCCACTCAATAAAATGGTCTAGGGTCAGGGCTTTTTTAAGGTAGGTCGGGTAACCTGAAACAAACATAATTTGTTTACGCCTAACGGATAAGTGATTACTTTAACTTCATCTGCAACAAATAAGAACACAGTCAAAAATATGTTATATTGCATTTAATATGGCAAAGATAGCTAGCTTAGTCTAATTTTGACTTGCCTGATACTAGAAACCGAATCAAATATCCTGTAGAACACTAGATCAATTTATCCAAATATTTCATTCGCGAAAGATGACAATTAATTAAAGAAAGTTTGACATCTGTGGTATCGACTGTTAAATGTATAGAATGAGATTACTTAAAATGTGGTAGAAAATAATGTGCTACTATACACGTGTACTATATATAGGACAGTAACGGAAAAACATTGACATTAATACAGTTTTGATAAATAATCCTGAGTGATTACCGAGTTCGCTGTCATCTCCACCCTGGCCCACAACTCCTCCGTCGACGTCGCCGGGGCGCCTGCGTGTCCCGACGGCTCTCACACGTCATCGGAGGCCCTCCTCCTGTCAACGTGCAACGTGGCGCCACCAGCGGACTGGAAAATAGGAAAACGTGTATGCATGATGTATAAAAATTGCTGTGTAAAGTCGAATGAACTTACTTCTATCGTTGCTGCTGTGACAACCACCATCTGTCTCCCAGTCAATAACGACCACAGAAACAATAACAACAAGCAAAGCACTATAATTCTCGTTTTATTGACAATATTGCTATTACTGTTTCTGTTACAAATAATTTCATTCTCTTCTTACAA
The DNA here is from genome assembly GCA_027627225.1 of Congeria kusceri. Lineage (NCBI taxonomy): Eukaryota > Metazoa > Mollusca > Bivalvia > Myida > Dreissenidae > Congeria > Congeria kusceri. The sequence continues at coordinate 6,782,000 of CM051040.1, read as the reverse complement.
TACTAATCATACTACTGATGCTAATGCTAATATTAATTTAAATTAATACAACAGAAATAATACAACGTTATTGTATTATTAAACTCCAGATGAACCATCGCCATAGAAAAGGCTTAATGTGAATAATCAAAAGTTTATTTTTATGCCTATGTAGACGATTGCTTGTGCATCACTATAAAACTATAAAGTATAAATGCGTTAGAGAACTATCACGTTCTTTGTGTAGGTGATGGATGACTGTGCCAGTATCCCTGCATACACGCCCATCGCCACGTTTGTGTCGGGCTCCTTTCCTGTGTCCCAGGGCCTCTCTGGAGTCTTCCTCGAGTGCGTTAATCCGGGATTCAAGGTATACAACACAATACAAAATGTCCAGTTAGTAATTTACCCCAACAAGGATGTTGTGTATACGGCGGCGGTGGTTGGTCTGTCCATTAGTGTACATTTGTAAGGAAAATGTTATTATCGCATGTGCATGATATTTTCAGAGAATTTAGGAACTGAGATATTGAACTTTTTTTTCATTTTGGTTTTGATCCGAATCAGTATATAGATACACATATGTTTAAGGTGTTTTTATCATTGGGACATCAGGCTGCAAAATTCAGCAGTTACAATACACAAGAAGGAATGTGCTTCCTTTGCTTTCTGAGTGTTTTCTAGTTTGTATCCTATTTCTGAATATTCTGAAGAATCTAACAGCGTTGCTTGTTGCTTATACACTGAACAGCACTTCTAACCCGCCACTAGCATAAATCGCAATAAAATGGCAGACAAATTTTGACAGAAATTAAATCAATGACAGAGGCATTCTGTACATTTTTATTGAAAAGTTTGTGATAATTTGATAGTACCCTAAAAGTTAAAAATCGCAAAATACGGTGTCTGTGGTAACAACGATAAACACGATTAAAGGATCATAATGCGCAATTGGCATTCATAAAATAATAATTAAAACATTGCGTGTCCAATGATGGCTGTTATGTCATACAGGAACCTCTGCCATATGGAAATACCACGGTTTCATTTGAAATTTTGAAAAATATTCCACAATCTCTCAATTAGAACCTGTTCCAGTTGCACCAGATTTCGAGCGGCTTCATGTTGCTTTCTAATATGTCGGTTTAGTTTGTGACACAGATGCTTAATCAAGTTTATTTTTTCATTAAATGATTTCGTATGAAATGATACATTAAACAACAAAGCGATATTTTACTCTGACCTACCTTTCCACGTGCAAAATGATAAAACCAGACCTGCGCCTAGTTCCCTGGAACGTTCAAGTTGTTAATGTTAGTATTTTGGCGGATTTTATTTTTTAGGGTTATTATGGTATGACGGTAACTTATCTATCAAAATGCGCAATTTATAAAATGAAATTTTACATACAAATACAAAGGCCAGTACATTATTGATTGTCTAAATTTGATTGAATTTCCCCGAAAAATGAGCTTTTTATTACGACATTTGTAAGTGTTGTGTGAGAAGTGCTGTTCAGTGTATTTTGAGACTTTAATATTTTAGGGTTATAGCTTTATTGTGTTTATTATATCAAATTTTGCAAGGAAAGCAATAAAAATGTACGAGTGAATGTCTCTGTCATCAATTTAATTGCTGTCAAAATTTGATCAAATTCATCTGACAAATACCCATTTTATTGAGATTTATGTAAATTGCGGGTTAGAAGTGTTGTTCCGTGTATATGAAGACTTTCATATTGTGTGTGTGTGTGTGTTTTATACCATTACTGAATTAGCCATCGGTATTCCAAACTTGTTACGAATCTTTCCTCCATATTTTGGGGCATGTTGCACCCACGCTTTTATGACCATTGTAGTTTGCTTTCATATTGTGCGAATGCGTTATACCTTTATTGAAGTAGCCATCAGTATTCCAAACCTTTTACGAATCTCTCCTCCATATTTTTGGGGATGTTGCACCCACTTTTGTATGACCATTGTAGTGGAATTTGTTTTAAAATTAGCCGATGCCATGTAAGGATTTATTCATTCGCGAGAAATGTTCACAGCATTTAATATGATATTGAGAAGTACAAAAGTTGGTTTAGACAGCTATGTAGGACCATACTATTAATAAATCATATTTTTCACATCTGTGAAAAATAGGAGCTCATTCTTCACCGGTGTGAAAATTGAGATCTTATTCTTCACACATCATTGTCTTATTCTACACATTTTCTGTGAAGTTTGTGATCGCATCCAGTTTTTGATATGCAATGAAATCATATTCATCTGTGACACTCACGCATACACCATTTTAGGCCAATTGCATTCTTCATACGTATAAACGTGACAAATGAGAGCCTATTCGTCACAGGTGTGTGAAAAATATGTTTTGTGTAAAATATTATCCTACACAGTTACGCCGAAAAATACCTTCGCGAGGCAATACGTCTGTTTTTTATGAAGCGTTATTTCTCAGAATACACATCATTACACGCTATAGCAGTGTCTGGACATTTTCTTTACCGGAACAACGGGTTGTTAGAGAAAATATTAACTTGCCAAATTGGTGATGATTGAAAATGTATGTGATTTCTTTTTCAGATGGGTTTACAAAACTGCGGCCACGCCCCCGTCATTGTGCACATGCAAAGCGGAAGCGTTCTGCTGGACCCCAATATCTATTACACAGTCCAGTAAAATACCCGCAGGACGTGTGAATCATTGGATTGAATTGCACAAATTGGTCAAAACAATTCCAGATTCAGATTATATTGCGTGCCATGCGCATCGTTTTTTTTTTAATTATTTCTTTTTTTCCATATCACTTTGTATGTATCTGGTTTATTAGTCTTTGCGATAATACAAAAATGGCAAGAAACAATTGAAAATTACGACAAATTTATTAATTGGTCATGAAAATGCATTTAATATAAATATGACCAAAACATTGAACTAAACTTTAACCACTTCAATGAAAGTCCAAATGTAGGAATAATGAAAGTCCAGAGACATCATCAGGAGAGAAACCCTTATTACCATCCGTTAGTCCTTTATTACATAGTCCTCCAATACATACAACACAACACAAAACATAAACATGATTAAAACTGTGGTCACCGCCTTGGAACGGTCAGTGTAAAGCATTGGGGGTTTAAACCGGTTTAAATGCATGCCGAACCTCACACTTAGCCCAGAATTAATCACAAAACACGCACTTGTAAATAAACTTTGACCTCATAGCATTGCAATTCAAATTAAATAGTAATAAAAGAGAATATTAATTTAATTAATATTACTCAACGGTTTAATGTTCACCAGAGCAACAGAATTGCAACTTTCTGAGCATTATCCAAAGCATTATCCACTGGGCTATACATGCTGATAAAATGTAACGCTAATATTATGTACCGTAATGTTCACATTGATCACTTATAAATAATGACGACACTGAATGTATCGGTTGATTGGTTCAGATAAACATAGCACACTATGTCATAAATGACTGTGAAATTTAATATTGGGAAGGTTAATATTTTACAACAATTGATTGAGAATTTTCAAATAAATGTTCCGGTATTGATGTCAATACCCATGAGAAGCACGGGAGTCACGACGTCGTGACCGAAATTCTTCATAACCATTTCAAATGACACTTCCACAAATGTCAATCATATTAAATTAATCTGCAGTATTATCCAATCATCGCACTTGGACTTCACGTGTTTAGCAGTTATACATACAGTTTCATACAGACGAGCATGTGCATAATGTGTATGATATTCGCAAGAGCACGTGGTAATTTTTGTGATATTCAATGAATGAAAATTAATCCTTTAACAATAGCTTTTGAGGAGTGTTTGTGGCAAAACCCGGGTCGGCCTATAGCTCATTCTAGTGTGTCCTTACAGCTCCGTCCACGTTTCCAGTACGTTGCTTAATCTGTCCAGTCCACTGTGTTAATTACAAGTTCTTTTCAAACGCTTTCATGTCATAATAACTATACAACCACGAGATCCCGTGTTGTACCACAGCCAAATGCCCAACGCGGAATGACCAATTGTGGCGTGTCGTGGAAAAACCGGGCTTAACGCATGTGCGTCAAGCGTCGTCCGCCTACAGTGGATTCATGTTTACAAGAGACTTCCATGAAACAGAAAAAAACAACATAAAAGCGGAAAGTGCCATCCTTAAGTAGCCTGTGCGGACTGCACAGGCTAATCCGGGACGACACTTACGCACATGCATTAAGCCCGGGTTACCCACGACACGCCTCAATTATACGTTTACATCGACAATACTGATATACCAATCAGCCACATGGCCTGAAATAACAACTTCGATTCAACCGGGACAATTCTTGTCCTAATAATTCAATTCGTTCAAACCTCGGAAAATGCATTATATACAATTATATACAATTATATACGACTTACATCTAACCTCGTTAATTAAAATACAATATAGTGTAGTGCATACATTGAGATTTTGATTTCATTACAACTAACTCCCAATGGGTCTAATAGTTTTTTTAATACTGCCAACATATTTTTAATTCAGACATATGGAAGACACTACCTCAGCTACCAAATTCAACTATAGTTTGTCTCATCAGCCGTGGACCCGTGTATGTGGCTAACTTAACTGATACGTGTCATAAAGATGGATATCTGAATACCACCAACTGTTTTCATGGACGATCTGTGCAGTTAGAGAGGGATTACATTATGGTTATTTCGTACATACGAACTAGGGTGGTTATGAATGTTTCTATAAAATTTACCAATGCAAACAAAAAACAAATAAATAAGCAGTATCACATTTAATTCAAATCCAGAAAAAATCATTTGTTCGCTATAAAACTGAAGCTTACGTCAACACACAAGTCTCTTTCTTTGTCCTTTGGTTGAATGTTGTTTTTTCCGATAGTTGTATTTTGTTTTCGAATTTACACATTTGGATTTTAGGATGGCAGAGATATATATTTTTGCACCACACCCATCTAAACTTTGAACAGACCATTTCGTTTATCAAAACCGTATGTATTAAAATAATAGCCTAACCAATAATGTATACCGTTGTGATCTGCGCAAAGCAAGAACAAGATATCTGACTTCGAGCAATGTATTTATGGTTTCATCAAATTTTAACGAACCTGCGACACAGACCTGAGGGATATTTCTGTAGTTTCAAAAAGCCATCAATATTTTACCGTGAACCGGGTTTATAATTGAAATACTTCGGTACATGAATGCCTTTCATTGTCTATGGCATGACATAGTAATGTACTTTAGAAAATGAATGCCTTTCATTATTTATGGCATGTTATTGACTTTAGTAAATGCCTGTGTGCAGCCACTGAAACGGACGCAAATAAAAATAACTAACCCTGGCAGGCCTGAAGATTTCAACAGGCATTTACCGTCTGACTATTAGCGTATTAACATCACGAAAATAACGCCAACAATGTCACGGAAAACGATGTTATTAATAGATCTACTGATTGTGATAACGGTGTCTAAGAAAGTAATTTCATCTCGACGTAATTTGTTTGCTGAAACATTAAAGTACTCTCTGCAAGACCTGAACGCAAGATCTGTTGTGGGTAAAGCCACTCTGGCCATGTGCACAGCACTTGTTTGGAGAACTACGGAAACCAGCCGTGTATGACAGCGCTGTATAACAGAACACGAGAGGAGTGTATGCTGAGTTCCAGGGACAAAACACATGATCCGGAAACCAACGATATAGATATAGGGTTCGATAGATACTCTCGTATTAAATATCCAGGTAGGGCAAAAAACAGCGGTATTTATATTGTGTATCTCTAATTGCTCTCTTGTTAGATTTAAGAAATAATTTTCGATTTATCGTTGTTTATATTCTAATAAACAACGATTTGGAGTTCTGATGCGTAGGAATTAAACCATGAGGGCGTTAGCCCGAGTTATTTAATAGCCACGCATCAGAACGACGAGTTGGTTATTGGCCGATAAATCTCGATAATGCAAAAATTATTTCGATTCCAATATGATTGGACATGCATTTTTGCAATTGTAATTGGAACTACTTTTTACTATGCTCCGCTCAAAATCGGGACTTCTTTTTTGCGTTGTTTATGTGTAGTTTAACCACGATAATTATATTCTTGTCTATAGAAAAATTAGCCAGTTTCATGTTAGAATAAATGAACAAACATGAAGACAAGGATCAGAATTCTTGGCGATCAGTTTACAATATAAGTTTAATTAATTTAAATTATTTAATATATGTAACTATATCCATACATGTGTTCATAACCATTGTGGAATGCGATTTAATTATTGGATGAAAATTAAATACTAACGTTGTGTTAGTCTTACCGTTTTCCATTACAGTGGTGATGAAGAATGATCCAAACGGGCGTTACACATTGAATACGAGTAGGCCAATGCACTATGTCTCGACTTGGGACTGACCATGGCCTCCGAGAATGACCTACTATCGGCTCGTGCCCAGGGCTTTGAATTGTGCGCATGCGCCTGGGTGTCTGAAGGATACAACGGTTTTGTGCTTCAGCAAGCAAACGCGGCTTGCTGGAGCAATTTTCACGATGACGTCATCAACTGTGGTATCGAGTTGGCGAGTGTGTGGTTCAAATGGCCGATATATCAATAAAATTTCAATAACCAAACTTGACATCGACAAACTTGAAATCAACAAACAACACAAATACATAAATTTTGGGTGAATCGTAGATACTTTACAAGGGAAGAATTATAAACTGTGTGAATTAAAATATATGTTATGACCATATCAATATGTTTGTAATGATAAGGATATTATGAAAACTCTCGCATGTGCAAATCCAATCTGTAAGACTTTTTAAACGTTACAAACATCTTTATCAACTTAGAACATGAGAAAGTTATTTATTGGTTTATGTATTGAGTGTATTGTGCCAAGAATCGTTTGAAATTAAAACGAAAAAACATCAACCCTGAGTCCATATCTACAAAACTCCTTAGTGAAAAATTTCTTAAAATCATTAAATTCCTTAAGTCTGCGGCTAATTATTTTAAAGTATACCTTGTCTTAAATGGTCTTAATCATGTAAAAAAAATCAACAGATACTTCCTATTTAACCATATTTCAAATGTAACAATTGATATTCGCACGGAAAATTATATAGGAAGTTTTTCCTTAAATATGACTTAAGTTCAGATTATCCTTAGAAGCGTTGTGGATATTGCTCATGAATTATTCATAAGCACCCAATAGTGGATTTGGATATTTTGTGTTTGTTTTTTTATGCTTTTACATTCTCAGTTGGGTCAATCTGATAAATATCAAATCCTAAAATACGCTTCGCGTGAGGATCTGAGGACGACAAGTAGAAGGTCATCTTCTTTTCAGTCAGCTAAGCAGAGCCTTGCTTTCATGATTTTAAAAGTGACAGTCAAATTAGCTAGGATCCCAACGTGTAGCTATAAAGCATTCATATAAATACCATGTAAACACAATTTTAGAGTCAATGTGTGGGATATACGCCAATTAAGAAAAAATTCTATTACATGCAACATTCCATGGAAAATAATAAATCAAGTCGTAAATTACAACCCAAACCAAACGACGTAATCCTTCTCGAAATGAACAATCCTATAGGTTGAGTATAAATAACTTTTTGAAAATTCTAGGTTTGCGATAAGAGGTAATTCCTCATCAGATTTTGAAGATCGTGCACTTCAGTAGGTTGGGCAACAGTTTGTTGTTTTTTCAGTTTCTCGGACATTTTTTGAAAACTATCCAGTTGGAAACGGAATAAAATAAGAAAAATACAAATATATTATCAACAATTTGTTTCGAAATAAACATGCCAAAGACAACTTATTTCAAATATTTTATTTTCAAATATTAAGTATTTATAGACAGATATTTACACTGACAAAGGAATCGTTAATATGCGTGACATTGTTAGGAGTTATTCTGCTTGATCCGTTAAGCGAGCTAATACTTTCCAACGAACAAATAAAGATATATTAATTACTTAGCTAGTCTACTATCTCTTAAACAGAAACCGTGACTGGTTAAATGATAAAACAACAAGAGATGTTTGTAAAACATGTATGCCCCCCCCCCCCGACTTGCAGCCAAGTTGTGAATATGTGCAATTGTTAAGAACTTTTCTTAATATGCAATCCCAAGCGAGGTCTCGATATACGGTATCTATGTATGAAGTTTCATTAAAATATCTCGACGCGTTCTCAAGTTATTGAGCGGAAACCGTTTTTCTATTTTTAGTAATGGTGACCTTGACCTTGCGAGTGAGGTCTCGCAATAAGGTATCTATGTATTAAGTTTCATTACAATTCAATTCGAGATAGAGAGCGGAAACGAAAAGTTGACGCCGCCACTATGCCTTTGACCTTGAATTGTGACCTTGACCTTGGAACTAGGTTCTTGCTCGCGACACACAATCTCAAAATGCTGGTCACTTCAGCCAGGTTATTTAAAAATCTATCCATGCTGGACAAAGATATGCTCCGGACAAAGAGTTTAGGATTGACTTCTTAAATTTGACCTTTGAGCTTGAATTGTGACCGTGTCCTTGAACCTAGGGACCTGTTTTTTGCGCGCGACACTCTGTCTCACCATTCTTGTCACTTCTGCCAAGTTATTTGAAATTCCATCCATGCTAGACATAGATATGCTCCGGACAAAGTGTTACGGATTGATTTTTTTAATGTGACCTTTTACTTTGAATTGTTACCTTCACCATGGACCTAGAGACATGGTTCTTGCGCGCGACACTCTGTCTCACCATGCTTGTCACTTCTGCCAGGTAATTTGAAAATCCATCCATGCTGAACAAAGATATGCTCCGGACAAAGTAGTAAGGAAAGATTTCTTACATTTGACCTCTGACCTTGAATTGTGACCTTGACCTTGGACCTAGGGACCTGATTATTGCGCACGATACTCCGTCTTATCATGCTCATCACTTCTGCCAAATTATTTGAAAATCCATCCATGCTGGACAAAGTTTTCCTCCGGGCAAATTGTAAAAGATTGATTTTCTATATTTGACCTTTGACCTTGAATTGTGTCCTTGACCTTGGATCCAGGGACCTGGTTCTTACACTTTGTCTCATCATGCTCATCAATTCTGCCAAGTTATTTAAAAATCCATCCATGCTGGACAAAGATATGCTCCAGACAAAGAACTTCTGCCGCCCACCCGCTTGGGCGTTCCCATAATACGAACCGTTTTCAAATGGGCGTATAAAACGGAGCATAACTCTGTTAAAATACAAAACATTATAGGGGATATTGCCTCTTATACTGGAGTTGATGACAAAGGTATATTCCAAGTTTCAAGCAAGTAACTTATGTAGTTTTTAAGAAACATAGACTTTTGAATAAAAACTTTAACCAATTCAGACGCGGACGCCGATGCCGGGGCCTGAAGGAAAGCTCACCTATTCTTCGAATAGTCAAGCTAAAAATCCTCAGACCGGAACAACCTGACAATATGCACATGTCCCATTGGTAGGAATGCTGCACATAAACTTTCATTGAATTCGAATTGTTAGTTCCTGAGATCGTGCGCGGAAACGAAAATATTCCATTAAAATGTTCCATTTTTAATATAAAAAGGGCAAAAACTCCGTGAAAAATTATCACACTGGAAAGACCTGACAATATGCACATGTCCCCATGGTAGGGAAGCTGGATATAAAATTTCATTGGGTTCGGGTTATTAGTTTCTGAGATATTGCACGGAAACAAAACATTCCTCAGAAAAGGTCGTATTTTGAAAGGGCAATAACTCCCTGAACAAGACCTGTCTCAGGACAGCGCCCTCGACTATTCAACCGCTTTTGTCAGAGTTATTGGCCTTTATCACTACAAAAAGGGGCATAATTCTGCTAAAATGCTGGTCAGAGTTAGGGAACTTGGTCAGTGACCTTATATAATGACCCTGAAGTTAAGTGTGAAGTTTCAATTGAACATCTGTAGTAATTATAGAGATATGGAGTAGTTGCACACAAACTTTAACCTATATTGTACAAAAAGGGGCATTATTCTGCTGAAATGTTGGTCACAGTTATGGGTCTTGGCCAGTGACCTTATATAATGACTCTGAGGGCACTGTGTGAAGTTTCAATTTAATAACTGTTCTAGAAACAGAGATATGGAGTTGTTGCATGCAAACTTTAACCTAAATTTCTAAGTACAATAAGGGGCATAATTCTGCTAACTTGCAGGTCAGAGTTATGGGCCTTGGTCAGTGACCTCACATAATGACCCCGAAGACATGTGTGAAGTTTCAATTGAATATTTGTAGTAGTTACAGAGATATGGAATTCTTGCACGCAAACCTTAACCAGAGCATTATGCCGACGCCGACGAACGGGCGAGTAGTATATTCGGTGAATGGTCAAGCAAAAAATAATCGGACTGGAATAAAGAGACATGTCCACCCTATAGGGATGTTTCATCAAATTCGGGTCATTTAACCCTTAGCTCAGATTTTCGTATTGCATTTCAACAAGCGGAAAAGAAGCGGAAATGTTGAGGAAATCTTCAGTTTAAGCAGATTCTCCTCATATTTTCGCAAAAATGATTTTGGCTTTGCGGAGAAATTTCTTATATGCAGAGAACATGCGAAATATTGACACTTAGAAATTTTACAGTTGTGGAAATTCTGACTTTTTCAATATGCGGAAAAGTTCAACTTTGAAAAATCACAAGCTTGTTAATCTGTTTATTAAAACAACAGGTGTTTGTAAAACATGTATGCCCCCTCTAGGTAAAAAACAATCTTTAATATCAATTTGGTGTGAATTGTTGAACATACCCCCATGAAACCAAAAGTCTGAGTTCTGTCTGAACTCTGTCTGAATAAATACTGAATTCAGTCTAAGGACATCACCTGAACATCCATGTGAAAAGGGGTATAACTCTGTCAAAATACAAAACAGAGTTATGGGGAATGTAGCACTTGATGTTGGAGTTGATGACAAAGGTATATTCTAAGTTTCAAGTGAATAACTTATAACTTATAACATGTAGTTTTAAAGTTACAAACTTTAACCTCAAAATCTATGTCAAGGGGCATAACTATGTCAAAATATAAATGGTAAAACTGAGTTATTGGGAATATGGCACTTGATGGAGTTGATGACAAAGCTATATTCTAAATTTCAAGTGAATAACTTGTGTAGCTTTGAAGTTACAGAACTTTTGAATATAAAATTTAAACTGAAAATCTGTGTGAAAAGGGGGCATAACTATGTCAAAATACAAAACTGCGTTATGGGGAATGCGGCACTTGATATTTGAGTTGATGGCAAAGGTATATTCCAAGTTTCAAGAAAATAACTTGAACTTACAAAAGGGCATAAATAATGCAATTTTATGACTTTACAGTACACCATACCATGCAATGCAATGCTGGATATGATGTCATTTATGATGTCATCAGTTGACCTTCATTGCTCTAGTCCGAAAGGATTTAAACATGATTGTGATGTTTAAAAAAATATATCTATGGATACTGAACAATTGGAACCTTTGTAAGTATTATTTCATTTATGTTACAAACAAGTTAATAAACTATAACTGATTTTGCACTTTTGCCATGGTCTGACAATTTAAAGCATTTTTTATATATTTTCGCGACCTTATGCTTATATGCTTAAGCTGCATGTCTTTTTAATATTAACAGTTATTATTAATGTTTTCCTTACAAAATAATCCTTCCATCAATGTTCTAGTATATATTGAGTTTGCAAAATGGAAAATCAGTACTTATCATTAATGTCTGTATTTTAATGTTAACAACGGAAGCACCATTCTACCATAAAATTGTGAAAAATTGAATAATCATTATTTTGTTTCCTGTTCCTCACCACATTGTACTTTAAGGAGGTTTTTATACATAATAAACTGGAAAATAGAAAATAATGTATCTATTGTACTTGTCTGCATAAAATTATGTTGTTTTGTAGATTTATAAAGCACCATTGTACTATATCATGAAAAAGTTGCAAACTGATCATTTCCAGTTGGATGTCTATAGATATCTAATATTCACGTATTATTTAATGTCTGACAAACCATTTTAGGGGAGAAAACCATTGAACCTTAATAAATATCAAGTGCCACCTGAGCACTTAGTGTAAAGGTCATAATAATTATATGAGGTTATAGTCTGAATGCAGTCTGAATAACTTGTCTGAATAGCCCTCTGAATATTGTCTGAACTCTTATGAATAAGTCTTTTGTTCAGCAATGTAAGACACAATAGACGCATCCATAAAATGTCAATCATATTCAAATTAATCTGCAATATTATCCAATCATCGCACTTGGATATCATGTGTTTTGCGATTAAACTTTTTCATACATAATATTTGTGATATTCAAATGAGCATGTGGCAATGTTTGTGATTTTCAATGAATGGAAATTAATCCTTTAACAATAGCTGGGGAGGAGTTTTAACTATTCGTGGAAAACCCCGAATCAGTCTATTCAGAAATAAAAGTCTGACTCAATTCAGACAGTACTTTTTCATGAGGGTAGAGAGCGGAAACAGCTTAAAAGGCCAATTTTACAGAAATTGACCTTTCACAGTCTCCGTGAAAGTCGTCAGACCTCGGACCAAAGCCAGTAAAACTGTACGAGGTACAGTTAAAATGACCAGAACACTGGCCCTCCTGTCTTGTGAAAACGTATAGTGAAGTACCTTCTTGTAAGCTTAATCTTTTTGAGTGCCCAGTAAAATGGAGTTTGGGCCAGTAATTATTATAAGATTACCAGACCTTGTGGCCAGTAAGGGATTTGGGACTTTTGCGGACACTGCCTTCACCAAATTTGATCAGTACCATTCTGCACCACTGAACAAGATGGCCACCAGAGCTAAAAATAGAATTTTTTTAAAACTATAGCCAAAGGAGGATCACCCAATGATTCCTCGAGTATCAATTTTCTGCGTATTATTTCCACCTGCTGAAAAACAAACGCATTAATTTTCCCCAGAAGTTCCGCATATATAGAAATAGAAATATCCGTATTGAATGCGGAGAAAAAGATGCATTTCAGTGTTTTTTCTCACCACTTTGGGAATGGTACCGGTACCGATCAAATTGGGAAAATTAGCGGTGTTTTCAGCCAAAATGGGAATTTTACCACTTTCATTAAAAACTGTCGAAAAGAATGTAAAACAGTAAATTACAATAAATAAACCCTAAAACAATTTGTTCCATTTTTCTTTAACTTGCATTCAAGTCAGACTATGGTTTTAAATGCCACGCTGGTGGGTATCAACCTGCACAGCTTGCCCCTGAGACACAAGTTGTCTCTCGGACTTGACACTGACAATGTCTGTGTCAATGGTTGACAGAACATAAACAAAATTACTACTATCTTCTGCCGTTAATCATGGTTGTGGATCTATACTTTCTGCTTTGCCATAAAAGCCATAGCAAGATAAAGGATTGCATTCCTGAATGTTTTTTGGGGGTAGTATGTAGTATTTAGTGTTATGAATTGCCATGTCTCATCAATGACACTCGCGAAAACGGGATACAGTTCAGCTGGTTCCCATTCTCGCATGCAATGTATAACAGTAACCAATCGATATAGCGCCCCCAAACCTTGCAGCGGTTACTTCCCCTAGCTTTTAACAGTAAATTATTTGAGCTGTGCGCGGAGGTTTACGCCGGGTAAAACAAAAGTAAATTATCATCGATCTTTTCAGGGTCTTCTGAATTTTTTTCTGACATTTGGGAATTTTTTAACTTAAAATTGGGAAAAATGGTCAGAAAATCGGATTGGGAATGGTACCGTTTTCCAGAACTGACTTTATATAGAGGAAAAACACTGCATTTATTTTCCGCAGAAGTTCCGCATTTGCGGAAATAGAATAATTCTCTGCATTTTTTGTGGAGAAAAAAGGTTCCACGCCCAAATACTTTGCATTCCACAATTTTTCGGCAATCTGGTGATTCCACATGTGGATTTCCACGTCCGAATACTCCGCATTAATTCCGCATCAATGGCGGACAAGTTTTTACGGACGAAATGCAGAAATCTGAGCTAAGGGTAGTTCCTGAGATCTCGCACGGAAACAAAGTATTGGACGGAAAGATGGGCGGACGGAAAGATGGACGGACAGACGGACATCGTGTATGATGAATAAACTCAACAGGGAAATTCGTTTTGCACACGGACAAACTGAATTGCTGTGAAATTAGAATTTGGACACCCAGACAAGGCGGCGACTATAGGCTCCATCTTCGGGGAGCATAAAATGAAACAAACATAAACCTCATCCTTGATCAGCAATACAATCTTTACCTTCTTGTGCAAACAAAATCAACAACCTTTATAAACAAACACTTACAAAAACTCTTACCTCAAACAAAGCAGGTTTGATTTTAAAATTCTTTACCCCAGGCACTGATTTGCTACAGCTTGAGTTTGTTCAGTCTCACTCGTCATCCAAACCTCAAATGTCAAGATAGTAACCTTATGTGATGCAGCAACAGTTTATGTCACATCTTCAGAAACTAGAATTGTCACAAGAGTGACGAATACATTGTATACGCCACAAAATGGCCTTGTCACAAAACTATGGTATCCATTTGAAAGAAATAGACCCAAAGATAATTTTTATTTTATGATGTTACACATATGAACCTAAAAATAAATTAAACATGTGAAGCCTTTCATGAGATATTGTCGGGAAACTGTTTTTAGGGATTTTAAGCCCACATGGGGCCATAACTCTATCAACATTAAGTGGTTTGTAACCAAAGTCGAACTCTACCTGTATTTTATGATGTTAAACTTGCGTAGTAAAAATTATTTAAATCTGTCAAGATTTTCATGAGTTACCACCCGAAAACAGTGCATTTGGAAAAATAAAAGTTCAGTAGGGGCAATAACTCTATCAACATTTAGTGGTTTCTAACCAAAGTTGAACTTGACCTGTAATGTATGATGTTACACCTATGTAACTAAAATAATTTAAATATGTGAAGCCTTTCATAGTTATTGTCCAGAAACCGTGTTTTTAGGGAATTCAAGTCTAAAAAGAGGGCATAACTCTGTAAACATTAAGTGCTTTGTAACCAAAATCGTATGATAATAAACCTGTGTAGTAAAAATTATTTAAAACTGTCAAGCCTTTCATGAGCTATTATCCTGTAACAGTGTATTTGGAAAAATTCAAGTTCATAGGGGCCATAATTATATGAACATTAAGTGGTTTGTAACTACTTAATTTAAAATAATTTAAATATGTGAAGACTTTCATGAGTTATTGTCCTGAAACTGTGTTTTAGGAAGTCAAAAAGGAGCCATAACTCTTGTCAACATTATTGATGCATAGCCAAAGTCAATACTGATGTCAAGCCTAGCTTGAGTTATCGTCCGGGAACCATGTTTTTAAGGAATAGAAGTCAAAAAGGGGCCATAACTCTGTCAAAATGTAGTGGTTTGTAACTGAAATCGAGCTTGACCTATATTTTATGATGTTACACATGTCTACCAAAATTATTTAAATATGTCAAGCCTTTCTTGAGTTATTGTCTGGAAACCATGAGAACTTACTGCTACATCATTGCAGTTTTTTTTTCAAAATTATGTTGACGATACTGATATGATGGTAATGTTGCTGAAGAAGCTGAAGTTACCATTCAGTGTTTTTTTTCACCTTTGGAGGAAAGGGGGCGGGGCCCTTCAGGTGGGGAATTTTACGGCTAAAGGGGAATTTTTTTGTAGAAAAGCATTATTACATTTTTATATTTTTAACATTAATAAATTGTTTTGCTACAAATGATAGCTTAGATTATGCACTTACTTGGTTTGAATAAAAATTGCCGGGATTGTTCACGAAATGCTTCTTAGTCAATTTTTGTCCGATTTTGTTCCAATTTTTTTAAAGATAAAGCTTATATTCTGAGGGGAATTTTAAGGCAAATATAGGGAAAAAATACATACTTTTTTAGCAGGGAAATGGGGCCGAATTTTGACCCCAAATTGGTCCTAAAAAAACGCTGACACATGATTATAAAACTGCCAGTTATGCTGAAATTAGTGTTCCTGAAACCTGATTGTATGTAGTGTTGCTAGTAAAGCAGAAGTTACTGTCACATAAAGGTAGTGTTTATTGATGAGGCTGAAGCTATTGTTACTGTCAAACGATGTTGGTGTTGTTTGTGATGCTGAAGTTATTGTTACTGTCATATGATTGAAATGTTGCTAGTGATGCTGCAGTTATTGTTACTACGACATGATGCTAATGGTGTTGCAACTGATACTTAAGTTATTGTAACAGTCACATGATGGTGGTGTTGCTAGTGATGCTGAAGTTACTGTTACTTTCACATGATGTCGGTGTTGCTAATGATGTTGAAGTAATTGTTAATTCCACTTGATGGTGGTGTAGCTAGTGATGCAGAAGTTATTGTTACTGCCACATGATGGTGGTGTTGCTAGTGATGCAGAAGTTATTGTTATTGTCACATGGTATTAGTGTTGCTGGTAATACTGCAGTTATTGTAACTGTCACAAGGTATTTGAGTTTCTAGCTATGCCGAAGTTATTAATACTGATCGACACATGATGTTTCTGTTGCTAGAGATATTGAAGTTATTGTTACTGCCACATGATGGTGGTTTTGCTAGTGATGCAGAAGTTATGTTATTGTCACATGATATTAGTGTTGCTGGTAATACTGAAGCTATTGTAACTGTCACTAGGTATTGGAGTTTTTAGTGATGCTGAAGTTATTAATACTGGTCGACACATGATGATTCTGTTGCTATAGATGTTGAAGTTATTGCTACTGTCACATAATGGTGGTGTTGCTAGCTACTTTATTGTTATTGTAACTGACACATGATGTTGGTGTTGCTTGCAATGCTGAAATTATTATAACTGCCACATGCTGGAAGTGCTGCTTCTAATTCTATAATTATCATGGTTAGGAGACTCACCTGACCACCTCATTTCAAGTCACCACCCGACATTTTCTTAACACCTCAAAATGAGGTGATACGGCAAGTCTCCTAGCCGTGATTTTATTGTTAAGTCAAATAATGCAGGTGTTGCATACGATGCTTAAGCTATTATTACTGTCACATAATGGAGGCATTGCTAATAATGCTGAAGTTATTGTTACTGTCAAATAATGGAGGCATTGCTAATGATGCTGAAGTTATTGTTACTGACATAATTATGATACTAGTGATGCTGAAGTTATAGTTACAGTCACATGATGCTGGTGCTTCTAGTGATGCTGTATTTATTGTTACTGTCATATGAAGGTGTTGCTAGTGGTGATGAAGTTATTGTTACTGTCACATAATAGAGGTGTTGCTACATGTAGTTATGTTAGAGTTATAGTTACTATCACATGATGCTGGTGCTGCTAGCGATGCTGAAGTTATTGTTACTGTCACATTATTGTGGTGCTCCTAGTGATGCTGAAGTTATTGTTACTACCTCATGATGGTAGTGTTGCTAGTGTTGCTGGAGCAATAGTTACTGAGAGAAGATGGTGGTGTTGCTAGCGATTTTGTATTGATGTTATTGTTACTGTCACACAATGGTAGTTTTGCTGCTGATGCTGGAGTTATTGTTACTGTCAGATGATTGTGGTGTTGCTAGTGATGCTGAAGTTATTGTTACTGTCACATGATGGTAGTGTTCCTAGTGATGCTGAAGTTATTGTTACTGTCAGATGATTGTGGTGTTGCTAGCGATGCTGAAGTTATTGTTACTGTCACATGATTGTGGTGTTGCTAGTGATGCTGAAGTTATTGTTACTGTCACATGACGGTAGTGTTCCTATTGATGCTGGAGTTATTGTTACTGTCACATGATGGTAGTGTTCCTACTGATGCTGGAGTTATTGTTACTGTCACATGATTGTGGTGTTGCTAGTGATGCTGAAGTTATTGTTACTGTCACATGATGGTAGTGTTCCTAGTGATGCTGAAGTTATTGTTACTGTCAGATGATTGTGGTGTTGCTAGCGATGCTGAAGTTATTGTTACTGTCACAGGATTGTGGTGTTGCTAATGATGCTGAAGTTATTGTTACTGTCAGATGATTGTGGTGTTGCTAGTGATGCTGAAGTTATTGTTACTGTCACATGATGGTAGTGTTCCTAGTGATGCTGAAGTTATTGTTACTGTCACATGATGGTAGTTTTGCTACTGATGCTGGAGTTATTGTTACTGTCATATACTGGTGGTGTGGCTAGTGTTGCTGGAGTTATTGTTACTATCCGATACTGGTTGGTTACTAGTGATGCTGGAGTTATTGTTACTATCACATGATGATAGTTTTGCTACTGATGCTGGAGTTATTCTTACTGTCAGGTTATGGCGATGTTCCTAGTGATGCTGAAGTTATTGTTAATATCTCATGATGGTAGTTTTGCTACTGATGCTGGAATTATTGTTACTGTCAGATGATGGTGGTGTGGCTAATGTTGCTGGAGTTATTGTTACTATCACATGATGATAGTTTAGCTACTGATGCTGGAGTTATTGTTACTGTCAGATGATGGTGGTGTGGCTAGTGATGCTGGAGTTATTGTTACTGTCAGATGATGGTGGTGTTGCTAGCGATGCTGAAGTTATAGTTACTGTCACATGATGGCATTGCTGCTACTGATGCTGGAGTTATTGTTACTGTCACATGAGTGTGGTGTTGCTAGCGATGCTGAAGTTATTGTTACTGTCACATGATGGTTGTGTTCCTAGTGATGCTGAAGTTATTGATACTGTCACATGTTGGTAGTTTTGCTACTGATGCTGGAGTTATTGTTACTGTCAGATGATGGTGGTGTGGCTAATGATGCTGGAGTTATTGTTACTGTCACATGATTGTGGTGTCGCTAGCGATGCTGAAGTTATTGTTACTGTCACATGATGGTTGTGTTTCTAGTGATGCTTAAGTTATTGTTACTGTCACATGATTGTGGTGTTGGTAGTGATGCTGAAGTTCTTGTTACTGTCAATTGATCATGGCATTCCTGCTGATGCTGCATTTATTGTTACTTTCTGATGATTGTGGTGTTGCTGGTGATACGGGAGTTATAGTTACTGTTACATCATGGTGGTGTTGATAGTGATGCTAAAGTTACTGTTACTGACACATGAAAGTGGTGTTGCTAGTGACATAGTTCCTGTTCAAAATCTGTCAGACGAGAGCGCGGTCGACTATTTGAAGTATTTCAGTTGGCACATGTGTTTGAAAGTGGACAGGAGCAAGAAACCTAAAAACATAGACTTTTTAATAAAATAAAAGAAGTACACCTTATTGGCCCCCTAGTAAAAAGTCTACGTAAGTAGAATAGACAGGTATATTTAGCGACCTGTAAGCTTTAATTGGTAAAAATACAAGAGAACCAGATGGCCCTATAGCGCTGACCTGAGTATGAAGATCTGGGCCTCAGGAGATTTTCAAGGCATTTTGCTATTTAAGTCGATATAAACCATGTGACCCCCAGGGCTTGGCTACTTTTTACACCAGGGGCATATTTTGAACACTCTATTTAGAGGATCACTATGAAATGTTGCATTCCAAATACGAAACCTCTGGGCCTTGCAGTTTTACAGGAGATTTTTAATGTCCACTTGCCATATAAATCTACAGAAACTATGTGACCCCAGGGTGTGGCTACTTTTTACCCCAGGGGCATATTTTGAACACTCTTTGTAGAGGACCTCTATACAATATTACATTCCAAATATGAAACCTCTGGGCCTTGCAGTTTTACAGGAGATTTTAATGTCCACAAAGTTGCACAATCTTGGTAGAGGACCACTAGACAATGTTTCATGCCAAATAAGAAACCTCTGGGCCTAGCAGTTTCAGAGGAGAAGATTTTTAAAGACATTTTGCTATTTAAGCCATTTTGCTACTTAAGTCTATATAAACCATGTGACTCCCAGGGCATGGCCAATTTTTACCAAAGGAGCATAATTTGATAAATTATTGTCGAGGACCACTATACAAATTGCTTCATGTGGGCCTTGCTTTTCTAACAGAGCAGAAGATTGTCAAACCCTTCTTGCCATATAAGCCTATTGAAATCATATGAGGACCATGTTACATACCAAATACAAACCAGAGTGCCATAGTCACAAAGATACGCCCGTCCTAGGAGCTTTTTGCGGTTAAGATTCCATGACTAAAAAGAAACAATTCAAAATTTAATAAGGTAGAGCAATGGTATTCGTGCATCTCATTCATCTCCAAAGCCTCTCTCTACAAGAAACGTAAACATTTCAAGAAAACCAAATTTTTCTAATGAAATGCATTAAAGTAACAACAACCTCGACCTTGACGCCACCCACTATGCAATCCCAAGCGTGATCTCAATATAATGTATCTATGCATTAAGTTTTATTAAAATATATCAATGCGTTCTCAAGTTATTAAGCAGAAACCATTTTTCTATTTTTAGTAACAGTGACCTTAACCTTGACCAAAATCACCCCATATGCAATCCCAAGCGAGGTCTCGATATAGTTTCATTAAAATACCTCAATGCGTTCTCTAGTTGTTGAGCAGAAACCGTTTTTTATTTTTAGTAACAGTGACCTTGACTTTAACCCCACCCACCCCATATGCAATCCAAAGCGAGGTCTTGCAATAAGGTATGTATGAAGTTTAGTTACAATAGCTCAATTCGTTATCGAGTTAGAGAGCGGAAACGAAAAGTTGATGCTGCCACTACGCCTTTGACTTTGAATTGTGACCTTGACCTAGGGACCTGGTTCTTGCGCGTGACACTACACCTCACCATGCTTGTCACTTCTGCCAAGTTATTTGAAAATCCATCCATGCTAGACGAAGAAATGTTCTGGATTAAGTGTTCAGGATTGATTTCAATTTTTGACCTTTGACCTTGATTTGTGACCTTGACCTTGGACCTAGGGACCTGGTTCTTGTAGACAACACTCCGCCTCACCATGCTTGTCACTTGTACCAGACAAAGTGTTTAGGATTGATTTCTTAAATTTGACCACGAATTGTGACCTTGACCTTGGACCTAAGGCCCTGGTTCTTATTCACAGCACTCCGTCTCACCATGCTTGTCACTTCTGCCAGGTTATTTGAAAATCCATCCATGCTGCAAAAAGATATGTTTCGGACGAAGTGTTAAGAACTGATTTATTAAATTTGACCTTTGACATTGAATTGTGACCTTGACATTTGACCTAGGGACCTGGTTTTTGCACGCGACACTCCATCTCACTATGCTTGTCACTTCTGATAAGTTATTTGAAAATCTATCCATGCTTGACAAAGACATGCTCCGGACTAAGTGGTAAGGATGGATTTCTTATATTTGACCTTGAACTGTGACCTTGACCTTGGACCTAGGGACCTGGATCTTGCGCGCGACACTCTGTCTCATTATGCTTATTACTTCTGCCAAGTTATTTGAAAATCCATCCTTGCTGGACAAAGTTATGCTCTGGACAAAGTGTTAAGGATTGAATTCCTATATTTGACCTTGGACCTTGAATTGTGACCTTGACCTTGGACCTAGGGACCTGGTTCTTGCACGAGACACTCCGTCCAGCCTGGACAAAGATACCTTGTACAAAGATCTCCCGCCGTCCGCCCGCCCGATATTGTTTAATATATACCATGTGATCCCCAGGGCGTGGCCACGTTTTACCTCAGGGCATAATTTAAACAATCTTTGTGGAGGACCACTATACAATGTTACATACCAGATACGAAACCTCTGCGTCTTGTGGTTTGAGTGAAGATTTTTAAAGTCATTTTGCTATTTGAGTCTATATAAATCATGTGACCCCCAGGGCGTGGTCAGTTTGACCCCAGGGGCATAATTTGAACAATCTTTGTAGAGGACCATTACACGATGTTACATACCAAATACAAAAACAGTCTGGGTTTTGTGGTTTCAGATGAGATTTTTGAAGTCATTTTGCAATTGAAGTCTATATAAACTATGAGACCCCCGGAGCGTGGCCAGTTCTGACCAAAGGGGAATAATTTAAACAGACTTTGTAGAGGATCACTAGAGAATGACACATACCAAATATGAACGCTCTCAGCCTTGCTGTTGCAGAGATAAAACCAGAGGCCCAGATAAGGCATGTACATGCGTAAATTACTCAGACAAAATCGGAAGAAATGCAGAGAAAAATAAAATTTGGGTGTACATATACGCTGAGAAATTAAAATGTGGGTGTACTTATACGCACAACTTCCCCATGTTTGTGTACCAAACGTCACATTTTAGTAACTGGTGTACTTTTACGCACAACTTTCCCCATGTTTGTGTACCAAATGTCACATTTTAGTAACTGGAAGACAGAAGATGGGCAGCTTGACAGGCCTACATATCTGGATGTGCAGTTGATATGTTCAGTCATTTGCAATAAAAGTTCTTACAAAGTTCAAAAGTCTTATTAGTACGAATATTCTACTCAAATACTGTTGCTACATTGATAAGAACTATTTTAATAATTCTCCGGTTGTTTTTGTAAATGTATTTTCAAGTATTGTTGGATGTAAACTTTCCACCACTTATTCTACACAGAGTGTACATTTACCCCCTTACATTCTGGAGAGAGTGTACATTTACCCCCATACATTCTGGAGAGAGTGTACATTTTCCCCCATACATTCTGGAGAGTGTACATTTTCCCCCCATACATTCTGGAGAGTGTACATTTACCCCTTACATTCTGGAGAGAGTGTACATTTACCCCCATACATTCTAGAGAGTGTACATTTACCCCCTTACATTCTGGAGAGAGTGTACATTTACCCCCATACATTCTGGAGAGAGTGTACATTTACCCCCTTACATTCTGGAGAGAGTGTACATTTACCCCCATACATTCTGGAGAGTGTACATTTACCCCCATACATTCTGGAGAGTGTACATTTACCCCCATACATTCTGGAGAGAGTGTACATTTTCCCCCATACATTCTGGAGAGTGTACATTTTCCCCCATACATTCTGGAGAGTGTACATTTACCCCCATACATTCTGGAGAGTGTACATTTACCCCCATACATTCTGGAGAGTGTACATTTTCCCCCATACATTCTGGAGAGTGTACATTTTCCCCCATACATTCTGGAGAGTTTACATTTTCCCCCATACATTCTGGAGAGTGTACATTTACCCCCATACATTCTGGAAAGAGTGTACATTTTCCCCCATACATTCTGGAGAGAGTGTACATTTACTCCCACTTTTTCAGAAGTACGCGTTCATTTACCCCCAGTACAAAAGCTTAACTGGAGCACTGGATAGAACTCTGGTGACCTACATAAGCAGAAGACCAAAACGATTTAAACAATTTTGAAAGAGGGTCACCCAAGGATCATTCCTGTGAAGTTTGGTGAAAATCTGCCCAGCGATTTAGGAGATGTTGTTTGAATGAAAATGTTGATGCACGATGCATGACAGATGACAGATAAAAGACAATCACAAAAGCTTACCATGAGCACTTTGTGCTCAGGTGAGCTAATAAAAACAGGGTTATGAGCATTGTTGTGTGCCATGTAGTATTTGATGAAAATGTTACATTCCAAGTTTCAAGCAAATACCTTAATGTACTGGAAATTATAGGACCAAAAAATTATGTTAAGAAGGACCAAAATGGCCCTGGGTCACTCACCTGAGTTTAATGAATCATATTGGCTTGTAAAAATTTAATCACGTGTTATAAGATGTTTGAAGTAAAGTTGACAACAGTTGTCAACAATGGACCACTGACAGCCATGTTTTTGAGCAAATAAAAATAATTTAAAGGCATATGGTAGATGGTCAGCCAAGGAACATTTCTGTGAACTTATTTTGAAATTAATCAAGGGATTTTAGACAAGAAGCCATATAAGGAAAACTTGCAGTCCCCCCATGGCCATGTTTATTAACGAATCAAAATTATTTATAGAAATCTGGTAGATGACCAGCCAAGGAACATTTCTGTGAAATTATACTGAATTCCAGGCAGTGGTTCTAGACAAGAATTTTTTTACAGTTTTCAATATAGGAAAACTGCCAGCCCTGGCAGGCATGTTTTTAATGAAACAAAATTATTTGAAGAAATTTGGTGTAGGGTCACCCAAGGAACATTTCTGTGAAATTATTCCAATATTCAGCCAGTGGTTTCGGACAAGAAGATTTTAAAAAGTTTTCAATACAGACATACAAGGAAAAAGGCCCAGCCAACCCCAACCCGCCCCACCTTCCCAGGGACCATGTATTTTAACAAATCAAAATAATTTGAAATTTGGTAGAGGGTCACCCAAGGAACATTTCTGACAAATTATTTTGAAATCCAGCCAGTGGTTTCGGACCATAAGATTTTTAAAGTTTTCAATATAGCCATATAAGGGAAACAGCCCTGCCCCCTGGCGGCCATGTTTTTTAACAAATCAAAATAATTTGAAACTAGAACTCCGCGAGTCGGATGTGTCGCCCTGACGCCGGATAGCTTAGGCGAAATATGAGCGATAATGTTGCAAAGCACACCTTGCACACCTTAAGTTATTGTCTACACAAGCCTTATTTCAACATTTTCTGAGAGAGACACTGTTGAGCCACGTCATGTCTGAGATCGACATGGCTGGCTTTAGAGTTGCTGGCACGATGGTTCGAGGAGGTACACCCATTGCACAAGGCAGTTGACTATATCCTTACAGGGATCCAGATAAGGGGAGAATCTGAGTATTTTACTCCTTATAAATGATAAAATACTATATAAAAATAAGTTCTGGGAGTATAAGATACTCCCTGAAAATATGATTTACTCAAATTCACAATCATGGCCTCTGTAAACAAAGAATCTAAACAAAATGCTAGCTTATAGAGGACACAGAAATGAGCTGCCAAATGATGTAGAAAATAATTCAATGCAGAATTATGAAGTATCCGAGCAGTTGTCTATACATGTTACCTAGAAGCAAGTAATTAATTTTTTGGTCAGTAAAACAGTTGAATAAGTAGAAAACAAGACTGCCAAGAAACATGATGGCACTAAGGTCACAGAGAAAACACTTATTAGGTGCAAAGAAAAATTCCATTGGCTTACGGAAGAAGTTGGTACCATTGCTTTGTATTTATTGCAAGGAGACCAAACAGATTTGAGTTTCCATGACAATATAATATACATAATACCGTTCAATGTACCAGAAGTTTGAACTGTTGATTTAGTTTAAAATGTTTCAAGTTCTTGCTGTTTTTAATTGTGTCAATTTTGTAGTAGTGTTTTTACATTTACAACTGCTCTGATTTATCTGAAAAAAACAGTAAAGGATTATTCTTGTTACTCAATTATATTTTGTTCCAGTTGTAAAACTACAACAAGAAAAAATTGATTACTCAATTTTTATTATTTTAGGGAGTTTTTACTCAATTAAAAAAACAAATTCTTATCTGGACCCCATCTTAAAACATACCTGTATTTTGTAGTCATAGTTTAAAAAAAAATTGATCTATGAATACTCTATGATGTGAAGTAAGAATAAGACATAAAACATAGAATGAACATGAAATATTTATTTTTTCACATAAAACTGTGTATTTGGTGGTGTTAGAGTATGTTTGTTATATTCTGTAAATAACAATGGTATGGTATTTTGTAATTATCCATAACACTTTCAGTAAATCTGATTGTGTCTTTGATCGTTTTTATTATATTAAAAAACTGTTTTCATGCATGCATGGACACAGTTCTATGTTTTTGTGAAAATTTTGTAAATGCATAATCAATTTTACCGATGCAATTATACATGCAGATGTATATTACACTAATAACTCTGCACAATTTTTAAATTGCAAATGTTTAACTGCATATTAAACATTGGTATAATAAAATAATGTATTCTATGTTTGATGTCTTATTCCAACTTCACATAATAGTGTGTTTATAATACATTAAGGATAAATATATTAGTTAATAACAATACTGAGTAATTGATTTCTTAAGTAAATGATAATGTCAACTGCAACAGGAACTATTTCAAAGGTCACATTATTGAGCATTTAAAAGTCACTTCTGGACACAGTACTTATTAGAAATTAAATAGTTGTTTTCCATTTCTGCTAAATTATTAAATTTATTTTCCTTTAATCTAAAAATGTAAATAACTGTCATTCCTGCTGCGCCCATATGCTATTTGTGTAACTAGGAAACTGGAGCCATACAGTCATACATGTAGTACACGAAACGAAACAATTAAGCTTTGTGATACCCACATTTTCTTCAGTCAATGATCTGATATCTCTGAATATTCAAGCCTCATGCTTGAAGCTTCTATTGTACCTGGAATAAATATCGGACAGACTTTCAAAACAAATCCAAATGAAGAAGCACTTAAGGTTAATGCTCAAAATTGTTAACAGATTTATTGAAATCTTCAAAAGCACTGCAATCTGGCTAATTCTAAAGAAAATACTAATTAAAACCCAAAATGCGACACAAAAATAAGTATTAAAATTTACAAGGGGCAATCACTCTGAAAGTATGAGGTGCATAGTAACGGTTCTTGTGCACTGCACTTCTTCTCAATGAGATCTATCTACCTATGAAGTTTCAAGTTGATAGCTTTCATAGTCTTAGAGTAATGCTCCGGACAAAAATAAAGTATGAAAATAAACAAAGGGCAATAACTCCAAAAGTATGTGATGCAGAGTAACAGTTCTTGTGCACTGCACTTCTCCTCAATGAGATCTATCTTCCTATGAAGTTTCATGTTGATAGCTTTAATAGTCTAAGAGTTATGCTCCGGACAAGCGAAAGGCGACGCCGCCGCCGACACAAGTAACCCCTATATGTCGCCTCGTCAGGCGACACACAAATTTGGCAGAGGGTTACCTAAGGAACATTTCTGTGAAATTATTTAGAAATCCAGCCTGTGGTTTTGGGCAAGATTTTAAAAGTTTTCCAGTTTTTTAAGCTTTTGGTTGCCATGGCAATACTGCGTTTTCCAGATATTCAAATGAATTGAAGGAATTTGTGAAAGGACCAACCCAGGAACAATCCTTCCTAGTTTGGTTAAAATCTGCCTAGCAGTTTCAGAGGAGAAGTTATTTAAATAAATTGTTAAAAACAATGACAACGATGATGACGATGACAATGATAAACAACGATGACGGACAACGACGACGGACGGTGAATGACCAGAATAGCTCACTTTGATCACTTTGTGCTCGGGTGAGCTAAAAACTTGTGAATATAAACTTTAACCTGAAAATCTATGAGCAATTCAGGCATAACTTTGTCAAACTACCAGGGTTGTGGGAATCTTGCCCCTAATACTGGAGTTGATGACAAAGGCATATTCCAAGTTTCAGATGGGTACATTTGAAGTTACAAGATGCCTGGGGAGTTGGAAAGCTCACCCATCCTTCGAAGAGTTGAGCGAAAAATGACAACAGCATGATGATGAATATGTTGTTGCTGTTATAGGAAGGTAGTATTGCTAGTGATGATGAAGATGTAATTGCTGTTATATGAATGCATATGCTAGTGACGATGAAGACTTGTTGCTGTTATATGAAGGCAGTGTTGCTAGTGACGATGAAGATGTAGTTACTGTTATATGAAGACAGTGTTGCTAGTGACGATGAAGATGTAGTTACTGTTATATGAAGGCATATGCTAGTGATGATGAAGATGTAGTTACTGTTTTATGAAGGCAGTGTTGCTAGTGACGATGAAGATGTAGTTGCTGTTATATTAATGCATATGCTAGTGATGATGAAGATGTAGTTGCTGTTATATTAATGCATATGCTAGTGACAATGAAGATGTAGTTACTGTTATATGAAGGCAGTGTTGCTAGTGGCAGTGTTGCTAGTGATGATGAAGATGTAGTTACTGTTATATGAAGGCAGTGTTGCCAGTGACGATGAAGATGTAGTTACTGTTATATGAAGGCAGTGTTGCTAGTGGCAGTGTTGCTAGTGATGATGAAGATGTAGTTACTGTTATACGAAGGCAGTGTAGCCAGTGACGATGAAGATGTAGTTACTGTTTTATGAAGGCAGTGTTGCTAGTGATGATGAAGATGTAGTTACTGTTATATGAAGGCAGTGTTGCTAGTGGCAGTGTTGCTAGTGATGATGAAGATGTAGTTACTGTTATATGAAGGCAGTGTAGCCAGTGACGATGAAGATGTAGTTACTGTCATATGAAGGCAGTGTTGCTAGTGGCAGTGTTGCTAGTTATGATGAAGATGTAGTTGCTGTTATATGAAGGCAGTGTTGCCAGTGACGATGAAGATGTAGTTACTGTTATATGAAGGCAGTGTTGCTAGTGATGATGAAGAAGTAGTTACTGTTATATGAAGGCAGTGTAGCTAGTGATGATGAAGATGTAGTTGCTGTTATATGAAGGCAGTGTAGCTAGTGATGATGAAGATGTAGTAGCTGTTTTATGAAGGCAGTGTAGCTAGTGATGATGAAGATGTAGTTACTGTTATATGAAGGCAGTGTTGCTAGTGATGATGAAGAAGTAGTTACTGTTATATGAAGGCAGTGTAGCTAGTGATGATGAAGATGTAGTTGCTGTTATATGAAGGTGGTGTTGCTAGTGATGATGAAGATGTAGTTGCTGTTATATGAAGATGGTGTTGCTAGTGATGATGAAGATGTAGTTGCTGCTATATGAAGGCAGTATAGCTAGTGATGATGAAGATGTAGTTGTTGTTATATGAAACCAGTGTAGCTAGTGATGATGAAGATGTAGTTGCTGTTATATGAAGGCAATGTAGCCAGTGATGATGATGTAGTTGCTGTTATATGAAGGTGGTGTTGCTAGTGATGCTGCAGATGTAGTTGCTGTTATATGAAGGCAGTGTTGCTAGTGATGATGAAGATGTAGTTGCTGTTATATGAAGGCAGTGTAGCTAGTGATGATGAAGATGTAGTTGCTGTTATATGAAGGCAGTGTTGCTAGTGATGATGAAGATGTAGTTGCTGTTATATGAAGGTGGTGTTGCTAGTGATGATGAAGATGTAGTTGCTGTTATATGAAGGTGGTGTTGCTAGTGATGATGAAGATGTAGTTGCTGTTATATGAAGGTGGTGTAGCTAGTGATGATGAAGATGTAGTTGTTGTTATATGAAACCAGTGTAGCTAGTGATGATGAAGATGTAGTTGCTGTTATATGAAGGTGGTGTTGCTAGTGATGCTGCAGATGTAGTTGCTGTTATATGAAGGCAGTGTTGCTAGTGATGCTGCAGATGTAGTTGCTGTTATATGAAGGCAGTGTTGCTAGTGATGATGAAGATGTAGTTGCTGTTATATGAAGGCAGTGTAGCTAGTGATGATGAAGATGTAGTTGCTGTTATATGAAGGCAATGTAGCCAGTGATGATGATGTAGTTGCTGTTATATGAAGGTGGTGTTGCTAGTGATGATGAAGATGTAGTTGCTGTTATATGAAGGCAGTGTTGCTAGTGATGATGAAGATGTAGTTGCTGTTATATGAAGGTGGTGTTGCTAGTGATGATGAAGATGTAGTTGCTGTTATATGAAGGTGGTGTTGCTAGTGATGATGAAGATGTAGTTGCTGTTATATGAAGGTGGTGTTGCTAGTGATGATGAAGATGTAGTTGCTGTTATATGAAGGTGGTGTTGCTAGTGATGATGAAGATGTTGTTGCTGTTATATGAAGGTGGTGTTGCTAGTGGTGATGCAGATGTAGTTGCTGTTATATAAAGGTGGTGTCGCTAGTGATGATGAATGAAGAAGTTGCTACTATATGAAGTTGTTGTTGCTGGTGATGATGAAAGATGTAGGTGTTGTTATATGAAGGCATTGGTGCAAGTAATGATGAAGATGTAGATGCAATTATATGAAGGTAATGTTGCTAGTGATGCTGAAGATGTAGTTTTTGTTACAGTGGAATCACTTGAATTTGCGGGTACACATTTTGTGCACTTGCGATTGTGGACATATCTGCGCAGTGTAAATTTAAATGCTTGCAAATCTGATTTTAAAAAATCTTCCATTTTGTTTTCATTAAAAAATGTAACAATCAACTGATTTAACACAACAGCAGAGCAGAAATCCAATAGACCGATCCGAGTTTTGCCATCAATAGTTTAAACACCTCCCCAGCTATTGTTAAAGAATTAATTTCCATTCATCGAAAATCACCAAGAGCTCATTTGAATATCACAAACATTATGCACATGCTCTTTTGTGTGAAATAGTTTAACCGCTAAACACGTCATATCCGAGTGCGATGATTGGATAATATTGCAGACTAATTAAAATATTGACATTTGTGGAAGCGTCTGTTGATGGTTCTATCATGACAGCATGTTACCGGTAATTGCATTAAACATATGAGGCACGTCGTGGCAAAACCGGTCTAAATGCATGTGCATAAAGTGTCATCCCGGATCAGCCTGTGCATTCCGCACAGGCTAATCCGGGATGGCACTTTCCACTTTTATGGTATTTTCTGTTTCAAGAAAGTCTCTTCTCAACATAAATCCACTGTAGGCGGAAAGCACTGTCCCGGATTTGCCTGTGTGGACTGCACAGGCTGATCCGTGATGACACTTTACGCACATGCATTAAGACCGCTTTTCCCAAGACGTGCCTCATATGTATCAGTACTGGATAAGGCTCTGATTTGTTAATAAAGGTCTACTTCGTAATAGGGGCCACATCATCAAACAATACCATAGAAAATTGTCATATAAGGAACAAGAGCTGTCAGAGGAGAGCACGCTCGACTATTCGAAGTATTTCAATTGCTACAAATTGTGGATAATGAAAGGGGCATACATTTGTTGAAATACAATTTTATTAAGTGAAGCCTTGTATGGTTTATACATTTTTGGAACAAAAACTTTAACCACAAAGTCTATGTAAAAAGTGGGCTAACTCTGTCAAAATACAAAACAGAGTTATGGGTAATGTTGCCCCTGATAATAGAGTTGATGACAAAGGCTAGGTCCGGTTTCAAGTGAATAACTTGTGTAGTTTTGAAGTAACAAAACTGTTGAATACAAACTTTAACCAGAAAATCTATGTTAAAAAGGGGCATAACTCTGTCAAAATACAAAACATACTTATGGGTAATGTTGCCCCTGATACTAGAGTTAATGATAAAGGTTATTTCCAAGTTTCAAGTGAATAACTTATGTAGTTTTGAAGTTACCAAACTTTTGAATATAAACTTTAAACAGAAAATCTAAGTGAAAAGGGGGCATAACTCTGTCAAAATACAAAAAAGAGTTATGGGCAATGTTGCCCCTGGTACTAGAGTTGATGATAAAGGTTAGTTCCAAGTTTCAAGTGAATACCTTATGTAGTTTTGAAGTTACAAAACTTTTGAATATAAACTTTAAACAGAAAATCTATATGAAAAGGGACATAACTCTATCAAAAAACAAAATAGAGTTATGGAGAATGTTCACCCTGATACTGGAGTTGATGACAAAGGTATATTCCAAGTTTCAAGTGAATAGCTTTTGTAGTATTGAAGTTACAAAACTTTTGAATATTAACTTTAACCATAAAAATCTATGTGAAAAAGGGGCATAACTCTGTCAAAGACAAAACAGAGTTATGGGGAATGTTGCCCTTGATACTGGAGTTGGTGACAAAGGTTAGTTCCAAGTTTCGAGTGAATAACTTATGTAGCTTTGAAGTTACAAAACTTTGGAATATAAACTTTAACCTGAAAATCTAAGTGAAAAAGGAACATAAATCTGTCAAAATACAAAACAGGTTATTGGGAATGTTGCCCCTGACACTGGAGTTGATGACAAAGTTTAGTTCCAAGTTTCAAGTGAATAACTTATGTAGTTTTGAAGTTACAAAACTTTTGAGAATAAACTTTAACCAGAAAATCTATGTGAAAAGGGGCATAACTTTGTCAAAATACAAAACAGAGTTATACGGAATGTTGCCGGTGATACTGTAGTTGATGACAAAGGTTAGTTACAAGTTTTAGGTGAATAACTTATGCAGTTTTGAAGTTACAAAACTTTTGAATATAAACTATAACCAGAAAATCAATGTGAAAAAGGGGCATAACTCTGTCAAAATTCAAAATAGAGTAATGGGGAATGTTCAACCTAATACTAGAATTGATTACAAAGGTAAATTCCAAGTTTCAAGTGAATAGCTTATATAGTATTAAAGTTACAAAACTTTTGAATATAAACTTTAACTAGAAAATCTAAGTGAAAAACGTGAGCTACAAATGTCAACTTCTTTCTCTGGGCAAAAATACAGCTGAGCTTGTAATGTTAGTGAATTCACGGAAATGAAGCTTTTCAATGGGCTTTGCGACCTAAAATATTTGGAGCTTCCTTCTTCTAGTCTTAGTGTTCAATCATTTCTTTGGTGAAATCACATCAGAACCTATCCCTACCATGTTAAGCATGTCCTTATGGGATTTGGTGAGAACATGAGAGCTTGGTTCTTGGTATATTCACTAGCAACACTGTCTCAAGAAATTTCATCACATTCTGACTTTGAATACCACGTACTGATGTGTTCTAATGTGATTGGAAATCTGCAAAATAAAAGTTTTTTAGTCTACCTGGAATAGGAAACATAGGA
This sequence comes from Congeria kusceri, assembly GCA_027627225.1. Classification (NCBI taxonomy): domain Eukaryota; kingdom Metazoa; phylum Mollusca; class Bivalvia; order Myida; family Dreissenidae; genus Congeria; species Congeria kusceri. The sequence goes on along the minus strand of CM051040.1, from coordinate 6,749,435 downwards.
AACAGTCAGTAAATACTCACTTTCCAGCTTAGGAACGATTTTGTTGGCATCAACATTTTTAAAGAAATAACCATAATGTACATGAATACTGAAATCCATGTATGAACAAGGCCACATTTGAAAAAACAAATAAACTAGAAATGTGTCCATAGGACACTGATGCCCCCGCTGATTGGGACTGGTCACAGTAATTTATTAGCAGTTAAATGTTCACAAGCGAGTGTATGTAGTAAAGCTGAAATAAATTTGCATGACTGACTTTTGATCTCTGAGTGTGACAGAGTAATTGACTGGACACGTTGTGTCATGATGGTGAACATTTCAGCCTAGTAATTTCAAGATCCATCCTAAAATGACAGTTATTGACCGGACACAAAAAACAGACCTTACATTTGACCTTTGACCTCTAAGTGTGACCTTGACCTGGGAGGTACAGACCTGGGTCTTGCACGTGACACATTGTCTCATGATGGTGAACATTTCTGCCACGTAATTTCACAATGCCATTTAAAACAACATAGTTATTAACCAAACACTGAATTTTTTGTGGACGCACACATGCACGGACACATTGACAGGGGCAACACTTTATGCCCCTCCACTATTCTTTGAATGTCGGTGGCACAAAAACAGAATGCAAATTTGTTCCTTAGGCAAACAGCATGGGGACTACAGCTCTGAATTAAAACACCAGTATGTTTGGGGCTTTGAAGACACACTGTTACTGCTTGTTAATAAAAGGCTGCATATTAATATTTAAAACAAACATTTATACATTGTGGAACAGCAGTGTTTGTATAGCAAATGTGTTATGGATATGTATAACCATCTTTTTATCTGAACTAAATGTAACTTTTCCACTTATCCACAATTGTTGCCTTTAGTTTACCCAAATAATGTGGACTAAGTCCTGTAACCAACCTCTGAACTGGGTCCAAAATCTAACACACTGCTTGTGTGCCATAAAGCCTTATATACTGAAGTTCTAGTTGTGTGGCTATTTAAAACAGCCATAATAATCTTAACATGAATGAAAAGAACACAAACATTACATTTGTTTAACTGTTTCTGATTTACACTATAATACATGTTTTATACATTAAAAAAGTATTGTACTGATGATTATTGTTTCAACCATGCATTATTCCCAAAACAAAGTATCAGCACATTTAATTTTCTTGTTTATATAACCTGTCATTTGTGACATTTGTCATTTAACCCAACTGCAGATAAACTCTTAAAAGCTATTAATTTTGCTTACTTGCCCATGTAATTAAGTAACAGATTCTTAAATATTACTGTTTAAAAAAGAACTAAAAATGCATATATATATATATAATGGCTCCCAAAAAATATTCCAAATGTTTGGTTTTCATTTATACAGATACATAATTAAAAAATATATATCTATAACAACAGGTGCAGAAAAATTCTAAAGAACGTTAAATAATTTAAAACTGCATAAAAAGTCGAAATTTAAATACAAAATAATTCAGTTGGAATTTTTTTTTTAAAGTAAAAACCTTGTGAAATGTGAAATTAAAAAAAAAAGTAAAGCAGTTTAATTAATGCAATAATTGATATGCCAATATGCAAGTTGTTTTTGTTGTAGTTTATGTATGTAAGAATGAAGAAAATGACTCAACAAACTGTTAACATTAATTAATTCCAAATTTAAACTGCCAAAGTTTATTCTGATCAGCCAAATAAAGCACTTTGAAGGAAATTATAAAGCACATTGGCCCCATTTCATTAAAGATATTACAACACGTGAAGACATCCGATTTTATAATAATTTTTACACTGAAAAATAACCCATACAAATATTTGAAATTTTGTTGAAATTTTAAGGAATCATCATGAAGATAAAGAGCTAAAAATAATTTAAATGTCTTGGCTATGATTGGTCGTAGGAGGCTTAGTATAAGTTTTTGAATTTACAAGCCAAAAATAATTGTTATGTCTTGGCTATGATTTGCTGCAAGATGTTTAATGAAACGTTACCATGGATGGATTAGAACCCAGTCCTATATGGTTACAGTGAGGCTAATCACACATGCTTTGAATTTCATGCATTTGAGCCACCATGCATGCTCTGGTATGGCTTCTAATGATGTAAAAATGTGAATTAGAAGTGTCTACAACAAATGCTAGAACTGCTGTCCGCAAAAGTAAAGTATGACCACATGCAATACTCACCTCTATGTGTAAGGCATGGACTCGTAGCTTGGTAATGTAATAATATCATAAAGAGGTTGCCAAATATTGTGTCACCATGGGCACACAGTTAATGGTGGCTAGGCCACACTGCACCAATTTTCCACCTACTTGTTTTACCTTAGGTGGAAATTCACACTTCAATTCGCTGTAACGTGTTAATTTAGTTTTAAATTTTACAATGTTGTTTTTTTTTTCGAGTCATTTCCTTTACATTATTACATGACAAAATAAGATACTAAAATGGATATTGAAGCAACATAAATGACTCTGTACATTAACACTGGAAATAAAGCAAAAATCCATGCCTTAAACTTTAACCAAGCCAAAATAAATGAAAATGGACTCAGGTAACTGATAGATGCTTGCAAGGAGAAACAGAAAGGACAAAAAGCCTCCAACTCTGGTTGCTACTTGCATATTTCCAAGTGCACAGAGACTGTTGCTAACGCAAACATGGACTGGTCATTCCCCAGTCCAATACAGTACAGCATGCCCACTCAATACGCAGACATACTGCACCAAAATCCCACGTACTTGTTTCCGTTCGGTGGAATGAAAGCACCAAGTTACCTGTAAGCTGCACAAACTTGCAAACAAGAGGGCCCTGAGGGCCCTAGGACGCTCACCTGAGACCTTGTAACCCAATTGAAATTTGCATCCCAGAGGCGTGGCTTATTTTTATCCCAGGGGCATAAGTTGAACAACCTTGAAGAAACCTCTGGGCCTTGCGGTTTCAGGTAAAGATTTTTAAAGTCATTTTGCTATTTACGTCTATTTAAACCATGTGACCACTCGGGGGGTGGCCAAATTTGACCCCAGGGGCATAATTTGAACAATCTTTCGAGAGGACCACTATGGAATGTTACGTACCAAATATAGGAAAGCTGTGGGCCTTGCGGTTTCAGTTAAAGATTTTTTAAGTCATTTTGCTATTTAAGTCTATATAAACGATGTGAACCCTCGGTGGTAGCCAGATTTGACCCCAGGGGCATAATTTGAACAATCTTTGGAGAGGACCACTATGCAATGTTACGTAACAAATATAGGAAAGCTGTGGGCCTTGCCGTTTCAGAGGAGAAGATTTTTAAAGTCATTTTGCTATTTAAGTCTATATAAACGATGAGACCCCCGGGGCGTGGCCAGTTTTGACCCCAGGGGCATAATTTTAACATTCTTTGTAAAGGACCACTATACAATGTTACATACCAAATATGAAACCTCTAGGCCTTGCGGTTTTAGAGGAGAAGAATTTTAAAGTCATTTTGCTATTTAAGTGTATATTAACCATGTGACCAATCGGGTTTGTCTGTTTTGACCCATGGGGCATAATTTGAACAATCTTTGTAGAGGACCACTATAGGATGTTAAATACCAAATACAAAACCTCTGGGCCTTGCGGTTTCAGAGAAGAAGATTTTAAGACATTATGCTATATAAGTTTATATAAACCCTGTGACCCCCTGGGCGTGGCCAGTTTTGACCCCAGGGGCGTAATTTGAACAATCTTTGTAGAGGACCACTATAGGATGTTACATACCAAATATGAAACCTCTGGGCCTTGTGGTTTCAGAGGAGGAGATTTTAAAAGTCATTTTGCTATATATTCTATATAAACCATGAGACCCCCGGGGTGTGGCCCATTTTGACCCCAGGGGCATAATTTGAACAAACTTTGTTCAGGACCACTAAAGGATATTACATACCAAATATGAAACCTCTGGGCCTTGCGATTTCAGAGGAGAAGATTTTAAAAGTCATTTTGCTATATATTCTATACAAACCATGAGACCCCTGGGGCGTGGCCAGTTTTAACCCCAGGGGCATAATTTGAACAATCTTTGTAGAGGACCACTATACAATGTTACATACCAAATATGAAACCTCTGGGCCTTGTGGTTTCAGAGGAGAAGAGTTTTAAAGTCATTTTGCTATATATTCTATATAAACCATGTGACCCCCTGGGCGTGGCCCGTTTTGACTCCAGGGTCATAATTTGAACAAACTTTGTAAAGGACCACTAAAGGATGTTACATACCAAATACGAAACCTCGAGGCCTTGCGGTTTCAGAGGAGAAGATTTGTAAGTCATTTTGCTATATATTCTATATAAACCATGAGACCCCCGGGGCGCGGCCAGTTTTGACCCCAGGGGCATAATTTGAACAACTTTGTAGAGGACCACTATAGGTTGTTACATACCAAATATGAAACCTCTGGGCGTTGTGGTTTCAGAGGAGAAGATTTTTAAAGTCATTTTGCTATATATTCTCTATAAACCATGTGACCCCCGGGGCCTGGCCCGTTTTGACCCCAGGGGCATAATTTGAATAATCTTTGTAGAGGACCTCTAGAGGATGTCACATATCAAATATGAAAGGTCTGAGCCTTGCGATTTCATAGACGAAGATTTTTTAAAGTTTTCACTTTTTAAATCTATTTTGAGCTCTGGTGACCTACATATTCAGCGGACTGGAAAGATTTAAACAACTTTGAAAGAGGTCCACCCAAGGATCATTTCTGTGAAGTTTGGTGAAAATCTGCCAAGCGGTTTAGGAGAAGATGTTGTTTGAATGAAAAGTTGACGATGCACGAAGAACGCACGCACACACGCACGACGGACAACGGGCGATCACAAAAGCTCACCATGAGCACTTTGTGCTCAGGTGAGCTAAAAAAAGGGTCCGTTTTTATTAATATTTATTGTTAATGTTTCAGAGTCATTTTTTTTTTCTCAACAACAAATAAGTTATATAAAATATGGATACTTCTGAAAACAGCTTGCATGTGACATTTTATTGCTGCATTATATTCGATACATTTCAAAACTAAACTAAGACTGAAGAATTGAACATACAAGTATTTAAATAAAAGGCAATTATATATTTCAAAGAAAGATTGGGAATATTTGACTTTTATATCTCTGTATTTCATTGTTTTATTTATGGTTTGGAATTGTATTTTATGCATGGTGGGAACATATTTGTGGCCATTACCTATCAAAATTAAAAAACATGAACATTGACATGTGACTTTTACCATGTTGTGTATTGACCTCTGGAAACCTTGAAATCATGGAATTTGACATTCGGCCATTCAAAATTTATAGATGTACCACCTATGGTGAGTTGAAACGTTGGACTAATATGTGACCACAGCCATTTTGTAGACAAATGTATGGCAATAATGAAACTAGGGATTTTGACATAGTTGGATCCTAGTTTTTAAATTTACTTATGCCAAAGTTGAAGCCATGTACTTTGTGAGCAGAACAGTTTTTTTTCACAGTGACCTGTCGAAATGAGGTTTGAACTTTGGACTATGACATGTGGTCATTAGTTTTGTGGATTAACGTATGCCAAAGTTGTAATCACGGATATTGACATGTGACCATTACAGTTTTGTGGACTGACCTACTGCAATGCCTCAACCATGAACATTGACATGCGACCTTGATTTGTGTAGTGACCTCTGAAAAGTTGAAACCATGGATTTTGACATTTGACAATTACGGTTATGTGGACATACATATGACACTATTGAAACCATGGATTTTGACATTTGACAATTACGGTTATGTGGACAGACATATGACACTATTGAAACCATAGATTTTGACATTTGACAATTACGGTTATGTGGACATACATATGACACTATTGGAACCATGGATTTTGAAATATGACCATTGTGTGGACTGACCTATGGCAATATTGCAACCATGGTCTTTGACATGCGGGCATTACAGTTTTGTGGACTTACTTATGCTTTCACTTACTGACTGTTCATGATGCTTTTATGCAGACTACGTTGTCTGTAACATATTGATTACTGTCACGTCAGCTATGTTTTTAGGGCTGATAGTATGTCACCAGTTGGTACAAATGTACAAACTGAATATTTCATATTACATACGAGTACCATATATATAACAACCCAGTCCAACATATTCCAATACTGTATTAAATATCAATCCCAATCTTCTAAATTATCTTGCATAAAATACAAAGTGACTGTTTTTCACAATGCAAATATTCAATAACTTTTTGCATTAGAAAAAACAAAATGTGGCGCGTCATGAGAAAACCGGTCTTAATGCATGTGCGTAAAGTGTCGTCCCGGATTAGCCTGTGGAGTCCGCACAGGCTAATCCAGGACGGCGCTTTCCGCCTACAGTTGATTTATGTTTAGAAGAGACTTTCTTGAAACAGGCTGATTCGGGACGACACTTTACGCACATGCATTAAGTCCGGTTTTCCCACGACGCGCCTCAAATTTAATTCTTCATATTGTTTGCTACAAGGCAATGCATCTTTAAATGAAAAAAATTAACCTAATTTACTTAACACAATTTCTTTCTTTTTGACTTAGGTACCGAACATACGTGATCAATAATTAACATTTTCTAAATTGGAATGAAATGCACCCAAAGCTGGAATTACAAAGATGTACTCCAAGATTCAAGTAGTTCAGAAATTATAAGACTGTTGAATACAAACTGAAAATCTATGTTAAAAAGGGGGAATAACTGCGTCAAAATACAAACAAGAGTTATGGGCATTGTTGCACCAAATGCTGAAGTTGATGATAGAGGTATAATCAAGGTTTCAATTGAATAACTTATGTAGTTTTAAATGAACTCAGCTATTTTATCAAAAACTTTAAACTGTAAAACTAAGCAAAAAGGGGGCGTAAATCTGTCAAAATACAAAACAGTGTTATGTGGATTGTGACACCTGATGTGATAATTCATGACAAAGATATATTCCAAGTTTCTAATGAATAACTAACTTATCAAGTTTTGAAGTTATAAAAGTTTTTAATAAAACCTTCAACCTGAAAAAAATTTGAGAAAAAAGGGACATTACTATGTCAAAATACAAAACAGAGTTATGGGGAATGTTGCACCTGATGCTGGAAATGATGGCAAAAGTATACTCCAAGTTTCAAGCAAATAACTGTAGTTTTGAAGTTACAAGACTTTTGAATATAAACTTTAGCCAGGATCAGATGCGGACACTGACCCAGATCGTACAGTTGCTGACAAAGGTATATTTGAAGTTTCACCTGATTAACCAGAGTTCATATGTGGACATATGGATGCCCAAGCCAGTGCGAGTAGGGAAGTTCACCTACTCTTCATATAGTAAAGCTAAAAATTTTAAGTAAAAACAGTCCAAAAATATGGCAAAATTCAAAACAGAGTTATGTTTTGTGTCCTTCATGTGAGCGTATCATGCTAAATTAGTATACCAAGTTTGAAAGCTATTTTGCAAAATTATAAGTTTTCTAAAAAAGTGACTGAAACAAAAAGCAATAAAGATGTTGAAGACAATTATTTGTTAACAAACGCATTTTTTTCACAAATTCCGATAAACAATATATTTTTTTTTATATTTGTTTACCCTATAGTCTGAAAATTAACCATTATTTTATGATTCATATTTCTTTACAGCTTATGCTACAGTTTGAACATATAGCTTTGCATTTTTTGGATGAAAGACCTAATTGATAGACATACAATGTTTTGTGTGGCTAATAAAAAACAACGTATTATATGAAATACCGTAATAATGATGCTGACGTCAATGGATTAAATTAATGCATTAAAGTCAGCACATCAAAAAAACAATTAGTAATGGTGAACTTAACCTTGACCCACTTACCCCATATGCAATTCCAATCGAGGTCTCGATATAAGGTATCAGTTTATTAAGTTTAATGAAAAATCTCCATGTCTTCTGAAGCTAAGTGTAACCTGTTTGTCTGTTTTTCGTAACGTGACCTTGACCCCACCCAGCCCATATGCAATCCCAAGCGAGGTCTAGATATAAGATGTATGAAGTTTCATTAAAATATCTCAATGTGTTCTCAAGCTATTGAGCAGAAACCATTTTTTATTTTTAGTAACGGTGACCTCGACCTTGACCCCCACCCACCCTATATGCAATCCCAAGTGAGGTCTCGATATAAGCTATTTTTTAAGTTTCATTCAAATATCTCAAAGCATTCTACAGTTATTGAGCAGAAACTGTTTTTCTATTTTTAGTAACTGTGATCTTGACCCTGACCCCACCTAAATAGCTCACGGGTATATGTAAAATTTCTAGTATTAAAAGGTCCCAAATTTTGACAAATTTCAAACTAGAGTTATCAAAATTGGCGTATGGGTTAATTTTAATATTGGCAATAGAGAAAAGAGAAACATGCGGAAACCGCACTAAAGCCAGATTTTTTTTTTTGCCAATGGGGGTACATGAACAAGTCAATGTTGGTGAAGAAGTATGAAAGTTTCATGTCGATGATCTAAAATTTATGCAGTTTAGTGAGAGGGCAAAAATTTGGTCTCAAAATAAAATGGGGAAAAAGTGTGGATTAGAGAGATGGCATTAAATTACTGACATATTACTGACATAATACGTTTCTTTATAAGCAATGTTGCATGTTTACATTTAAGAAAGCATCCATCAAAGGAACTTTTATCTACTGGACATACTATCATTTTTTTGGAAAATAATGATCAAATGCAAGATGGATTAAAATGTTCCTTGAAGGGTTACTCATGGTTAAATGTGAAATTGAAAATACAAGATTGAAGATATTGTGTTGACATTATTTTTTTTAGAGCTCAGTACAAGTGTCAGCAATAAAGGACAAGTTTTAAACTAGAGCTATTACGGGAGTGAATATCCCCAAATGCGGCCTTGACCCAATTGCAGATAACAGAAGTATTAGCCTATTCATAATATTAAAAATAAATAAATAAATGGCCGCCAGTCAGCCATTTTGAATACGATGACCACAAAAATTATGTCACACACTACTACTCCTTGAGAATATGAAGCATGAGAAGTTTCATGTAAATAAAACAAAAACTTATATCGTACATTTTGAATTTTTACGCCAAAAAAAAAAATAGTTTGTGTGTAAACGTATTTATCTTGATGGCCAAAAATAAATTGCAAGATGCCCACCAGTCTGCCATTTTAAATTTTATCGAAAACAAAAAGATGTAAAAACAGTTTGCTCGACAAAATGGCCGCCCGTATGCAAATTCTATTTTAAGTTCTAGTGGCCATTTTGTGCAGTGAGGCTGAACCATTTGAATAAGTTTGGTAGATGACCACTAAACGAACATTGGTGTGAAATTATTTGAAAATCTAGCCATAGGTCTAGAAGAAATGGGCGTTCAGACATATTTCTATTTTTAACTCTGGTTGCAATCTTGTGCAGTGAAGCGGCCATTGTCACAGGTTTGGTAGAGGACCATTGATGGAACATTTTCTGTAAAGTTTCATGAAGATTGACCTAGAACTTTTGAAAATATGACCGGAAAACAAAACTTTACTTTAACACAAATTCTATATTTAGCTCAAGTGGCCATTTTGTGCAGTGAGGCGGAACCATTTGAATAAGTTTGGTAGAGTGTAAAGTATCATCAAGATTGATAAGAACTTTAGAAAATATGACAGGAATACAAAACTTTAACGCAAATTCTATTTTTAGCTGTAGTTGCCATTTTGTGCAGTGAGGCGGAACCATTTGAATATGTTTGGTAGAAGAACAATAAACGAACATTTGTGTAAAATTTGAAAATGTAGCCATAGGTTTAGAAGAAAATGGTGTTTAGACATAATTCTATTTTTAGCTCTGGTGGCCATCTTGTGCAGTGAAACGGAACCATTTTCACAGGTTTGGTAGAGGACCATCCAAGGAACATTTCTTTAAAGTTTCATGAAGATTGACTAAGAACTTGTGAAAATATGACAGGAATACAAAACTTTAACGCAAATTCTATTTTTAGCTCTAGTTGCCATTTTGTGCAGTGAGGCGGAACCATTTGAATATGTCTGGTAGAAGAATACTAAACAAACATTTGTTTAAAATTACTTGAAAATCTAGCCATAGGTTTAGAAGAAAATAGCATTTAGACACAATTCTGTTTTTAGCTCTGGTGGCCATCTTGTGCAGTGAAGCGGAATCATTTTCACAGGTTTGATAGAGGACCATCTAAGGAACATTTCTGTAAAGTTTCATGAAGATTGACTAGGAACTTTTGAAAATATGACAGGAATACAAAACTTTAACGCAAATTCTATTGTAGATGCAGTGGCCCTCCTTTTGTGCAGTGAGGCAGAACCATTTGAATAAGTTTAGTAGAGGAGCACTAAACAGACATTTGTGTAAAATTATTTGAAAATCTAGCCATAGATTTAGAAGAAAATGGCGTTTAGACATAATTATATTTTTAGCTCTGGTGGCCATCTTGTGCAGTGAAGCGGAACCATTTTCAAAGGTTTGGTAGAGGACCATCCAAGGAACATTTCTGTGAAGTTTCATGAAAATAGATCAAGAACTTTTGAACATATGACAGGAATACAAAACTTTTCATGCAAATTGTTGACAGGAATACAAAACTTTTAATGCAAATTGTTAACGACATCGCAACACCCGCCTGCCCAACCGCCCGCCCAACCAGTTTTCGCTTATCTATAAACCGATATTTTTTGTTGACAAAAATGGCTAAAAATTGGCCTATGATTTCATTTAAATATAGGAAACAAGTGTTTTAAGGTTGAATGAAATCCCTCAAGCCATTCCTGAGAAACTAGCTTAGCGAAAAACTTGAACATGTCCATATAGCTTATATGTACAATTTATAAGTGTAAAAAGCCCATAATTTTGACAAATTTCAAACTAGAGTTATCAAAATTATCCTATGAGTTCATTTTAATTTGGGGAATAAATGTTTTAAGTTTGAATGAAATCCCTCAAGCCATTCCCCAGATACTAGCTTACCAAAAAACTTAACCTAGCTAGGACGCCAACGCCGACGCCGGCGTGAGTAAAATAGCTTGCATTTTCTTTTCTTCGAAAAGTCGAGCTAAAAATGAATGGGTTTTTTTAATAAAAAATTAAAATCCCCATCTTTACACAGAACTACATGTTACCCTCAACAATGAAGACAAGTTTCAAGAAAATCCGTTTGAAACTATAGGAGAAATTGCGTTAAAAGGAATTTCCAAGTTCAAGAATGAACAATTAACAAAGGGCAATAACTCCAGAATTATGAAGTGAAGAATAATGGTTCTTGTGCACTGCACTTCTCAATGAGAAGTTTCAAGTTAATACCTTCTATAGTCTATGAGTTATGCTCCAGGAAAAATAAAGTATCAAAACTTCACTAGAATTGTCACATATTTGACGGATATACCCCCACAATATGGCCTTGTCACAGAACTATGGTATCCATTCGAAAGAAATGGACAGATAGAGAATGCTTTAATTTGTGAATGGTCAACAGTGTATTTGGAAAAATTTAATTTCAATAGGAGCCATAACTCTGTCAACATTTAGTGGTTTGTAACCAAAGTTGAACTTGATCTGTATTTTGCGATGTTACACCTATGTACCAAAAATAATTTAAGTATGTGAAGCCTTTCTTGAGTTATTGTCCATCTTTTTTGGAAATATAAGTCAAAAATGTGCCAAAACTGTGTCAAAATTTAGTGGTTTGTAACCAAAGTCGAACTTGACCTGTATATTATGATGCTACACATGTGTACCAATAATGACTTAAATATGTCAAGCCATTGTTGAGTTATCGTCAGGAAACCATGTTTTTAGGGAAATTAAGTCAAATAAAGGGTCATAACTCTGTCAAAATTTAGTGGTTTGTAATCAAAGTCGAACTTGACCCGTATTTTATGATGCTACGCATGTATACCAAGAATTACTTAAATATGTGAAGCCATTCTTGAGTTATCGTGTGGAAATCGTGTTTTTAGGGAATTTTAAGTCGAAAAGGGACCATAACTCTGACTAAATTTAGTGGTTTGTAACCAACATCAAACTTCACCTGTATTCTATGATGTTACACATGTGTACCAAAAATTATTTGAATATGTCATGCCTTTCTTGAGTTATCATTCGGAAACCAAAAACCAACAGACCGACGGACCGACAAGCTCTTTCCTATATACCCCCCTAAACTTCATTAGTGGGGGTATAACAGAAGGCAATAACTCCAGAATTAAGCAGCACAGAGTAATGGTTCTTGTGCACTGCACTTTTCCTCAATGAGATCTATCTATCTATGAAGTATTCAGTTAATAGCTTAAATGCTTTTGAAGTTATGAAGGAAAAACATAAAAAATGTGGAAGGACAGACGAACGGTTCAGTTTTAATGTGCCCACCGTCGGAGCCATAAAAAGAGGCATAACTATGACATCACACAAAACTGAGATATGGAAAATGTTACCCTTGACGATGGAGTTAATGACAAAGGCATGTTCCAAGTTTCAAGTGAATTTATTAAACTTCTGCAGTTTTGAAGTTACAAGACTTTTGAAAAGAAAATTTAACCAAACAAGGTAGTCCATAGGACAGCTATATCCCCCACTGTGATCCTTCATAAGATTTTAAAGGTGACTTTGAAGTATCACACTGACCTTAATCAGTTTCATGAAAATTCCTTAAAGGGCATAGGAGATATGGAGCTGACACACAAATGGAGGCTCAAACATTCTGCACATCGTCTCAATGACCAATCATCAGCTGTGGCAGCAACAGCAACATTGCCGATCATCTTTCCGGCACAGCGCCATGATGATGATGACCTTAACTGCTACTGCATCAAAGCACACACTACAACAGACATATTGACAAAATATACTGCAAATTTTGTTTGAAACAAAAACAAACTTGTCTTAAGGCAGTTTAAGCACTAAAAGCCTAAGACCAATTTCTGTTTTGGGTGAATAGCCACATACTGCCAGCAGATGGGGAATTTGTCAAGCTATTTTTTTTCAACGGGTGGAAGGGGCATAGGTAATACAAATAATTTAGTAAGCGTTATTTCATTGTGTTACATATATGGTGTCATTTTGAAAAGATATCAATGTGAAATTTACAATCCTACAGAAAATCAGAGATCTATCCATGTATGCAGAAGAATACATGCAAATAAGCAACTGGGACGCAAACCATTTATTTAGTAGGTTCCCAAAATGGAAAACAGGCCTTTGATTAAAATTTGGTTTCATAATGACTTGGCAGGGTAAAATGGACATTATGTAGAGTTGGGAATATTACACTAAGTGGACAGACAAACATAAAACATTACATCCCCTTATTTTTGCTTTTTGTTGTACAATTTACATTTTGTAACACAATCTTTAGGACTGGCACACTTTGTGGTGGAAATTGGTAAATCATTAAATAATTCATATGAAACTTAAAGGGAATTGTTCACAGATTCTTGTTTTTTTTTCATACGTCGTGGGAAAACCGGACTTAATGCATGTGCGTAAAGTGTCGTCCCCCATTAGCCTTGTGCAGTCCGCACAGCCTAATCCAGGACGGCACTGTCCACTTTAATGGTATTTTCTGTTTCAAGGAAGTCTCTTCTAAACATAAATCAACTGTAGGCGGAAAGTGCCGTCCTGACTTAGCCTGTGCGGACTGCACAGGCTAATCTGGGACGACACTTTACGGACATGCATTAAGTCCGGTTTTTCCACGACGCGCCTCATTTAATGTTTTAACTGCATGAAATACAGCCATTGGACTAATCAAAAACTAATATCATATAAAGAGGAAACACATACAATTACAAATTTGCCTTCACCGGGACTCGAACCTACGACCGCTGGGATCAAAAGTCTCTCGCACCAACCACTCGGCCAATCTGACTTTCAATCAAAAAGTGACATTTTAACATTATTTAAGTAATAAAACGTGATTTTCTAAAATACTGATGAAAAGCATTACAAACGCTTAATAATTTATCTATTTCCATCGATGATTTAAACAAAATGACACTATATTTCCATTTCGTATTTCTTTGTCAGTTGTATTAATTTGCTTGTCTATATATACTGTATTTTTCTATTTGGGATTAATATATTTGAAAATAGTCAATTTGCCAATCTCTTAACCTTTAATGAATAATGCAAAAAGTAAACTGTTTCTTTGTTTGTTTGTTTGGATTTTTCGCCGTTCTAACAGTATTTCAGTCATATCACGGCGGTCAGTTAACCTACTCACACTTTTTCTGAGCAAGCTTAGCCGATCTAAGTGGTTTACCAGTACTAAGTGCACATACCTATGCCAGTAACTGACAGCTGCACTACTTGAATCAGTGGTAGGGGGAGAATGGCCATAGAAATATTTTCATGACCAATCCCCACACAAATTATGTAATTATGTGGCCGCACTGGGGTTCGAACTCATGATCCCCGGATGAAAAGTCCAGCGCGCTACCAACTGAGCTAGCTGGGCTCGACAAAAAGTAAACTAGTCATACTACTACACTATACTTGTCATGAATACTGTTGATTGTCCATCTCTGCAAGCTGACATCAACATCATCATCAGCAGCAGCAGCAATGGAGGCAGCAGTGGAGGCAGCAACAACAGCTTTGTCAAACAATTCTCTACTGCACCATGCCATATTGATGATGGATGACCACGACTGCTACACAATCAAAGCACACACTACAACATAAATATCGACAAAAATATACTGCCGTTTTTTTTTGTTTTTTTTTTTATTTGTCCAAAGGCGATTACAGCACTAGAAGCCTTATACCTCTTTTTGATTTGACTTTCGAAGATGACTTCGAAAAATTATAATCTTTACATGTCAATGGATTATTGGAACATGGACCACACTTAGAATTAAGACCTTTGATTATGGTGAATTTGTGGAATGTCTTAATAGCTATTATGCAATGAAAATTCTGGTCACAAGTTTTTCAAATAAATATGGTGACTAAGCCACAAAAATACTGCAAAAATCTTAAAATATTATGCAAACAGACATGTATAGAATTAGAATGGCACCATTTACAGAAATAATAGTGTTTTTTTCACCTTTGGTGGCATTTCAGATGGGAAATTTTACACAAAAAGGGGATTTTTTTTAGAAAAGCATTTTTACATGTTTTTGATATAAAACATTAATGAATTGTTTTGCTACAAATGATAACTTGGATTAACTTGGTTTGGTGAAAAATTGTTGGGATTGTTTACGAAAACTCCTCTATCTTAGCCAATTTTTGTCCGATTTGTATCCTTTTTTTTCAAAATAAAGCTTACATTCTGAGGAGAATTTTTTTGTAAATATAGGGGGAAAATATATACTTTTTAAGCAGGGGAATGGGGCCGAATTTCGGCCCCAATTGGCCCTAAAATAAGCACTGGAATATAGGAAGAGATCCAGAGCAACATAGCATGGTGCTACAGTCTGAAAGCGCATCATTTCATCGCATCATACATACGTCAATATGAGTGCATTTTACATAGGGGCGGAGCTAACATTCAAATACCTGGGCTGCCAAATATAGACATGCTGATAATTCTATAAAAATACATAATGATTGAACACTACCATTTTATGTATATACCGGTATGGTCTTTTATTTAAAATAGTAAATTATTAATTTACATTCTGAAATATTTGCATTTATCTTCGAAAAAAACTTATGGTTATGCTATGTAAACTTATCAAACCAAGTAGATACGTTGTTTTGGTCTTTCCAAATGTACGCTTTGGAAAAGAGAAATTTCATGGTTGATTAGTAATATCCATTCTTAACATTAAGAAACATACATATATCAACATATCAGATCAAATAATAAATGACAATGAAAGCTTTGTTGATTTGTCTATAACTTATTATGCAATTTCGAGTAAATTGTAATTGTTTCCTTACCACTATATTAATGCAAACAATTTGGATTACAAGGATCGTCCATGCTATTAAATCAACGACAGAGCAATCACCACACAGGTCCATAAAACAATTATCGGGGTGCAATTTACTCGGGGTCCTGTTTATGACACCTATCCACGCAAGGCGACGCATCACTATTGGCAATGTGAGGTCAGAGTCGCATCCACTGACGGACATTGACAGACGGCCTTTGGGGCAATATTCTATATTGTGATTTACATAACAACAACAAGCCAAATTTTGGTGTGGCTACCTGCCGCACCATTGCCTACGCCTTTGTTACAATGCAATTGTTTTGTGATATGATCTGGCCATTATTAATTTTCTGGGTGTTCACTAATGCCCCAGTCACTAATAAAAAACTGCTGACGCTGTTTTTCCCAAAATCGGACAAAATAAGACAGTGCCCACCAGGCAGCATTTGCAATCAGGTGGTAGCAGCTGAAAAATTTGCTCATCGGGCGGCGCCTGTCGAAGTTAAAAAAATACTTAAAAAGTTCAAGGCGATTGGGCAATTTCTTTCGGGGTCAAGGAGGTCAAAATCATGTTGGCTGGACACCAATACATTTTAGTTACCTTTTTCAATACATTTTCAATACATTTTATTTCCCTTTTTCAATACATGTTAGTTCCCTTTTTCAATACATGTTAGTTCCCTTTTTTCAATACATTTTAGGTCCCTTTTTCAATACATTTTAGTTACCTTTTTCAATACATTTTAGTTACCTTTTTCAATACATTTTAGGTCCCTTTTTCAATACATTTTAGGTCCCTTTTTCAATACATTTTAGGTCACTTTTTCAATACATTTTAGTTACCTTTTTTCAAGACATTTTAGGTCCCTTTTTCAATACATTTTAGGTCCCTTTTGCAATACATTTTAGGTCCCTTTTGCAATACATTTTAGGTCCCTTTTTCAATATATTTTAGTTACCTTTTTCAATACATTTTAGGTCCCTTTTTCAATACATTTTAGTTACCTTTTTCAATACATTTTAGGTCCCTTTTGCAATACATTTTAGGTCCCTTTTGCAATACATTTTAGGTCCCTTTTTCAATACATTTTAGTTCCCTTTTACAATACATTTTAGGTCCCTTTTGCAATACATTTTAGGTCCCTTTTGCAATACATTTTAGTTACCTTTTTCAATACATTTTAGGTCTCTTTTGCAATACATTTTAGGTCCCTTGTTCAATACATTTTAGTTACCTTGTTCAATACATTTTAGGTCCCTTTTGCAATACATTTTAGGTCCCTTTTGCAATACATTTTAGGTCCCTTTTGCAATACATTTTAGGTCCCTTTTGCAATACATTTTAGTTACCTTTTTCAATACATTTTAGGTCCCTTTTGCAATACATTTTAGGTCCCTTTTGCAATACATTTTAGTTACCTTTTTCAATACATTTTAGGTCCCTTTTTCAATACATTTTAGTTACCTTTTTCAATACATTTTAGGTCCCTTTTGCAATACATTTTAGGTCCCTTTTGCAATACATTTTAGGTCCCTTTTTCAATACATTTTAGTTATATTTTTCAATACATTTTAGTTACCTTTTTCAATACATTTTAGGTCCCTTTTTCAATACATTTTAGTTACCTTTTTCAATACATTTTAGGTCCCTTTTGCAATACATTTTAGGTCCCTTTTGCAATACATTTTAGGTCCCTTTTGCAATACATTTTAGGTCCCTTTTGCAATACATTTTAGTTACCTTTTTCAATACATTTTAGGTCCCTTTTTCAATACATTTTAGTTACCTTTTTCAATACATTTTAGGTCCCTTTTGCAATACATTTTAGGTCCCTTTTGCAATACATTTTAGGTCCCTTTTGCAATACATTTTAGGTCCCTTTTTCAATACATTTTAGTTACCTTGTTCAATACATTTTAGTTACCTTTTTCAATACATTTTAGGTCCCTTTTTCAATACATTTTAGTTACCCTTTTTCAATACATTTTAGTTCCCTTTTTCAATATATTTATAGTTCCCTTTTTCAATACATTTTAGTTACCTTTTTCAAAACATTTCAGTTACCTTTTTCAATACATTTTAGTTACCTTTTTCAAGAAATTTTTGTTGTAAATCATCTACAATCTTGTGCGGCGACTGTCCTATTCACATATTTACGGCACAGGCGCCGTCCGATCATTGGCCGATCGCCACTCGTGGCTTAAACTGCTTATTTAGTCAGTCAGAAAACCATCCATTGCCCGTTTGAGTTTGTGACCACGCAAGGCAAAAAATATATATATTGTGTGGCGCCTGTCAGATTCCGAAAATTAAAGATGCTTTACTGTTCGTTAAAATTGCACGGCGCCCATTATTTGTGACCTAGGCATAAGATTTTACTTAAATCTTTTTTAGCATGCAGGTATAATTGAGCTACTTGTTAAAATGGCAATATTCGCCTGCTGCGATCCAGCAAACTTAGCCCTATAGATAAAGTACAACTAAAATCTAAATTCATTGCACGGATTTTCAATGACTAGCAAGCACTGGTACTTGTAACAATGATTTTTTAATGTTCCATACGTATATACACTATATTACCAATGATTACTAATGATTTTTTAATGTTCCATACGTATCCATACATATATACGTATGGAATATTAACAAATCATTGTTACAAGTACCTGTGCTATCAAGCAAGCAAAGCATCGAGGTTTTTCAAATAGACGCAGCCTCGCAGGTCTACAAAGAACTCGAAAGAAATAACAAAATATAGATCGAAGAACGATTTTGAACGGACCAGTTATCATTTTAAACGTATCTTTTCATACCAAAGATATGGCTCCATCCTGATTCCAGCCTAATTCCAACTTATTGGCTCCAAATGCAAACATTTCGCAAGGTTGTCTTAAAGTTTCCATTCAGAAAACCAAAATGGCTGCCGCTATGCCTCATTCTGCCACGAAATGCACGGTCACTTCCGGTCAGTTGACCTTTTCGAGGAATTTCAATCAAATGTCAACAGTTCGATAGCAAAAATTGAACAATGCGTTTTATTGTTTCGGACAATGCAAATGGATTTAATTAAACATAATTTAAATCAATTCAAAATAAAATATTGTTAGAGCTAGATATATGCACATGTAATTGCACTGAACAACAGGGCGCCCTTATAAAAGCCAATGTCGATGCTTATATATGCTTTAGTTAGGAACCTTTTTTTGTCCGACAGGCTGGATTTTGGCACTGTATCATTGTATATCGTAGAGATGCGGTTACACTACACACTTTGATTGAACTTATAAAAAACGAATAAGTACGATAACTTGATGTACGTGAGTTTATTTTATAATTATATTTTATAATTACATTAAATTTAAAAATATATTCATTCGTACTAATAAAACAATATTTTACATAACACACGTGATACAAGAGTAACAGTATAATGCACAGCATTCATTGCAAAATGAATAAAGCATGATAGCACATAATGTCACAACAAAATAGACATGATATAAAAGTGCAAAAAAGCATGGTGGCACTAGATATAGCACTGATTTTCACAGAAATAAATACAATAAACATTTAATGGCAGGTTTTAACGAATGACACAATGTCTGACTACACAGTATTACTGCTTCTGACATCGTGAATATTAGCGCAAGTAAATGCGATCTGACAAATCAAAGTCTAACTTAAATACAGAAACCTAATAATTGCTCAAACGTTTTGACATCCGTGTTTGCAATTCAGTCTTGTTAAGGCAATAGCTTGCCACGCTTTAATTATACAAACACAACAGCTTGGTTTAATCGATTATTAACTCCGGAAAGGTGTGAAAATCAAGCAGAGAGCAAATGCTGTCACAGCTGATACGGTTAAGGTAAATGTGTGAAAATTATCTCCATCTCTATTATTATTAACACTTCGAATTAACAATTGACAAATGCACTGAAAAACAGGTGTTGGGACCGGATTAGCTGGTTCGAAATAGCGATAATTCGAAATAATGGAGTTCGAAAGAAACATCAAAATTCTAATTAAAATAAGAAGGAAAAAATCGGGACCGAAAAAAAACTTCGAAATAACAAGGAATTCAGATTAACGGTGTTCGAAATAACGGTGATCGACTGTATAAGAAAATGTGTACACAAATTTTATACGCCATTCTGTTTTCGCCGTTTAAGCAAATATTTTATTGTATTTTTTATCCTCTGCATTGTTTGTATTACGCACGTGCGTATTGTGTGTATAGGGCGCTACGCCCTTGAACCCTAGCAATCAACAGGGGCTATGCAGATGCCAGTCCGGCCCATTTCTGCTTTTCACATGACAATCAAATGGGTCCATACAGATGCATTTACGGTCAAATCATTTGGACCAAGACAAACTCCGCCTGAATGTCACACTGGAACCATCAAAACATCAGACAAGTGCCCAGTTAGATCTAGTAGCAAAAAAGTGCCACTCTATTTGAATTCCGACTGACGTTTGGATATTCTTTAAACATGCTGCCGATACGCAATCTGCGACGGATTTACCATGCCAATCACACTTTTATTACATGGAGGTATATCCAATCTCGACCATCACATTATGTTCAAGTATCCAGCTAAATTCCATATACGGTATTTTGTTTTTATTTGTATTAATACAGAACAATAATTAAAACAGTCACAAGTGACAGCAACAGACACCTGTCAGAATTACGAATATCACTGATTAAGAGTTGTTAATCAAACAACTGTCATAATTTGTGTTTTGAAAAATATATAAAACGCTTAGTATTTTTGGCCATTTTGACAAGCAATGTATATTTCCATAGGAGATATTATTTCGAATATAGTTCTGAATCAGGAGTGTTATTTCGCACCTTTATACGTATATAGTGTGGGGTTTTTTTTCGAATCGACAACTAATTTTAAAAATAGTCCTTTTGTCAATCGGTGGAAAGGTGCCTTTAACAGAGTCATATAATTGAAAATATTGTTTACTTCATTCAACGTGAATCAGATTGAAGATTAAGATTTTTTATGTTCAAGTGTCGTAAACAAACCGACAGTAATAATAGCATTTGCCCAATGGCATCATGCAACAACAAACTCGCAAATGTTTAAAGCCGCCTTATTAATCAAAGTGAATCGACCAGGCTTATAAAGTTGAAAGAAATTCTAATTCAAAACCTAACAGATGTGTGCTTCTGATAGGCCGCTGGCTGCCAAGGTATTTGCTCCTCGCAAGGGCCGAAATTTATTTCTGAAAGTCACATGTTTACTGACCTTCTAAAGGTTGGCTGCACGGTAGGTGTTGGTTATTTTGTCCGCTAAGTGATGGATAAGTATGTTACGCTCAAAATGTATCGGTCGCCCATAATGCTGGGCCTTGCGGTTTCAGAGAAGATTTTTAAAGACATTTAGCTATTTAAGTTCATATAAACCATGTGAGCCCGGGGCGTGGCCAGTTTTGACACGAGGAGCATAATTTGAACAATCTTTGTAGAGGAACACTAAGATGTTACATACCAAATATGAAACCTCTGGGCCTTGTGGTTTCAGAGGAGAAATTTTAAACGTCATTTGCTATATATTCTATATAAACCATGTGACCCCTGGGGCGTGGCCTGTCTTGACCCCAGGGGCATAATTTGAGCAATCTTTGTAAAGGACAACAAAAGGATATTGCACACCAAATACGAATACTCTGGGCCTTGCATTTTCAGAGGAGAAGATTTTAAAAAAAATTAAAGTCATTATGCTATATATTCTATATAAACCATGTGATCCCCAGGTCGTGGCCAGTTCTGACCCCCTGGGCATATTTTGAACAATCTTTGTAGAGGACCACTATAGGATGTTACATACCAAATATAAAACCTCTGGGTCTTGTGGTTTCAGAGAAGATTTTTAAAGTCATTTTGCTATATATTCTATATTAACCATGTGACCCCCAGGGCATGGCCCGTTTTGACCCCAGGGGCATAATTCGAACAATCTTTGTAGAGGACCACTATAGGATGTTACATACCAAATATGAAACCTCTGGGCCCTGCGGTTTCAGAGATTTTTTAAGTTGCACTTTTTAAATCTACTTTTAGCTCTGGTGACCTACATATGCAGCAAAAGATTTGAACAAATTTGAAATAGGTTCACCCAAGGATCATTCCTGTGAAGTTTGGTGAAAATCTGCCAAGCGGTTTAGGAGATGTTGTTTGAATGAAAAGTTGACGAAGCACGCCCACATGCACGCACTCACGACGGACAACTGGCGATCACAAAAGCTCACCATGAGCACTTTGTGCTCGGGTGAGCTAAAAATACATCTTGTCTTTCTTGTTTTATATTTTAAATGACCGCACAGTGGCAATGTGACAGTACTGTATATAGTATAAAAATATGTATGGACGTAACATTCAACAAATTATTTTAATGAATGACCAATTATAGTACATCCACGCTAAAAAATAATGAGCGTGGTCGGAAAGCTCTCACTATACATTCTCATCATGCCTCCGTTTCGTATGCGATTGTTTGTATGTAATGTACGATCCTGTAGATTGTATATGAACTTACCATGAAACTATGTATGGGCTGTATGAACCCTTTTTGTGTTGAAATCACTATGAAAGCAAATGTTTAGTTCGAATTGTGTATATACCCCGGATACTTCGCATTTTTTAAAGCGAAGTCATGTCTTCCCTGGATATATATGACGATATGAATGTAACGCCATCCAAGACTTAAGACCAAGAGTTCTTTGATTTTGAATGCTTAATAATAACAATTTTCAATTTATTGGCGTTTGAACAGCTATCAATGTAAACTATACCTAGCTATTTAATACGCATATTATATAGGCACAGATACATAGACCAATCAGTTAAAGGGAATTGTTCACAGATTTTTGCATTTTTTAAGTATGCCATCATTTTTGAAGCATGACATTAAATGTCTTAATTTGACAGATCTCAGAATCAGAACTAAAAAGCTCAAGTATAATAGCAAGAAAAGTATTTAAAAACAAGAGGGCCATGATGGCCCTAGGTCGCTCACCCGAGTTTAAGGCA
Organism: Congeria kusceri; assembly: GCA_027627225.1. Taxonomy (NCBI): domain Eukaryota; kingdom Metazoa; phylum Mollusca; class Bivalvia; order Myida; family Dreissenidae; genus Congeria; species Congeria kusceri. The sequence continues at coordinate 6,726,454 of CM051040.1, read as the reverse complement.
TAATGGCTAATAACAAGAGGGAAAAATGGCACTAAACGCCTTACCTGAGTATAAAGATCAGGGCCTTGCAATTTCAGATATTTTTTTGGTCTATATAAACCGTGTGACCCACAGGGCATGGCCACCTTGTACCCCAGGGGCATAATTTGAACAATATGTGTAGTGGACCACTTTTCAATGTTACATACCCAATATGATTCCACTGCGCCTTGCGCTTTCAGAGAAGATTTGTTAAGTCATTTTGCTATTTAAGTCTATATTAACCATGTTACCCCTGGGGTGTGGCCAGTTTTGACCCCAGGGGCATCATTTGAACAATCTTTGTAGAGGACCACTATACAATGATACATACCAAATATGAAACCTCTAGGCCTTGCGGTTTCAGAGGAGTAGATTTTTAAAGTCATTTGCTATACAAGTCTATATAAACAATGTGACCCCTGGGGCGTGGCCAGTTTTGACCCCAGGGGCATCATTTGAACAATCTTAGTAGAGTATGTCACACATCAAATATGAAAGCCCTGAGCACTGCGGTTTCATAGGAGAAGATTTTTTAAAGTTTTCACTTTTTAAAAATATTTTAGCTCTGGTGACCTACATATGCAGCGGACCGTAAAGATTTGAACAAGGATCATTCCTGTGAAGTTTGGTGAAAATCTGCCAAGCGGTTTAGGAGATGTTGTTTGAATGAAAAGTTGACGACGCACGCACACACACACGCACGACTGACAACGGGCGATCACAAAAGCTCACCATGAGCACTTTGTGCCCAGGTGAGCTAAAAAAAGGTTCCACCAGGTTCGAACCCGGGGCCTCCAGATTAAAAGTATATCGCCTTAAACACTCAGCCATTTTTACTTCAATGTCGCATCCTGCATTATTTACTTTATGTAAGTGTTACACGTGATGTCAACAGTTTCAACGAAAACAACAGAAACACTCCAAATTTTTCCATCGTTTAGCGTTACAAACGCTTTACAATTTTATCAATTTCAACTGATGATTTACTCATAAACGAAAATGTTCTACAATATATTTCTAGGTCCGTAGTGATATTTTGCTCCCTTGTATACGCTGTTCTTTTATTTTTGGATCGGTAACAAAAAGTTGATTGTCGATTCGTCAATCTGTGAACAGGTCCCTTTAATACGCATTGAAAATCGAAAGTTGTGATTTGTAGATATAATACATCATGAACCAAAATCTTAGAAACAGAGATTGTTCAGCTATCTCAGTGGAAGAACATTTAAATTGTACCATTTTGACATACGTAATGCACCTATCAATGTTTTCCCCCAGTGGGGGAGCAGCGGGCATATACGGGACATTAGACTGAAAGCAATACCCGACAGGCGGGAATTTGACACGCCGAATGATTCCGAGTCCCGTGAAATAGACTTTGCTAGGATTTTAGATCCCCGTAATATTGGTCCCCGGGCAATTTGATACACCAATTGAGCATCCGGCATTGAGGGGAATTACATCAAAATGCTTGACTCTAGGGTGGTGAATCAAATACAATTAGTCAAATTCCCCTGGGATTGCCCGCCACTCCCCCCACCCACGGGGGAAAATTTTGATAGGTGCATAATGAACATATTAACCACTTAGACATATCAATATACATTGATACATTGTAAATATAACTTAAGCTACTGGTAGTCAGGTTGTTACATAGCTTTTACAAATGGTCAAATGCTGAAAAACAAATATTTACGTTTACCTGGGATTAAAATTTCAGTTATTTCACTCATAACACATTAAACAAATTTCATTCTTATAAACATTTCAAGAAAAAAAATGCAACTGACTTTTTACTAACAACTAAAGCACACATGACGTAGTTGTCATGAATTTCTTACATTTATTTATTGGTTCTTTGCGGCACATTCTACTGTAGTCTGTTACACCTTTATGCATTACTAAATGTGCATTGATATCTGGTTACTTATCCTCGAGTGCTGCGGATGTAGTGATCTAAAAACTGACCAATGAACTGCAGCTAAGAGGTTCTTTGGTTACCATAGTGACCATATACATAATGACCAAGTAAACGGAAAAGATGCCAATTGGCAGCGTTGTTGCGTGGTACTAATGAAATCGAATACCGATATGCTTCCCACGCTTTGGATATCTGATTTTCTAACTCACATACATGTCCTATCATGTTAACTATTGTATCGGAACGCTTGCCATTTCTGAATAAGCTCACATGGAGGGATGCATACAGACAATCAACCGCATTTTGCTTCTTCTCAACATCATTGGACGACAGGTACTGGAGGTAGAACAAGAATGGTTTCGGTTCAACACAGAACTGATTAAACCACAGATTCACATGTTTGATCCCATAAAGTTGCTTATGATCATCTTCTGTTATTACTCTGTACATCTCATACACTAAATGGGTTGGTACACAGTTCATCTCATATCTTTCAAATACTACATCAGGTAACAGCTTCGAAGCATATTCCATTAATATGTCTGTTGGAGTAGATTTTTCTGTTGTCTTCATCATCCCTGGTGCTATGCCGAGTTTATATGACCAATAGGATATTTGAACCAAATCCCCTGTAAGAATGCTTTCAACGTACTGAAGAAGAGCTTCTGCTTGACTGTATTGCTGCGTGCTAACACACATTGAAGCGTACTTCAAGTAATTGAGGATACATAGTGGACTAAGAGAGTATTCGTACAGGTTGGTGACGTCTTCCGTAATCGGCTCATCTTTTTTAATACAATCAGATGCCAGTATAGACGCTTGGATGTTGGCTATGGCTTTTGAAAAGTACAGTAATTCATCACTGAATTTATGCCCGTCGTTTATCATGGCTAATATGGTATCTCTATGATGCTTTAAGTATTCATAGGGCATTAGCTCTGAGAAACGTTGGTCAAAGATCGAAAAGTTCGGATACATTATAAAGAATATTACCAGATCTGTAATGATCAACAAGCGATTTTCTTCCCTGGATTTTAGTTTTGAATTGCTCGATTCCGCACTTAATGACAACCTCTCTCCAACATTGTCCATGCGCAAAGTTTGAATGCATCTTAGTTTTGAATTAATCATAACCGTCAGAATGTCTATCACCTTTGAAAATTCAAATACTTCAAGCTTGACAGCAAACAAATTGACACTGGCTACTGTATAATGTGGACACATGCGACGTTTCAGGAAACGCCTGAGTGTGTTTAGACAGTAAAGTACACATAGGACCAGATTATCTTTCCTCCATATGTCTTTCGGATAGTGTTCGAGAGTGAACATAAGCGCGGTTTTCATGTGAAATGTGCTTAAACGGTCACCAACAATTGGTTTCAAAAACTCTTTCCTGATCATTTTTGTAAGAACGTACGCCTTCATCTCAACGATGTTGAGATCAAACATAAGCAGCCGCTCAATCATGTTGGTAGACATTCTCCACTGGGTATCTAAGTAATAATCTGAATATTTCACATCCATATACCCAGTCGAACGGACAACGTTATATATAAATGTGTGGCTGAGGTTTCCCGGTGCCACAAGGTACACACCGCACTCTTTGGCCTTTAAAATCGTTTCTTGTTTTGGCCAATGACCGGGCTGGTTAGGTCTAGTAAATAACACCTGGCAGTCTTCTGGCATCGAAAAACAATGTATGGCAAACACGTAGTCTTGCTGATTGGATGAAACTGCAGGGCCATGTTGTTTCAAGTTATCTGTTAATTGCCCCAACTGCGTTGCCCATTGTGTTAGGACAAACCTATGAGAAAGCAAGACACGGCCTAGATGGTCCAAAACATACTGGTCGCCAAGATCAACCTCTCTCATTGTTTCTAGGGATGCCGGAACTAATTTACCGTCATCATCAACAATAACTAACTTCAATCTGCAGCACTGTGGTAAGTCACCTGTGTTTATTGTAAGCTGAAGTATGTTCATGTTATTTGAAGGCAAGCGCTCGGGCAATCGTAAATACGCCACAAGTTCATTTGAATAATAAAGAATGTCAGTGTCTGACTCCATCCCTATCGTGGTAGATCCTTCACATTGGCTTCCAAGCATAAGTGCAGGGTCTTTCCCAGGAAATGAGGGCCTCATTGTTTCTTGAAGAAGGTTGACATGTCTTCTGAATTCTATAATTTCCTCCGTCACACCTATATCCTCCATTACCTTGTCTAATTTCAACGACATCATATTAATATAATCAGTCTCCATATTATGTATCTCAGATTTAATCCTTTTCATACACTATGTATACTTTATACATGTATAACATTTCGTGAGTTACGCAACATATTAAACGACACCTGTTGACTGCTTTATTCTACGTTTGTACATGAACAAACACCCAGGAAAGACGGCATATGGCTTGGAAGTCTACAGTGCTGAAATAACAAATAAATCATTTTACTTATAATATACATATCGCTGTTTAAATCCCTACAATAGTATTACAATAATATTACATACATTTATAGATTACATATATTTATACAATGAAATTACAATTAACACAGTTGAATAAACAAGTACAGGAAATAATTTAACAATATAGTATTTAAAATGAGTAATTCTATTAAAAGATACCTGTGACCCCTTACAACATCACTAATATTATTTTTTTTATCATTTAAATAAAATACAATAAACATATTTTTTACTCACAAGCATATGCTGCTAACACCCCCAATCTGTCTTGCCAATTCAGTGATGCATGTGTGTTCCAGTTATTGATGTTCTGGTTAGTTGCTGCAACAAAATGTGATTTTCAGAGTTTGTGAAAAACATGCACTTGTCTCTTTGACAGCCAAAAGAAAGATTGACTCAAAGAATCAAAGAAGTTCAAAAAGAGATCTCGATAGACGTCAAATCAAATTGACAAACTCAACCAAATAAACCATCGCAACTCGCTTAAACAAAATTGCAACATGTAAATAAAAAAATAATCAATCGATACAAACAACTGAAAACCTTCTACAGTGAGGTCGTCAGTTCCGAATCACTAACGAAATTATCAATGTATACTTTAAAACAGCGACCGACATTGATTTCGAATATAGGGTATTTGACAGATAATTTCAACCTCGATCCTGCGCTCACCTTGATTTCCAGTCAGTTTCTAAATATAAATGAGTGTTCCTGTTTTTCCTCGATCATACAGTTTCTCCATTTCCGGTTAATATTTTCCAATAGCGAATCACGTGACAGCAGGTGCCTTTCATTACAGGGGTCGTCTCAAAACAAACTTTACTGTCAAAATCGTTTATTTAACATTCATAAAATATAAAAAAAATATAAAAAACATAACCAGATTGGTATGGGATCACAGAACTTGTAATACCATTAACAATAAAGAAAACAAAAATAAACAATAAAGAAAAACAAAATAAATGGACCCTTGCGTGAGAAAACCCGGTATAGTGCACCTGCATATACTGTTATATCGGATTAGCCTGTGCCAACTGCAGTCCACACAGGCTGATCTGTGATGAAAGTTTCATTTTTCAGTGGGCCATATTTAAAATAGAGATTCTTGAAACAAAAAATACTATGAAAGCGTAAAGTAATGTTCCGATTCAGCCTGTGTGGGCTGCACAGGCTAATCCGAGATAAAAATTTATGCAGATGCACTATACCCGGTTTTCTCATGGAGTGGCCCATTTAATGAGCTGTCCTGTACAGGCTTGACAGGGATGGCACTTTCTGGTACCAATGGCAGTGAAAAATAAATAAATAAATAAAAAACATATATACTGTGAAAGTGTATAGGCTTGACAGGGATGGCACTTTCTGGTACCTATGGCAGTGAAATAAAAATAAATAAATAAAAAGCATATATATTGTGAAACGAGAGCTGTCCGTGGACAGCACGCTCGACTATTTGGTTCCTTGTCAATGAAGAATTTTCCAACTTCAAAAGGGGACATCATATGGCTAAAATGCTGGTCAGAGTTATAGGAATTGGCATAGGACCTAACATTATGAAATAAAAATAAATAAATAAAAAGCATATATATTGTGAAACGAGAGCTGTCCGTGGACAGCACGCTCGACTATTTGGTTCCTTGTCAATGAAGAATTTTCCAACTTCAAAAGGGGACATCATATGGCTAAAATGCTGGTCAGAGTTATGGGAATTGGCATAGGACCTAACATTATGACCCTAAATACATTGGTAAAGTTTCAATTGAATACCTTAAGTGGTTATAGAGATGTGGTGTTGCATGCAAAACTTTAAACTGAAATTGCTAAGTACAAAGAGGGGCATACTGGTAATTCTGCTAAAATGTTGATCAGTGTTACAGGGTTTGGCATATGACCTTATATTATGACCCTGAATACATCCGTAAAGTTTCAAGTGAATACCTCTAGGAGTTATAGAGATATGCTGCACGCAAAACTTTAACTTGAAATTGCTAAGTACAAAAAGGGGCATAAATCTGCTAAAAGTTACGTTGTTTTTTTCCTATGACCTTATATTATGACCCTGAAGACATGTGCAAACGTTCAAGTGACTACCTTGAGTGGTAACAGAGATATTATGTACATGCACACAAACCTTAACTACTGCAATAAGCCGACGCTCAGGTGACAGGAATAGCTCTCCTTATTCTTTGAATAGTCGAGCTAACAATAATTACTGAAAAACATAAACCTGTGTCCTAAATAAACCTGTAGGGGCTTCACAGGCTGATCCTGACCAACAATTGAAGACAAATAAAAAAGCATTTTACAAATTCAAAAGAACAGCAAGAGTTACGCGTAATAAATGTCTGGCCTCTTGGTAGAGAGAAAAAGTCCAAAAATAAGGATCATATTGACCAAATTAAGGCAATCAAATCAGATGCTTTTCTTGTAAGGTGTACTAAACCCTATAATTTATGCATCACATCTAGATAGTATACGACACTCAAACATTAAGAGAAATAGAGCTAAACATAGAGCTAAGCGCAGCTTATTAATGTGGACGCCGACGCCAACACCGCGGAAAAGTAACGTTTAGTCTCGTTTCATTCCTTTGTTGTGGCGAGACAATAAAGACATATTGATGCAATATCCAAAACATTTCTTAACCCGTTACCCCATGGAAAGCATCAGCAGAGGACAATAATAAATTACAATAACTGTCATTTAGATATGGAATAGAAAACATTTTAACGAAAGAATTTGCTTGTCGTGAGTTCTTTTGTCATAATGTTTAATGCCGCCGTGGACGTCAATGCCGTGACGTATGGGCGAGAGGTCCCGCTATGGACTGCAGCCCGTCTCCGATCGCCTGTCCGTGCACGCCTTCGTGATACTGAACACATATATACGGTTTAGTATTTTTATACGTTTCAAGATAAACTTGTAGTATATTTTCAAGCAGTATGAAGTAATAAAATGTAACGTGTTTATTTCCAAATGGTTGTATTAATTTTGGAATTTCCAGCTGGTTTATAGAGAAACAAATACAAGTGTCCTTTTATTAAAGCAACAACATGTTTCGTTTATTGAAGATGAAATTGTCTGTACCATATATACTGTTTACTAAAACAGAAAATTTCTGGTTGGGACCAATTTCTTCTTTTGTTACAATATTTCTACAGATATATACTGCTGATGCATCAAAATGCATATTCATAAAGTAAAGGGTTAAAGTATTGCACACAGGATATTCCGAGATTCTACTTCCCATTTTGAGTGTTTTATTCCAAGAAGATTAACTGCAAACATATTTGATCTATGACCGATGTTTACCCTTTTCGCTTGAACCGATTATTATACCATCTAATCTTTTTTTTTCTTTTAAAATAAAATTTAAAAGCTTTTTATGCACTTCATTCCATCCCTGTACTTTAATTTACGCAATTAATTAAATTGACAATAGCACTGACCCGTTTAAATAGCTGTTTGACAGTTAAAAATGCGTTTGAGACAACCCCTGGTTTACTTCATGTGCGTTTCGGAACTGACATCTGTAGCAGTGTGTCTGTTTCGTGTTTTTTAATCTACAGTTTAACTGAAAATGTACACGTCTAGTTGTTTTCTGATTCTCTGATAAATATCATTCAAATCAATACCACGATCACTTTCCTTGGACAATGTGTTAAGAAAATAATCGTGTTTTTATCACAGATCACTTCACGCGCATGCAGAATTTTGCCGCCATTCGAAAAAATGTCAGCGAGCGTTTCAATCATTGAGATTGTTTACAGTTGTCTGTTTACTTATGGTTTGTTGAGGAAAAAAACATCAAATGTTATTGTTCATGACTGCACAATTTGTTTAGTTATAAGTGGTAAGGTTTTTTTGAAAATGTTGAATGAAATGCAATTTGTTTCGGAACTGGGGAATTTTCGGAACTGACGACTTCACTGTACTTACTTGATGAAAATTATATTTTAAAGATTCAATATGATTCAAATATTCTGTTGCTTCTGGTGAGCGAGTATTTGTCGGACGATATATGCATTTATTTTGGGACAGTATTAATTCATGAATAAAACGATGAAAATTTACATGTTACATCCTGGGTTCACCACCTGTTTGCCTATGTAAACAAAATAACTGTCACTTGTGCGCATGCGCAACAATAGAGGTCCTGAAAGTGGTACATAAACCACGTTTTTATTCACGTGGACATTATTATTTTCAGGAAATTTTTTTAAAACAGTGACATATATGGAGAAATGCTTAATAACTTTATTTAATCTATATTAGACAACAAATAAATAATCAGATGCGTAATTTATATCAAAATAATATCAGTTTATCAAATGATTTAATAATTACTGGAGAATTTAAGTAAGGCGTTGAATCAAATACCGAAGCACGACGTTTTAAAGAGTTTACTATACGTTACATATCTATGTTACTATGTTAACGTCGTAGCGGGTTAAATAATGTTCTGCGAAAGTTTGTCTGCTATAATGAGCAGACAGCCAAAACTATCACAAACCCTCTCTGGGACCCAAATTGGGATTTTATCGCGCATTCGCACGTAATTTACTTCCCCAGACGACAGTTGCATGCGTTTCAGACTATCAGCGTAAACATTTTGGGTTTAACCAAAAAATAAACTCACTATTTTCGAAGAAAAACGAAACGTACACGAAAATATAAGCGTTTATTTGTATTATGATGATAAAATACGAAAAGCGGTTACGAAACGCGAATATTTAAAAACGTCCGGATAATACTACTGTCCGACAAATACTCGCTAATCAGTAGCCATCCTACGCGCAGAGATTTGACCACTATAATTATCGAAAAGCTGCCTATTTGCAAAAAGACTAAAGTATACGTGTAAATAATGATTATTCAAACGCGTAGTATTTTGAAATTCCTATTCGCATGCTATGCAAATTAGAAAAACCTCCTTCTATGATAGCCTGTAAATTGTGTGCTTTAAATAACCTGTGCTTTAAATAACCTTTCGCTATTTACACAAAACAGTCAATTCGGGTAAATATTCCGTACCCCCTCCGCCATTGTGTTGGTCGTTAAAATACGAGTTGTCGTTCAATTTGAACATGTTCAATAATGTTTTATAAATCAATAAATCAATAACGTTAAGCTCGTTGTTATAAGTGTAAGCACAATAATTTGCGTTGCGTTACTTGTATAAGTAATCAGCAAGTTATTCAACCGTTTCCTCGTGTATTTGGCATAGAATAAAATCGATTTTATATTCTCGTCACTCGAGGTTTTGCATTATTCGGTTTAATAAATATATTATAATATTAACATAATTATACAACGAAGCTATGTAGTCTGGCTTTTTTGTCACCGAACTTTACAGCTTCTTCTGTATTGCATAACGATGATCTGAAAATTAAAATATATGATGCTATATCTTTAAATCTTTTCAACAAGAAGATATGTAGTCGATACTTGTTTTTTTCTTTCTTTTCATCGTGCCTCAGAAAGTAGCAATTCTGTTACTCTTGTTTTCATCCAACCATTGAGTTATTAAATGAAAATTAATTTGAATAAGTATTCTCTTTTATTGCTATTGCGATGCTATGATGTTAATCTTTATTTACAATTTAATGTATTAGTAATAAATCTGGGCCAAGTGTGAGGTTTGGGTGTCCGTAAACCGATTTAAACCCTAAGGCTTTGCATTGACCGTTCTAAGGCGGTGACCCCAGTTTTATGCATATTTGTGTTTTGTGTTTGTTACGTGTTTTGTATTATGATGTGTTGTTTTGGCAATTGGTCACTGGCCGTAAATAACGGATTTTGTGCTGCTAATAAGTGATTTATCCTGCTGCTGCAGCTAGAGTTTCGCTTTGTTAATATTTGTATAGGATGAAATAAGACCTAAAAATATTAACTATGAAGAAATCTTTAAAAAAAAATAATACGCCGGCACATCCCACTCTCTAATATCATATTTGCGTTAAAATGTTGCTAGCTGTTACTTAATACATGTATTTAAGACGTGTTTTCATAACATATACAACAGATACTTTTCATTGGCGTACGGCTGTTGTTTAAGGAATTTTTAACAGTCGTATTTATTTGCTAAAAGATAACACTATGCAGTTTCATTCCAGTCTTACTAGTATTTAACTTAAGAACCAGGTACGAGACATTTGTTTGTCGCACGCATGCAGAATCGTGCATACCGAATACCGCAAATTCTTCACCCAACTGTACCAGAGCTGGAGCGCCAAGGCAATCTGGCTGTTCAAAAGAACGTCAACACTAGGTTAGTGTTGAATACCGATAAGTTTATTTAGCGAGTGGTTTAGGTTTTCGTGCCGAGCAAATAAACGTATCTGTATTCAACACCTATCTGGTATTCTATTTATCCCATTATTTTCTGTCTTTATTGTGAAAATAAAGGATAGAAAATCGCTAAATAACACGAAAAACATCAAATGACGTGACGAAAAGAAACAACATGACGTCATTATAATGCGCGTGTTTGCTGTATTCAACAAGGTGGAATACAGCTAAGTTTATCCCACGAATTATTATTTTCGTCCATGCAGGCGTGATGATGGAATAAATGTGTTTAACCAAACACATGTCCTATTCGATTTGTTTCACTAAATATATGTTATTTTCCAATTTAGTTATCGTGGTTTATTTTAGATAAAGGAATATTTAATTTATTACGTATTAAGTGAGTAAAATGCATTTATTTCAATAAAAAGTATGGCATACGCATATTTTGGCATCTGCATGCAAAGCATAATTGGCATTTTAAAGATTTTATTATTGCATTGAAAACCATAAATATTTCTTTTAAGAAAATATGCATACTATAACGATGTTTCATATTGAAAAAAATCCAGAATGTTAAAGGAGTAAATGACAGTAAAATGGGTTATTTCTACCTATAATCGTCGCTTATGTCGCTCCCTTAGAATGTATACCTGTACTTGAAATAGCCATGTGTCAACATATAAACATGTATACAGTATCAACTGGGGTATATGACATTTTTACAAACCTTCATAAGCCCTTCCTATTACAAAATAGCACCTCACAATATGTCAATCATTTATACTGTTTTTACCGGTAAGGCTAATATGAACGTCAGGAAATGTCGATACCAGAGTAGGAATACATAATTAAGTTTCACATTTTCGTGACAATGTATTCAGACTTTAATTTTGAACATACTATCGGAAGGGAAGGGACTCGGCCTGTTCGGTCCTCATCAATTATTCGGAATCGCAGGGACCACATCACCCCTGTCACTCGGAGAGTTCTAGATGACTTCTAGGAATCATTTTCACATCCAATGCTATTTTATTTAAAAAAAATATGATTCAGCCATGCAGTAGAGAATTATGATTTATTCAAAGAAACAATTTGCATGTAATTTTAGTTATGAAATTTTATCTACATCATATACAGCTTAACACAAAGACAACACCAAGACACTAGTATTTGCCAACACTTCCTGTATATGAAAGTGTATCCACAAATTCTTCAAAAACGTTCCTTCCCTAGCCAACTGAACTGAAAACAGAAAATGTCATTTACCCTAACTTGTAGCCAGGAGGTTTATTGGTTACCGTACTGACGTACACATAACCAAACAGCAAACGCAACAAAAGCCAACAGGCGGCATTGTGGCGTGGAACTAATGCCACGGATGTCCTGTAAATATTCCACGCATCTATTATGTGATTGTCTAACCCCATCATGTTTAGTGTGGTCTCGACCAACAACATCTAGCTTCGTAATGCAGTATACCATCAGCTTTGTGAACGCGACCTGCTTCCCATCAATATCTTTGGACGACAGATATCGAAGGTAGTGCAAGAAGGGTTTCGCGTCAACAAACGCATGTTCCATACACATTTCGAATCCAAGTTGTGTTCTCTTCCTCTGCGTTCCTCTTCTGTTACTGTTCTGTACATCTCATACACAATATGACGTGGTACACATCCTATCTCTTCTCTTGTGAATTCTAAATCAAGTAAAAATTTTGAACCATATCTCATTAAAATGTCTCTTGAAGATGACACTTCTGTGGTATGCCTAGCGTCAGCTTGTATCAAGAGATCTGGTCGTTTCATGGAGACCTGATTCATATCTGGTGTAAGAATGCTTTCAACGTGCTGGAGAACAGATTCTGCTTTTCTGTGTTGCTGCGTACAAATCAACATAAAAGGAATTTCAAGTAATTCGGAATATTTGTAGGACTAAGAGAGAGTTCGTACATATTGATAACGTCTTTCGGAATCTGCCTGCTGTTGGCTATGCACACAGATGCTTTCATAGACGCTATAGTGTTCTAGATGATTTTAAAAATAAATTCCAGTTCAGTTTTGTATACACTCCCGTGCTTTAGCTCATTTTGCATGTTCACCGCACAGAGCTGCAGGTAAGAGTCGAGCATTTGAGTCTTGTTAGTGACTGGAAAGATGTGGTTCATTGGCATAGTAGAAATTTGATCACCAGACGGGTTATGATTAGCGAGCGATTTTCCTCCTTCGATGAAAGCTTGGATTTGGATATGCTCGATCTTGCACTCATTGATACAAGTAGTCTTTTGCCTAAACAGTCCATGCGCAAAGTTTCGATGCATTTCAGTTTTGAACTAATCATTGTTTTTAGTGCGTCTATCATCTTTGAAAATTCAGTGTTTCAGCTTTCCAGAAAACAAATTGACAGAAGTTGTAGAATAATGAGGACAAAAGCGACGTTTCATGAATCGTTGGAGTGTGATTAGACAATAGAGAACACATTGGACGAGATTATCACCCCTCCATATGTCTTCTGGATATTATTCGACAGTGAACAAAAGCGCGGTTTTCATATGAAAGGTGCTGAAACGATCACCCACAATCGGTTTCAATAACTCTTTCCTGACAATTTTCGTAAGAATGTACGCCTTCATCTGTACGTTGTTAAGATCAAACATTAGCAGCCTTTCAATCATGTTGGTAGACATTCTCCACTGGGTATTTCAATAATCATTTGCATATTGCACATCCATATACCCCAGTGAACGGACCGAATCATAGATGTCTGTGTGGCTTAGATTGCCCGGTGACACAAGGTACACACCGCATAATTTTGCTTTTGCAATTGTTTCTTGTTTCGGCCAATGACCACTCTGGTTTGGTCTAGCAAATAATCCCGGGCAGTTGTCGGGCAACGATGAGCAGTGTACGGAAAAAACGCCGTCCGTGACACTTAGTGATGTTACTGCAGGGCCGTGTTGTTCCACGTCGTCCGACTGTTTACAGTCAGTCGACAATGTTTTTAAAGCTAGATTGTTAGAAAACAAGACATTTCCTTGTTGGTCCAAAAAGTCCCGTCTTGATATTATCACTCATGTCTTCTACGAATACCCGAACTAGTTTACCATCGTCATCTAGCTTAACAAGCTGCATACTGCAGCATTGTGGCGACGACCTTGTATTCCGTATGACGAGAAACGTAGAGCAACCTTTCAAAGCGTGGCACCCGGACAATTGTAAACAGGCAATCATTTTGTTTGAATAGTAAATTGCGTCGGTGTCCGACTTCATACCTATCGTCGTAGATCCCTCACTTGGCTTCCACATATGTGTAATTTGATTTGTAAAGGCTTATTCAGAATTGACAGAATTGTTTCTAGAAGAAGGTGCAAATGTCTTGTAAACAGAATAACTTCCTCCGTCACACCTATATCCTCCATTGCCTCGTCTAACTTCATTGAGATCATTTGTGTTTTATTTGTCTCCATAAGGGTGTTATAGATCTGCATATACATATAGGATGCACTTTCGATTTCCTAAAGGCAAATGCAACTTGGAAAACCTGGCAGTGTTCTTTAATTAGCTGTTCAATTTAGTATCTGTGTAGATGTATATAACAGCGGCCACGTCATAGGTAGCTATCGGAAAGCATCGGTTATCTTCGGAGTGTTCCGTAACACAAAGTATAGTGTGCTCGTTTTAATGTCCATACACGTATCTGCCTTTTAATATGGTAGTAGTGCAAACGACCATTAATTCTAAGGACAATAAAAATGGGCCCATCAGTTTAAATCGGGTGCCGATTTGGATGCCATTTTCTCCGATTATAATCGGTTTCAAAGGTAAATTTGTATTGTCCATGATTATTTTTATTCAGTTTAGCAAAGTTCTTTAAACAATGGACTAATTTTGTGTAATGTTCATTTGTAATAAATATATATAAGAAACAACAATATGACGTTGGTTTCTAATATAAAATACTTAAACTCAATAGCTTTTATTAGTGCTAGGAATAATCGACATATGAAAAATTAAATACAAAGGATTTATAAATGGTAATCTGGAGCTTGTAAACCATAATAGCTTAAGGGGATATAATATATTTTAAGGGTTTTATTTGTGCTTTTTTTTAAAGTAATAATATATATAAACTTTGATACAGCCATTAATGTAGCATTTTTATGCATATTTCCCGCAACATTTCGTTCAAATTGAATGATAACTAAACATAACGAAATAATGTTTACTTGTGCTTGCTAGGCAAAAATGACTTTCAGCTAGAGTTACCTAAATTTATAACAGCCTGCATCTAAATGCTTCCTAGTTCACTTTGCGGTCTATCTAAAACATGGCACTATAAACCTCGTTTTTTACAAAGTTATTTTTCATGAGGTATACGAGATCTTTAAGTATTTTATCCGATGATTGTTTTTTTTAACTTAGACAGCGCTGATCGGCATCGAAAATCTTTTTACAAGTCGCTGACCGTTTTTCCGATTTCTTGTCCATCACTACAAATGATTGTAATCGTTTTATTAGAAAAAGCTGAGACATAAGTTTGTCTCATAGGTACTTTTAACATATTTTTGGTTTAAAAGATTGTAAATTGTTTAAATGATCGAAAAAATTCCATAACACGCCACGCCCCAGGTATTTGCATCTTTTCTGTACTTACGTCATAAGAATGGATGTAGCTGATAACAGTTTTTAGACTGTTGATGGAAGCCAACGGTCTTTTGAGAGGGTAATTTCCAAAACAGGCATTGCGGAAAACTACTTCTTTTCTTTGCAGGCTATTAGTCAGTATATCGAAACCAGAAAGGGTCCTTCATTTAAAACAGCAACATTTCACACCCGTTTTCTTACATTTTAATTATTTAAGATAATGTATGTAATATGTATCATAATGTGTATACATATCATGTGATTAATTACAATTACAGTTTGTAAAAAGGTCATTTATAAAAAAAATAACTTTACGTTTGCTATTTACTTGTATGTAACCGAAACATTTACCGGAGTGTCCTGGAATAAGACCACCAAATAAATGCGCTACATTAGTTATTTTGGACTAGTTGCGAAAGTGTTTTTTCTTGTTACCAATTCTCATTCTGAATATTTTGACAATAAATTACTGCAATTTTAAACTGTACTATGGACAATCGAGAGCTTGCAGCGTTTAATCAATTTTGACTCCGTAGGCTACTAACAAAGATCTATAACTAAACATTTATTTATAGATTTTTGGATAAGAAGCACTAACAATCGATGCGCCTAACTACTACGCTTCATCGGTTATTCTGGCCCTTGCAGATTGACTTGTTAACCGACATGTACATCTTGTTCCGTTTGCATAAGATAATTAGGTCCAAAAAATATTGTTTCGTTACTTACAAAGTAGTTTTCATTATGATGTCGTATTCTTAAATAAGAAGCCAGATTATAAAGTTTAAACAAAGATCTATCAAGTTTGTTAATAGATCTCTGGTTTAAAGGTGGGAAATCGAACTTCATTCAAACAAATGTTTGCTTTTAGCAACAATGCACTCATAATTCACATGCAGTTATTTCTGTGTCGCCATCAACCATGCAGTTAGTTTCTTTGTCGCCAACAGTCTTTCTACGCTGTCAGCGTTTTGATTACACCATTTCATCGTGTCTGAAACTTGTAATTATGTTGCTCTGGCAGTCCGCACAGGCTTATCCAGGACGACACTTTCCGCTTTACTGGTATTTTCTGTTTCAAGGAAGTCTCTTCTAAACATAAAGCCACAGTAGGCGGAAAGTGTTACGCACATGCATTAAGCCCAGTTTTCCCACAACACGCATCAAATATACATGTGTACGTGTAGAGACAAATACTTCTAATCGTGTGGGTGTGATATGTTATTAGATCTGCTGAGCAAATTTTACAGTGGGCAGTGGCGCGCGCCTGAAGCGTTCCAGCTTTTAACCCCTCTTGACACAACAAGGAAAGTAACACTTGTGGCTCGAAGAGCAAAATAAGTATGTGTTACCTCCCTTCCACAAAAAATCCTGCTTTTGGTTGAATAACTGTTAGTTTTAAATTCATTTATTTGAGTAACAAAAAATATTTCAAAAAGGTGCATATGGTTGAAGGTTATTTTGCAAACGTTAATTTGATACGTGTGTTATTTTGGGTTAACTATATTTTTTAGGATTTCTAAAACAAGTTTAAATACACATTACGGGCACTACTTCTTACCTGGCGAAGGTGTGGTGTTCTAAAAATAGCTGTGTATCACTGCGCGAGGAAGTGGATTACCTGTATTGTAGGTGCATTTGGATTAATCGAAAATAAGGTAATAACGTCGATATATTGTGTCTGCAATAATAAACGCGGTTAATTATTGATATGTTAGCTATAATGCGTCATTAGAAATTTGTTATTTAACATGACCCATGTAGATATTGCACAAATTAGAAGATAATAAACTGACACCGGATTCGGTTCAATAACTGTACATTTGCTCTAATTGAAAAAGTGGTATGCAAGTAATATGAAAGCTATTTCGGGAATTATTATTTGACAACTTCGCCATTATGTGAATTTCATCGCTTATATATGGCCTAGCTATGGTTATTTAATATTCAGGAATTTATTGTGTTGCAATTTTTAATTGATAACAATTTTGTTTTGTTTTTTATTATATTTTCATTGCAAAATAAACATATATTAATTTAAAGTTCAATGAACCTGATTCTTTAAATAGAATAGTTTTTGTTTAAACTGTAAATTTATTTGACCCTGAATGATCCAAGACACATAATTTTTGTATGTGTCAGACTATTAAAAAAATCTTGTTTTTGCGAAACTGCTCATTAAATTGTATCTTCAGTATTGTTAATTGAGTTTATCCCAGTATCTTACTAGTTAAATAAATGAGTCGTTTAACACGAATTTAGTGCTACTTTTTAGATCGGGCTAAATTCGCTGTAACATTGCCCATATTAAAAGTATCTCAATGTTTGCATAGGGCTTACATGAAAAACTTTTTATTTTTTTTATAAACATGATTCACTTAAAAGTTGAATACATTTAGACAGTTCCAGCTTATAACATGATGTTTCACAAATGTCCACACAAATAATTAACTAAATATGGAAAAAAATTATGTATTATGCCCACAGGGGGGTGTCACCATGCATACTTCCATACGCCCTCGCAGCATGCCCACTAACCTGTGGTTTTTTTTGGAGGAAAGGTGGCGGGGCCGTTCAGATGGGGAATTTTACGGCAAAAGGGGATTTTTTTAAATAAAAACATTATTAAATGTTTATGTTCTACTTTGTTATAAAACTTCAATCAATTGGTTTGCTACAAATGATTATACACTAACTTGGTTGGATGAAAAATAGCTGGGATTGATTACGAAAATTCCTCTATCGTAGTCAATTTTTTGTCCCATTTTGGTCTTTTTTCCAAAATAAAGCTATCATTCTGAGGGGAATTTTAAGGTAAATATAGGGGAAAAATATATACCTTTTAAGCAGGGTAATGGGGCCGAATTTTGGCCCCAAATTTGCGCTAAAATAAAACCACTGCTAACTTTCAAAATTGGGGATACATTTTCCCAATGCCTCTGAAAAATGTTGGTACACACTAAAAAATATGGGTACAACTAAGTAACTAATTGATTTTGTATATACCAATGTCAAATTTACCTATACATGTATGTACACAAGATTATTTTTGCTACACCAGAAAGTAAATTATAATTCACTCACGTGTTAAATTTATAAATAAAATATTTCAACTATAAAAATTATACAGGTAATTTACCATGAATACTGTGGTTTGACAATGCACATACCGGTAAAAATATTGAAATCCAAAATGCTTATCTGAATTTTATTGTTCACGAGACATGCACACACATTTTATTAACAGTACATGTATTTCACGTAAAACACGTGTTTTTGCTAGAAAAGCGCGCAGAAATTGTGCTGACATTTAGAACGTGACATCATCTGCGTGTGTGTATTCTCTGTAATTCTCTGTAACCTCTATATAAAAATTTTGTAGCGCAAGGAACTGTGAAATCTTTACTTTTGTATAGAAGTTTCGCACACAACAACAAAATGAGGTATCTGTATCGCGAAGGATGTGCGGTTGTACTTATATGGTAGTTACGCTGTCTTTTGTTGACAGCATAACAAATTCATCCAAAATGGAAAAGCAGTTACAACGTATCGATAACGTTATTATCATTCTGATAGGTTAGTATTGATCTATGACACACTTATAACTTTTAACACTCTCCACGTGATAAGCTTGTAGCATGTTTTTCTCAACCCATGTCTGTGCTTCGGCAAAATCAAACACCAAATTTAAACTTATATGCAAAAAAAATCAGGGTTCACATCCAATTTGTATTATAATCTGTCAAATAAGAACTCTGATGGCAGAAATTATCGGCTCCGAAAATTGAATCATTCTTTGGACCAGACATTTTTTATGCGTGCATGTACCCGAACAGTCTAAACATTTTGCGTGCATCAGGATTGTTTTGCATGTTTCACACAGCGTTTTGCGTGAATTGCCATGCTGCCCGTGCATGCATATGAATTAAAATCATATTGCTTACAACTTAAACAATACATTAAAAACTGAGACATAAATGAGGCTGTTTGTGATAGGTACGGATAACATTGTGTATATTTTGTTTAGATCTGTAAGTTCTATAAAGCCAGCATTTTGTTGTTTAATAGACATATACAATGCCTATTTCTTTTAGATACAATGTCACCTAAATTTGCACTGTTTTTCTGAACAAATACTTAAATTCGGCCTAACGAGGCCCTGGTACATCTCCCTTTTTACGTTCAAATCCAGTGTTTGACAATTATTAAAGTTAGTGGGGTTTTATTTACCTGAATTGTGTATTATATGTAGAAATGTTATTAGCATTATCACTAGTAAATACTGGATAAGTAACACCTGGTGCCATATTCCAGGAACATCTTAAGTTTATCTTAAAATATTTTCACTTAAGTTCCAACTTTTGTAAGGCAGTATTTTTAAAACTACATATAAATTAATGATCTCAATTACGGTGAAGTAAATACAGTGTAGTAGTTCATAATAAATTAGTGAACATTTAGCAGAATTTTATGTATACATGGAATAAAATGTTCAAGAAAAATGACGAATTTAAGGCTAAGGATAAGATTTCACTTATGTTTCTGGAATACGACCCCTGGTTCTTGATAGGCCTATATCGAGGGTTGCATACGACCCCTGGTTTTTGATGTGCCTTTATCGAGGGTAGCATACGACCCCTGGTTCTTGATGGGCCTATATCGAGGGTTGCATACGACCCCTGGTTCTTGATGGGCCTTTATCGAGGGTTGCATACGACCCCTGGTTCTTGATGGGCCTTTATCGAGGGTTGCATACGACCCCTGGTTCTTGATGGGCCTATATCGAGGGTTGCATACGACCCCTGGTTCTTGATGGGTCTTTATCGAGGGTTGCAAATCAGAAGGTACCAAGGGCTATCAGCCTTTTTTCAAGAGGGGAATTTAACGGTAAAAGGGGAATTTTCAGCAATTTTGTAATGTTGTTATTAAACATTATAGATTATTATTATATATCTACTATGTTATATAAACATTAATTGTTATGTTATACATTTATTAAATGCATCCAACTGGGTTTCTCACGAAAATTCCGCTATCTTGGCCAATTTTAGTATGATTTTGGTCAAATTTTATTGTACATAAGTAAAATTTCTGAGGGGAATATTTAGATTAAGATAGCGGAAAGATATATTCTTGTTCATTAGGTGAATGGGGCCGAATTTTGGCCCCAAAAATGACATAAAAGGCCTGGCTATTGATTTCAATGGCATGCAGTTGGTGTCTTCTGGTCTTCAATCCTTAACATGTCACCTTAACGTTATTGTAACTGACAGGAGCTGAAATGGAATAAATAATGTACATATATTACGGTGCTAAATGACTTGTGTTACAGGATGAACAACACAAATGAATAAGATACTCATCTAAAAGTGTGTAATGCAGATAACCAATTTGCATAGTGTTAGTGTTAGTGAAGTGTTTCTCCTTTATAAAGCACTTATAAAATGTGACGCCATTAACGGCAGAGGACTATATGTGAAAAATGAGACAGGTATATAATAGTTTTTCAGCGCTAAGTACAATTGAATACCTCTGCTGTTCTATGATCATAGTAACAAGTGTGTTGTTACCGCTCTTTTTTCTCAAAAGAATGGCAAACTAATCTTAAGTTGAAAGTTTCGCAGTATGACAACTTAAGATCAATTTGTCAGGTTTTGCAGCAAAAACATAAACCGGATAGCAGTTGTTGCAATAGTAAGTACCATAGGGGAAAGATGTTAGTACTCTGCACTGTTGAAACTGTTTCCAGATAGTTCATGAAAATAATGAATCGACACGTCACAGTATGCCAACTTTGAAATTCGCATGCATCGATTACTGCCCTTGTGACAACTACAACCCTGGTCTTCCCATGGTTTCATAATGGTAATTCAATCTTATAGCACGTTAAAGACTGCATAAAAAATCTGTTTTTACCTTATCTTGCTATAACAACATTTTATGAAGTCATAGTCTTTACTCAATGAGTGTTGGTTTTTCATTCATGTAGCTTCCATTAGTTTGCATTAAATCATTGCTTAATCTCCCCAATGCTTGTTTGAGATGGTTGTTAAAGGGGCTGATCTCCAGGGCTGGTATTTATAAAGAATCTTAGTCAAAAATTAAGAAAAATCTTTAAATTATCCAATCTAGTGATTGGATTTTTTGACAAAGTAATGCATTTCTGGAAGATTTTGACACATAATTTGCAATATAATTCAAAGTGTATTAATATCTAGCATAAGTCATGCACATGTTCCAAGCATAGTGTTTTAAACACAGATTCAAGTTTTGACTTTAGCTCAACTTAAGTTAAGAATGGCTTAAGAATCTTTATAAATATGGGCCCAGATGGTCCAGTTGAAAAAACAAAAGAAAATGGTCAAAAAACATGTTTTTCTTACATAATAGTGTAGAACCCATTAAAACATTAGACACTTGCATTTGTATTTACCTGAAAAACACTTATTTTTATATAGTTTTCTTACTTTTACCTTCCCAAAATCTACAGCCTCTGCAGAAGCTATAACCCATCGAGTGATTAAAAAATAGCACGGTTTATATTTAGGATAATTACATGACACTTTAGTTTTGTCAAGTTGTGCATACACACACTTGAATCAGGTGCTTGTTTTTGGGGAAAGCAGTGGTATTTTTTAAATACTAAATATCAAGTTCAAGGAAAGTGCGAGCTTATTCAACTTTTATTTTTCAATGAAATGTACAGTTTATGACAGTATTTTTGTGTGTTCTATACAAATAGTGATGGTTGTGCGCATGTTTTTACCATTTAGGCATAACTACAAAAAATGCAAATTTTTATGCCCATCTGGAGTTCAGTATCTTTAAGCAATTAGGAAATTATTGAATGATAATTTATGTCCATAATTAAGTTTCTTGTTTACTGTAACTTTCTGAGTGACATGCTGATGTTTTGTTTGCTATATATATTTGAGACTTACTTAATTTCATAAAGTTAAATATTTTAATATGATTTCTAAATATCACATCAGACTTTTCATCCTATTGTTTTAGGTACTGCCACTCCTTTTAATTTTTTTTCTTCTTTATGCTTTTTTTTCTATTCAAGATATTTGTATTGGAATGCTTTTGGATACCCTTTACAAATCCCTCTGGTCCATTTCAGATTTTTTCTCAAATTCTTAACATGTAATGTCTCTAGGTAACTTGAATGTCTTCCAATGTTGTTAAGTACATTCCGCTGCTGGGCTGGTTTTGTTTGTCGTTGAAAATCCCCTCCTGCAGCTGCCCCCTTGATGTTTGGATGTTTAAAAGGCTTCGGACACACACACGAGATTGAGAGGGCGGCGTGCAGTGCCGATACACCGAGGAATGTGACAGTCTGAGTGACCAGCAGGGGTGTCGAAATATCGTCTTTTTTTACTTGTCCATGGACAAGTTAATTGCAAAAATCTATTTGTCCGCAAGAAAAAGTCACCTGTCCAAAAAAAAAACCTAGTTTTTATTCCAGGATAGCCTAGAATATTTTGTCAATAAATAATAAAACACAATTTGTTATTCAAATATATAAGTATAAAATAATATGATTATAAACTTCCAACTTTTACATCATTTTCACACCATGAAATTGTACTTGTCAGTGGACAACTAAACAGGAAAATTTACATGTGCGACAGTAACATCACCCTGTCAGACAAGCTGGGCATAGGATTTCCTCGCCCCTGACCGTGCATTGTCATGAAACAGCTTTCTTTGGCCTATTTTATAACTGTTATTGGGTCATATATATATTCCCAATGGCAAAAAGTATCATTCTTTCCCAAATCCAGTCCCAAATTCCCAATCAATAGTTTAACTTTCAGGTGTTTGGAAATAAGAGGTATTCAGTGTAGAAATTAAGACTGTTAAAGTTGTTATAAATGTTTTACTGATTTGTTTCTGTTCAGAACATTCTATTTTATGTAATTTTTCTATAATTAGGCATAAAAAAAAAGTTTGTTTCAGATAACATGCCCAAAAAAATAAAGGGTAGGTAGGTTTGGATTTTTTTGATTTTTTTTTGATAAATGGTCAACTTGAAGATTCTAAAACTGAATAAATGTTCAAAACATATCAGTAATATCCTTAAACATTGTATATAAGTGGATACTATCAAAACAAAACACTTATTTATCCAAAACACATTTAATTTTTGAAAAAAGGTAAATAAACCAAAAATCAATCTGACAAACCCAATAAAATATTTTAGGGTAGGGGCTTTTTTGTAGGGTAGGTCGGGTTACCTGAAACAAACAATTTTTTTTTTACGCCTTATTTAAATTATATTAATGAAACAATTAGAATTTTTCACAGTTTTAGCTGAATTGATGATAAAATTCCCAATTTTATGGGTATTGGTCATATTCCCAAAATTGTGAAAAAAAGCCTGGTGAAGTTTGTCTGAAATGCTTTTTCATCCTTCTTTTCTGTCAGTGCTTTGGATCTGCCTATTTTGCAGCCGAAATAAGTCCCATTCAAGAGGCTTTTCTAATAATACTGATTCTACCAAATAAAGGGACTCAAAATATATTGATAAGCCTTTGACTTTCAACACAAAAAAGCTTAAATAAATTGTAAGGTTTAAGCTAAACTTATAAGTAATGTTAAATTCGTGGACTTTATGACACAAACATTTCAAAATAAAATCAAGTCTTGTAAGAAGCATTTAAACTGTACTTTTATCAGTAATGTTGGTAAAGTATTAACTCAAGTGTGTTTTCACAAATATGTGATAGAGTGAAGGGGAGATTTATCTTCCAATATATCAAATATGTGATAGAGTGTGGGGGAGATTTATCTACCAATATATCAATTATGTGATGGAGTGTGGGTGAGATTTATCTACCCATTACGCCCATGGCATGAATTTGAGAACTCAGAGTTACCATTTCATGTCCTCAGGCCAAAACAAAAAAGTTCTGTGTTTCAGGCAATCCGACCCTACCTAGCGAAAAAATCCAGACCATAAAGTTGTTAGAGACGATCGTTTTCTGTGAAATCTGAATTTGTCAGATTTTTATTTTTCAAGGGAGTTAATCGTGATTAACTAGATAATCTGTGTCGAACAGTTGCTTTATATTATTGACTGAGTGTTCTGGATACCTTTTTGAATGAAAGTATGGCCAGTTAAGCGTTTGCAATTCATTTGCCTTTATGGCTAGACTTTAAAAAAATAAACTCCAAAAAAAATCAGACCCTACCCTGCCTAACTTTCTTGAGACTGTTGCCTAAAACACAAAATTTATTTTTTTGGCCTCACCACTAGAGACTGAGTTTGTATTTGCATTGGATTAGTCATATAACCTGGGGTGTTATTCATTAAGGAAAATCTTACCTGAAGTTATGTGCTAAGGCCAAAAAAATAGTTCCGTTATTCGTCTTCGGCCCCCCAAAAAAGCGGTCGGTAGGTCGGGATTTTAAAAAATTTTATTGTATTTTTTATGATGGGATAATGGTTTATGTTGTACATGGTAACAGTCTTTTTCAGTCTTTATTATTTTTGGACCGAATTTATGTAGGGTCGGCAGCAAAAGTAAAGGGTCTGTCGGGAGACCAGAAACGGGACTAATTTTCTGGGGGGGCCTAAGGCAACAATTTCAGATCAAGTTTTCAATGTTAAATTCAATGGTTTTTGTATGCAGAAAGTAAATTAACATGCAACATTGTTTGATCTTTACTAAACTAACACTTTTCAATATAAAATGTTCAAAAATCCTAAAACACTTAAGGTAATTTGTTGTTTTAATTTTTTTTACTTAAGCCCTAAAAAAATGAAATTTGTGTTTCAGGTGGCATTGCCAAAAACATAGGGTCATTAGGTCAAAGTTTGTTGTTGATTTTTTTATTTTACAAGACTTTGGTTTGTGTGAATTATCTTCCAGGGTGAATTTTAGGATTTAAATGCATTTTATGCACCTATCAAAATTAAATATCCAGGGGAGACCGGAGGGCATATACGGGACTTTTGACTGAAAGCGATTCCCGACACGCTGGAGTTTGACACGCCGACTGGTTCCGAGTCCCAGGAAAATATACTCTGGTCGGATTTTAGATCCCGGTAAAATATTTGACTCACAAGCCATTTTATACACCAAGCATCTCACCCCTACTGTGGGGATTTAGACAGAAATGTTTGGCTCTAGGGTGGGGAATTAGACCTCAAAAAATCATGGGGGAAAATATTGATAGGTGCAATATAACACCTACTTTCAAGAAAGTTGTAGTATGTATCTTGGATTATCAGTAGCAGTTAAATTTTATGAACTGCAGAACTCTTAGAAAAAACATCAGGGTCAGCATGAAAAAAGTAAGGTGGGTCAGGTTTTTTTGTAGTTTTTTTTGCTTTTTTTGGAAGACACATTTCGGTAAAAAAACATTGGAACTTATCTAAAATCTGACGAGTACGGATTTCACGGAAAACAATCGCCGCTAAAAACTTTATTGTCAGGTTTTTTTTTCGCTAGGTAGGGTTGGGTTGTGCAAAACGCTAACACAAATTTTGGGGTTATGGAAATGGGGCCCTGGACTACATGTATAGGCCGGCTAGCTCAGTTGGTAGAGCCTTGGACTACAAATCAGAGGATCGCGGGTTCGATTCCCAGCCGGGCCACATAACTTGTGTGGGGATTGGTCATGAAATTATTTCTACAGCCATTCTCCCCCTACCTCTGATTCAAGTTGGGCAGTTGTCAGTTACTGGCATAAGTATGTACACTAGGACTGGTAAACCAGCTTACCCAGGAAAAGTGTGAGTAGGTTAACTGACCGCTGTTATATGACTGAAATACTGTTGAATACAGCGACAAATCCAAACAATCAAAACAAACAATATGCAATCCATCACTGTAAACATGGCGACTATTAAAGTATTTTGCCACCAAGATATAACGAGAGATTTATTGATCCTGTGAGTAATAAAAACTGTAAAATTGGCTCGCATATGAATTGGTAATTAAGTGAATGTTTGGGGAGGAATTAATGTACTGTGAAGTGGGGGCATCTATTTATCCAGTCACCACTTTAGTGCTACCTAGCAAATATTCTTAATGTGTTTGTATGTACAATTTTTCATAGCAATACATCTCAAAATAAGCAGATGTAAGTGACAAAATAACTTAAAATCAGATAGAAAAGGAAATATATGTATTGAGCAGTGTTTTTTTAGGGCCAATTTGGGGCCGAAATTTGGCCCCATTCCCCTGCTAAAAAAGTATATATTTTTCCCTATATTTGCTTTTAAATTCCCCTTAGAATGTAAGGTTTCTTTTGAAAAAAAAATTGACCAAAATCGGACAAAAATTGACTAAGATAGAGGCATTTTCGTAAACAATCCCAGCAATTTTTCATCAAACCAAGTAAGCAGATAATCTAAGTTATCATTTGTAGCAAAGCAATTGTTTAATGTTTTATAACGAATATAAATAATAATGCTTTTCGACAAAGAAATTCCCCATTTGCCATTAAATTCCCCATCTGAAGTGCCCTGCCACCTTTCCCCTTAAGGTGAAAAAAAAACAACGTTGAGTTATTAAAATTAACAAATATGTTTTGTCCTCATTTGCATCAATGATTTTATAAGTAATGTGAAACCATGAACAACTGTAACATCAGCATATATACATACATGTATTTGAGTTCTGGACTACACAGACAAAAACTATTTTGTTACTAGAAGACCTAACCAATTATGCATTTAACAATAAGGGTTCTTCTTATGAATCTTTCTTTTCACTCTCAAACAAAATATATAATAATTTACTTCATTGAGTTTATTTTATTTATACCATTGTTGGTGTTGTAATATCCTTTTATACTGCATTTAGTTGTCCTACCCTTTTTGAAATCATTGATTCTATTTAAGCAATGAAAGGCCTTCATTTACATTTACATTGTACATGTCTAAATAAATATGTCTTGTCTCGTTTACAACAATGATGTACATGAAGTTTACAATACCCAAATCATGTAAACAAAAATAAAAAAACCTGGATTTTCAAATAACTTAGCAGTAGTGACAAGCATGGTGAGACGAATTGTCGTGCTAAAGGCCAAGGCCAAGGTCACAATTCAAGGTCAAAGTTCAAATTTAAGAAATCAATCCTGAACACTTTGTCCGGATCATACCTTTGTGCAGCATGGAGGGATTTTCAAATAATGTGGCAGAAGTGAAAAGCATGGTCAGACGGAGTGTGGCGCGCAAGAACCACATCCCTAGGTCCATGGTCAAGGTCACAATTCAAGGTCAAAGGTCAAATTAAAGAAATGAATCCCAAACACTTTGTCCGGAACAACATCTTTTTTTTGGCATGGATGGATTTTCAAACTACTTGTCAGAAGTGACAAGCATGGTGAGACAGAGTGTCGCGCTGAAGAACCAGGTCCCTTTGTCCAAGGTCAAAGTTAAATTAAAGGTCAAAGGTCAAATTTAAGAAGTCAATCCTTAGCACTTTGTCCGGAGCATATCTTTGTCCAACGTGGATGAATTTTCAAATAACTTGACAGAAATGACAAGCTTGATGATGCAGAATGTTGCACGCAAGAACCAGGTCCCTTGGTACAAAGTCAAGGTTACAATTCAAGGTCAAATATCAAATTATAGCATCAATCCCAAACACTTTGTCCTGAGCACATCTTTGTCCAGCATGGATTGATTTTCAGATAACTTGGCAGAAGTGGCTAGCACACATAAGAACCAGATGCCTAGGTCTAAAGGTCAAGGTCAACTCAAGGTCAAATATAAGAAGTCAATCCTTAACACTTTGTCCATAGAATACCTTTGTGACAATGGCACTTGTATTGAAAAATATGCATTTCGTTGCCATTGATGAGTTCTTCAATCAATATAAAGTTATTATAAATCAAACCAATTATTTGGTATTTTTGTTAAATTGTGTTTTTTCTTCGGTCGATATTGCACCTTACCAATATCTATCCCAACATGTTAGAGGGAACAAAAGCCATTTGTTTGCAGCATTTTTCAGTTACTGAATATTTCTGCCCCCTCTAACTGAAAATCCTGTATCCACACCTGAACCACATAACTCAGAAGATGATGTAGGTTGTAAATCAAATGATTTAAAGTTTGATTTTGAAGAACAACTAAAATATTTAGTGCACTGAGGGTGAAACTTGATTCACATACATATATAAATTTGCATTTTTATCTTAGCCGATTCGCAATTAAATGTACATGACTCAGTTATTTCCAATTTGATTGCACAGTGTTTTTTAAGATTTAAAAAACATTTGCTGCCAGCATCTAATAATGTGCAGCTTCACGATAATTATAATGAAATGATGATCACTGTTGAACACCTTTAGTTATGTGATTATTTGCCTATGATGACCGTGATGTGCAGCGAAATGCATTTAAGAGTTTGGACTAATACTGTACAGTTTGTAACGTTTAAAACCAAAAAATTGCACAGATTGTTAGTATGCAAAGAAGCAGGGGTATGATACATGTATTGCTTTGCAAATGTCAGTCCTATTGTCTGTATGTCCGTCGGCATGTTGGTTATACACTTTACTTACCCAAAGTTATTTGTACCTGTCCTGGGCTTCCAAAAAGTGGGTTCTTTCAAATACTGTCTTTTCGGATGTTCATGTTGTTTTATCAGAATTTTTAAAAAACTCCTTTTAGATTACGCATTCGCATTTTACTTCATAATTACATTAGGCCAGAGTCTGTTGATTTCTAGTTTCTCGGATCTGCCGACCTGATTTGTATTGAAAATGCACAAACAAATAAAAATTGGAACAAAACTAGTATTGTATATGAAATTATCATGTTGTTGTTTTTTATAAATATCATTAATTTCCACTGATTTTGTATTCTTTACGGATATTAAAAGCTTTCAACTCACAGTTATAGATAAAAGCATGTTAATTCAGTGTAAATCATGTTTATTTAATATGCGTGTTTATATAAGAAACATTGCATTGAATAATCATTGTTATTATCATGTGTATTTTCAAAACTGTGTTTATCATAGAATTTTATTTTCAAGTTTTAAATGTTAATTCTGCCCCCTGGACTGTACAGTTTACCACAAATGTCAGAGGAACTAAAAAAATAAAAATATGTGGCCTTGGTTTCATTTTAGCTAATTTTGAAATACATTGTAGCATAAGTAGATGACATTGTTGATGATTACACCCATATGTAAACAATGTCAATTGTAGTAAGATAGAAATAAATTGCTGATAAGGCAACTTACAGATTGTAAAACTAAAAACTTAGAGAACAAAGAATGTTTTACGCCTTCACTGGATTAAGGATCCTACTGTATAGCTTGGAATAGGTGTACCCTGACCTTTTCTTGAATTCAAATGAGGCGTGTCGTTGGAAACCCGGGCTTAATGCAATATGCTTAAAATGTCGTCCCGGATCAACCTGTGCAGTCAGCACAGGCTAATCCAGGACGACACTTTCTGCCTACAGTGGATTTATGTTTAGAAGAGACTTCCTTGGAACTGAAAATATCATAAAAGCGGAAAGTGTCTTCCTCGATTAGCCTGTGCAGGCTGCCTCAAATACCCTTGGCGAGTGTTTAAGTCTGTTGGGGTAATCCAACATGATTAAGAAGCGCTTTTCGCGAATCTGTACGAAGGGAACTACTTTTTTTTCTCTTCAGGCAATTAGTCAGCAAATTGAAAAACAGCAAAAGCTAGAGCCTCAGTTTTCTTACCTTCTAATTATTAAAGATGTTGTTTATCATGGGTATCCTTACGGTTATTTATTACAAATACAGTTCCTGAAAATCAATTTTTCAAAAATTGATACTAAACAAACGTTGATCACACTATAAATACTTTCACTATTTACTTGTATGTAACCGAAATATTCACACGACTTTCCTAGAATAAGACCACTAAATTAATGCATTCCATTTTGGCTGGTTGCTGAATGCTATTATTACTGCTTATGACGCTTACTTTTCAAGTTTAGTAAAAAAAATCAAAAGCATGCATCATATGACCTACTTTTTGACTCTACAGATTACATTGCACTAAACATCTTTACTACGAACTGATACTGATACGCTACATGGGTTATTTTGGCCCTTTGTAGATTGGTTTGTTTATGGCTTTGGAAGGGGGGTTTGGAATGTTCTGGGAGTCATTATTTATTTAGTTTTTCATATTTTTGTAAAGACAAAATCACACACTTCTGTAAAAACGTCCCTAAAAGTGCCATCACACTTGAGCACGTCCTTACTATGTTCTCGAATGTGGACGGTCCGTGAATGGCTGAATGTGGACAGCAGATTTCTGTATCAGCGCATGAGACATTTGCGAGTTCAAAATGCAAATTATCAAGCCAGGCACCACGTATGGCTAACAAAAGACAGAGCGTGGGAGGACGTAGTAGTAGCGTGATACTTGGTGGACGTGGTAGATATGTAGTACTTTCGTTCTAGAGACCGGGTGCGAGCATGGTTCTGTGGGTGATAAGGACGTAGTGAGGACAACTTTGACATAATACAAGCATAGAAGGGACCTTATACATGCAGGTATTTTGCCTTTTTGCCACGTTTTCCCTGTGTCCTGACGAAAAATCAGGACATTGTGACGACTTTGAGAACCTAGAATGAACGTGCTCTTGTCTGATGGGGCCATTAGTAACATTTTGTAGTTGAAATGCATAATTGCCCAAAGATAGGTTTTATTCAAATCAGAAATTCTCAAATGTTTAATGTTGTTACTTTCCCTAAGCTATTCATTTCCTTAGTGGGGCCAACACTGTTAATGTAAAAATGAGATGCTGTCAATTTTCACCTTTGAGTCTGGCATAAATGGAAATTTTATATGCAGCTAGTTGATACAGAGCATTGTTTGATGCCTGGTACCAATTTAATGATACTGAATTGCAAATGGGATTTCAGTAATATATGCCAGATTGGCTTAAATTGTTTGATTAGTCCAATTTGACTTGTCATTTGAAACACGACTGTAGAGTTTCCATTTTGTGTTTTCTTCATGCGGAGGGTATAATTTATTATGTGCTTTTCAGTTAATATAGAATTTTATTGTTGAAATAAAATTTCATATTTCCACAGTTGGAACAGTGAACTAAATAGACTTTTTTTTCGATAAATAGGACACCAGTAGTGGTTTACCTCCCTTTTCAATGTTAAATATGTGTACAGTATTTACAAATTAAGTAGGGAACAGAAAACACAATATAAAATTCAATAAAAATATAATTAAATGACAACCATGCAGAAAGTATGGCATTATTTTCCCATCATATGAATGAGTGACAATTTAGAATCATTTTTGATGTCTGAATACATAAACTTCCAACATCTCGGCGCAATTGTGTTTATTTATTGTCCAAAAGGATCAAACAAAAAATGAATGTGTTGACTTTGAAATTATATTTAAGCATAACAAATTAAATCATTTCAACAATTTACTGGCATCCAATATTTACAACTAAGGGACATAAGCATGCTCAATATAACAGGTCACATTAATACTCAATACTACAGCTATAAGCAGTTGTTTTTTTTCGCTAATTTTAGTGCCGTTTAAAGGCAGTTTCCAATGACAAAATATCTTTTATTTTTCTCCAAAATTGTACATTTTCTCTCCCCCCTTCCCAAAGTAGTTTATAGTATTAATAGATTAATAGGTGGGTGCTTAAATAAATAAAAGAACTATTATTGAATTTGCACGATTGTCACAAAAGAAGTTCAGTTGATGAACAATTTGAATATATAAATAATAAAAACAAAACAAAATAAACACACATTTCATGAAAAATACACATTGTACAACTTTCCCTATTTTGACATTTGTTGCAATAAAGTTCCCCATTTTATGGGCACGGACATTTTGAAAACAATCTTTGATAAGCTACATGGTTGTTGATATACAGCCACCTAGATCAAGACATTCAGGTTGTGTTATCGTTGTATATCTGGAACGCATTAACCTGACACTCATGAATTAGCATAATTAAACCATTTAATTGTGATGTGTTGTGGGAAAACCAAGCCAGGCTAATCCAAGACAACACTTTCCATTTTATGGTATTTTCTGTTTCAAGGAAGCCTCTTCCAAAAATAAAAATACACTGTAGGCGGAAAGTGTTGTCCCGGATTAGCCTGTGCAGACTGCACAGGCTAATCCGGGATGACACTTTACGCAAATGAATTAAGCCCGGTTTACCCACGACACGCCTCAATTATTTCCTGTTTCAACTAGCAACGTTTGTGTAACTTGTTGCTGTGGCCGTTTGTATTAGTTATAATAGTAAAGGAATTTTCAGCGACTTTTATCCAATTTACACAAGTTCTTTCATATATATTTTTTGTTATTGTTCTATAATATATATTCATACAAATAGATCAGGTTTTTAGGTTAATTTTTAATTTGTCAGATTAACTTACCCAGCTATATTAGAGAGGAATGGAATTCATTAATGTTTACCTCTAATTAATGGTGGCCCTGATTATTTAATTGAAAATGCTGTTGAATTGAACCAGTAAAAAAGAAATCATTATGAAGATGTTTATATTTCAATGCACCTATCTGAAAACAGGCTGTTGCATTATAATTACTTTGTTCACAAAGTCATGTATTCAATTTAAAGTAGCATTTATAACAATAAAACAGAGTCCTCATGTGAGATATTCTAATGAAAAATATCTTAGTGGGAAGGGACCATTATATTCAATTCTTAAAAAAATGTGAATCATTACTTTATCCCCTGTTCGTAATTTGATTTTCAACTTCCATTTAAGTTGTTTGTTTGGATTTTTCGCCGTTTTTATCAGTATTTCAGCCATATCACGGCATTCAGTTAACCTACTCGCACTTCTGGGCAAGCTTAGCGGATCTAAGCGTTTTACCAGTACTAAGTGCGCATACCTTTGCCAGTAACTGACAACTGCCCTGCTTGAATCAGAACTAGGGGGAGAATGGCCGTAGAAATAACACAAGTTCTGTGGCCAGGCTGGGGTTCGAACTCACGATCCCCGGCTTGACAGTCCAGGGCTGTACCAACTGAGCTAGCCCGGCCCGTTAAAGAAAAGTATCAGGCAATGAGGCATTCACAGTACGTTGCATTTTGATGAAGCAATTAAAGTCATTTGATCATGACAGGAAAGTCAATATACCTAGTACGACAGCACTTAAACTTTACTTTGAGTATTACCTTTTCGGTCCAAAGGAATACATTAGGTCGCGGATTATATTTCCTACATAACCCAGGTATATTTGACTCAAATACTAAAATTATAAAATAAATGTATAATAATTTCAAAAAAGCGTTAAAAGTATTATGAGAGTGTATAACTAGAGTAAAAAAAGACAAAGATTTCACTTTTAAATGATGACTTTACTTCTCAAAGGTTGTTTACATTTTGCAGATAATTACAGTTAATACAAATTGATTTATTATAACAATGTGATAGTCTTTCTATAATTTTGACTTAATAAACTTAGTCATAATAGTTTTAACTCTCAGTTACACACTTTCACACTTCTATGACTATAAATGAATAGGGTACGTAAAAGCCTGTATACACTTTTTGTATAGTAAAGTAATTATTGGCTTCAATTGAAAATAAGTGTAGTTTGTGTGTGTTCATATACGATTGCATGCATGCAATGATATTTGACAAATGTTTCTATATATAATACATTCAATCAGAACATAGTTAATGTAACCAATTTAAAATGCCTGCTTCGCTGATCAAATATTTATTTTAAATGCTGCTCAGCCAACCCCTCCCAGTCTTGTATTTATGACTTCATCTGAAATCCCACAATTGTTATTTTCCTATCTATTGTACTCGCCTACCATATGGAGTAGTCTCAAAAGCAATCGGACACCAGTGAGATGCTTTGATGTCACGGGAATAATCAGATACTTGCACATAAGCTGGACATGGCATTTAGTGTAGTCTTCTCACAAGATGGCGAAATCCGGAAACTAT
Source organism: Congeria kusceri (assembly GCA_027627225.1). Lineage (NCBI taxonomy): Eukaryota > Metazoa > Mollusca > Bivalvia > Myida > Dreissenidae > Congeria > Congeria kusceri. The sequence goes on along the minus strand of CM051040.1, from coordinate 6,692,156 downwards.
TCTGATTAGTTTATTAAGATTTGGGATTCGTCGATTAAGTGAAGGTATCTATGCATGAGTTTTCTTTCTTGAACAAATTTATAACCCCTTTCTTTTAACTTGATAAAGTGGTCCGATTCATTTATATGTGTCAGTGACCAAATAATATAATTAAATAACACAATTGCACATATAATTTAATACATTGTGCAATATAATAAAATGTTTACATGTATATATTTTAATATGATTTGTACCACTAATAATTGTCTCTAGTAAAGCTGTTCAATCTTAATTAAAAACAAAGAAGTCTGTGATGGTTCCATTCAGTATTGATAAATATGGAGATATTACTTTTGTGAAAGGTTTGTACTAAGGTCATTAAAATAGAAATTGCATAACTCTTCAAACCATTAGCATAACATGCTGTTTTATCTTTGCTATGTATAATATTTGTTTTATATTTTTTTGCATTTTCGTACCATACAGAAAATAAAGTTTATAGAGTTTGTGCGGTTGCTTAACTATTCAGTAATAAAAAATCTGATAATTATGTATCTTGCCTACGGTCCAGTGCGTTAGTAGGATAATGCAGTTCACAAACTGTATTTACAAAAACATGTTTTATGCTTATTTCTTTCATAATTGGTATATAAATCAGACAACAATTTATTTTCAAACTAAATAATACAATGTAAATCATTGAAACTTTGCAGTCTATGTTGTATTTCCTTTACTTTCAAGAATCCTGATTAATCGGTTATTTAGTCAGAACTTGTTGGTGATTAATCGAGCAAAATTTTGGACACTGATTAACAACACTACTGATTGGGGCTTACGCTTTCAGTTTCAGGGGCCCTATTCGCACTAGACCGTTCTGTACCACCGTTTCGTACCACACTTCTTTGATTTTGTAATATCTAGCTTCAGCTACTACTAAATTAGGTGTGTTGTGGGAAAACTGGGCTTAACGCACAGGCTAATCCTGGACTACACTTTCTGCCTACAATGGATTTTTGTTTAGAAGAGACTTCCTTGAACGATAAAATACCATAAAACTGGAAAGTGTCATCCCGGATCAGCCTGTGTAGACTGCTCAGGCTGATCTGGGACGACATTTACGCACATGCATTAAGCCAGGTTTTCCCATGACATTTATCTAAATTCAAAACCTTCCCCATGAAGTTCATGGACATACTCATGACCGAGTTCATGAATTAAAGATGAGAAAGAGAGAAACAAAGAAAATAATGTGTAGTTGGTGATACATACATTGTTTAATCATTTCATACATGAAAAACTACTTTGTTAGCTTATTTACATTCCTTAGCAAAGTATGCACATGCATAAAAATTAAGAAAAGACATGGATTGTCAGTGTTTTTTTGGGGGGGACAATTTGATGGAGCCGAAATGCGGCCCCATTCCCCTGCTTAAATAGCATGTGTTTTTCCCCTATTTTTACCATTAAATTCCCCTCAGAATGTATGCTTTATTTTGAAACAAAAAAGACCAAAATTGGACAAAAATTGGCTAAGATAGAGGCGTTTTCGTAAACAATTTCATCAAAGCAAGTTAATTTAAGTTATCATTAGTAGCAAAACAATTAATAAATGTTTTATAACAAAGGAGAATATACACATTTAATAATGCTTTTCGAAAAAAAAAAAACTTTTGCCATAAAATTCCCCATCTGAAAGGCCCCGCCACCTTTCCCCAAAGGGTGAAAAAAAACACTGAATGTCTTCGTACTAAACATAAGTAGAATATTTGAACATGATGAAGACTGTTATAAGCTGATCTTGCCGGTTGATTTTACTTGTTTCTGCATTTCTTTTTATCCGCTGACAACATATGTTGCTTTTGCAATTAGTGAAGCATGAATAATTATCATGTATACATGAGAAAAATTGTAGCATATTAAGGCCAAAGAAAATAATTCTGTGTTTCAGGCAACCCAACCCTACCTAGTGAAAACCCCCGACTCTAAAGATTTTAGCAACGATTGTTTTCCGTGAAGTCCATACTCGTCAGATTTTATATAATTTTCAAGGTTTTGACCGCAGTGTTTTTTTTAGGGCCAATTTGGGGCCGAAATTTGGCCCCATTCCCCTGCCTAAAAAGTATATATTTTTCCCCTATATTTACCTTAAAATTCCCCTCAGAATCTAAGCTAAATTTTGAAAAAGGAGTTTTTGTAAACAATCCCAGCATTTTTTTTTATCGGACCAAGTTTTGAATACTCTAAGTTATCATTTGTAGCAAAACAACTGATTAATGTTTTAGAACAAAATAGAATATAAAAATCTTATAATGCTTTGCTACAAAAACAATTCCCCTTTTGCCGTAAAATTCCCCATCTGAGGGGCCCCGCCACCGCCACCGCTCCCCCAAAGGTGAAATAAAACACTGGACTGAAAATTGGCTTTAACAAAAATAAAAAATAAATAAAAATCCCGACCCTACCTAACTATTTTGAGACCGTTGCCCGAAACACACAGTTTATTTTTGGGGGGGGGGGGCATTACACACAATTATTACACACAATTTATTACACACAATTATAACTCACAATTTATTACACACACTTCATTACACACAATTATTACACACAATTATTACAATATTATTTTTTACACACAATTATTACACACAATTTATTACACACAATTTATTACACACAATTATTACACACAATTTATTGCACACAATTATTACACACAATTTATTACACACAATTTATTGGGATGGGGGGGGGGGGGGCTTTACATTTTATCAATAGACACACATTCATGCCCAGTCAAATATACAGCAAGAAATGTTGAGCATAATTTACATTGGCCTTGTAAACTTGCAGGGAAGGTTAAATGTAATTAATACCCAATTAGGTTTTCAGAATGTATTAAACCTCCTACAGAATGTAGGGTGGTGTTGGAAAGTGACATTAGGCCATACCAAAATCATTTGTTTAGCATCCTCTGGGTGGTAGGTTCTCGAATGCCTGAACGCAGAAAAACAACAATGTTAACAATGTGAAAAATCGAGTTGGAAAGCGTATTACAAATTAGAAAAAAAAGAAGAAAAAATAGACTTTTATGTGTTTTTACCAATATTTGTAAAAGCATGTGGTACTAGTCAATTTACACAGTTAAAATACTGTGTTAAAGTAGGTTCCCAATATGAAGATGATATATAACAGTTGTGCAAGTTAACATTTGCTTTAGCTTGTACCACTGCCATGAATAAGTTGGAAAGAAATATGTTTTTTATCGCCTCATTGTTTGGTTTGTTCCTGCCTGGTTGGTAGGTTTCGAAAAATCATAATCAAAATCAAAATAAGTGTAGAATGCATCAACAAGTTGGAAAACTGGCCTTGTATTTAATTAGTGCTCCCGACATGCTTTAGTACTGGGGATAAATGTACGCATACTTCTGAAATAAGAGAGTAAATGTACACTCTGTCATGACATTATGGGGGCAAATGTACAATCTATGTAGGATAAATGGTAGGGCTTTAAAGAATCCAAAATGTGAGAGTAAATGTACACTCTGTCCAGACTTTATGGGGGTAAATGTACAATCTATGTAGTATAAATGGTAGGGCTTTAACGAATCCAAAATGTGAGAGTAAATGTGCACTCTATCCAGACATTATTGGGGTAAATGTACAATCTATGTAGGATAAACGGTAGGGCTTTAACGAATCCAAAATGTGAGAGTAAATGTACACTCTGTCCAGACTTTATGGGGGTAAATGTACAATCTATGTAGGATAAATGGTAGGGCTTTAACGAATCCAAAATGTGAGAGTAAATGTACACTCTGTCCAGACATTATGGGGGTAAATGTACAATCTATGTTGGATTAGTGGTAGGGCTGTAACGAATCCAAAATGTGAGAGTAAATGTACACTCTGTCCAGACTTTATGGGGGTAAATGTACACTCTATGTAGTATAAATGGTAGGGCTGTAACAAATCCAAAATGTTTTTCAGATCTGAATCCCAATCCAAATTAGGTTATTACTTTATTATTTTCGAATCCAGATCCTCATTAATGAAGAAAAGTTGCATTAGTTAAGACATATTGAAGAAAACTATCTAAACACATCACAGTTTATTAAAAAATGTCTGATACACCAGGTGTTTCACAAGTAATTGTTCAAAAAGGACATATGATATGTTAAATCTGCAGAAAATGTCTAAAGTAGACACGATTGAAGCATGTTTTTGACACGTTGATGACGAGTTTCCAGATGTTTATTTAGGTTAGAGGTTGTGCATGGTGTGTTGTCAAATGGTACTTTCTGTTTCAAGGAAGTCTCTTCTTAAGATAAATCCACTGTAGACGGAAAGTGCCGTCCTGGATTAGCCTGTGTGGACTGCACAGGCTACAGGCTAATCCGGGACAACACATTTTACGCACATGCATTAAGTCCGGTTTTCCCATGACGCGCCTCGAATGTATTCATGAATTATATGTGGGGATCAAACCCAGACCCTGGCTTAAGAGGCAGATACTCTTCAACTGTGTGCCTATACTTACAGAGCTAGCCCTTACAGCGTGTGCCTATACTTACAGAGCTAGCCCGACAGCAAGTCGATTGGGTTGGCCTCATAGGGCAGTCTCAGCAGAATTAGTAGTGTTCAACTCTTGAACTGTGTGCCTATACTTACAGAGCTAGCCCGACAGCAAGTCGATTGGATTGGCCTCATAGGGCAGTCTCAGCAGAATTAGTAGTGTTCAATTGTTTATGTAAACAGTTAACAAACATCAACGATTTTATGATATAAATAGTGGTCATCAATGACACTTTCATAGTTGCCAGAAAATAATTATTCAGTGTAAAATTTCTATGAATGAAATGCACATGATGTACCGTTACACACGTTTGTGACATTGATAAACATTCAGTGCCCATATTCACAAAGCTCCTTAGGGAAATCTTAAGTAGATTTCTTAAATTTATAACATTCCTGTTTTTGACTATACATTTAAATATGTCAAAGTAGTAGATATTGATTTAATGTATAGTATTTTACCATTTGGTAAACAGAAATCATATGATTTCACGTAGAAAACTTGATTTGAAAATTTCACTTAAGTAAAACTTGACTTAAGATTTCTCCTCGGAGCTTTGTGAATACCGGACCTGGTGTGATGTGGATCACGATAAATGGAGGGTAGAGAACCGGACCTGGTGTGATATGGATCACGGTAAACGGAGGGTAGAGAACTGGACCTTGTGTGATATGGATAACAGTAAACGGAGGGTAGAGAACCAGACCTGGTGTGATATGGATCAGGGTAAACAGAGGGTAGAGAACCGGACCTGGTGTGCTTTGGATCACGGTAAACGGAGGGTAGAGAACAGGACATGGTGTAATATGGATCAGGTAAATGGAGGGTAGAGAAACGGACCTGGTTTGATATGGATCACGGTAAATGAAGGTAGAGAACCGGACTTGGTGTGATATGGATCACGTTAAACAGAGGGTATAGAACCGGACCTGGTGTGATATGGATCACGGTAAATGGAGGGTAGAGAACTGGACCTGGTGTGATATGGATAACGGTAAAGGAAGGTAGAGAACCGGACTTTGTGTGATATGGATCACGGTAAACAGAGGGTAGAGAACCGGACCTGGTGTGATATGGATCACGGTAAATGGAGGGTAGAGAGCTGGAGATGGTGTGATATGGATCACGGTAAACGGAGGGTAGAGAGCCGGACCTGGAGTGATATGGATCACGGTAAATGGAGGGTAGAGAACCTGACCTGGTGTGATATGGATCACGGAAAATGGAGGGTAGAGAACCAGACCTGGTGTGATATGGATCACGGTAAACGGAGGGTAGAGAAACGGACCTGGTGTGATATGGATCATGGTAAATGGAGAGTAGAGAACCGGACCTGGTGTAATATGGATCATGGTAAATGGAGAGTAGAGAACCGTACTTGCCCCGGAGTGTACAGGCATTGCCCCAGAAAACCCAGGATTAATCCGGTTCTTGATAGCTTTCCCAGTGACTCTCAGTTGTATTAAACATTTCATAACATCTGGGGCGGGAAGCTCTCAGTGACTATCAGTTGTATTAAACATTTTATAACGTCCGGGGCAGGTAGCTGGATCAACGGTTAATCCAGGATATTCATGATGCAGCCAGGGTTGTTCTACCAGTTCGACCGGGTTTTCCCTGGATCACTTATCGGGACTAACTGAGGTTGCCTAACCGGGACATTGAGAATGGGGCTTTAAACTGCACAATGTTAATAAAATCCTTGTTTTTTTGCTAACAGATGTATTTTCTTGTTTTGCAGATAGACTGTAGCGATGACAGACCCTTCGTTTAAAATTGTGAACCCACGGTTGCCACAGTTTCTGATATGGAGAATCGAAGTAGGTTTGAATCTATAATGTCTTTTAGGTGTAAGATTGTGCTTTTGATGAGAATTGTTTTTGAAATGTATTAATTTCATTCCCTGTGCACATTTCCTGGAAAATTAGCAGATTTCCAGCAAGCTGCAGACTCCTCTTGTAAAGGCCTAATAAACAGGGAGTTTTCCCCAAATTGTTTGTGCTGTCCAATGCCTATAAACTGGGCACGTAGGTTAGGTGCTGGGTACTGACTAATGCTGTATGGAATAACTGCATCTATTGATACATGTTTTACTGTTTATAGATATTTAACTCTTTTTTTTATTATTTCAACTAAATTCACAAATTGTTTTCAGTGTTATGAAAATGCTTCTATTTTCTTCAGAAACTCGCAGTTCAGATGGTGCCTAAACAACAATATGGCAATTTCTACAAGGGTGATTCCTACATAGTCCTCTCTGTAAGTAGTGGTTTCCATAGCAACAGAATCAGATCTCCTTAGTTACAGGAGCCTTTTCTTGGTTACTAAGATACCACATTACTAAATGGAATCATTTAGCAAGTTTTAACAAGTCATCATGTTAAAATGTCACAAGGGACATAATAGCAGGAGTGAATATATAGAAATTTCTGAAACATTTATTCATGTGGTATATTTATACCCCCACAAACAAAGTTTGGGGGGTATATAGGAGTGAGCTTGTCGGTCCATGGGTCTGTTGGTTTTTGGTTTCTGGATGATAACTCAAGAAAGGCTTGACATATTCAAATAATTTTTGGTACACGTGTAACATCATAGAATACAGGTCAAGTTTGATGTTGGTTACAAACCACTAAATTTTGACAGAGTTATGGCCCCTTTTCGACTTAAAATTCCTTAAAAACTTGGTTTCCAAATGATAGCTCAAGAAAGGCTTGACATATTCAAACTAATTTTGGTACACATGTGGAACATCATAGAATACAGGTCAAGTTTGATGTTGGTTACAAACCATTAAATTTTGACAGAGTTATGGCCCTTTTTCGACTTAAAATTCCCTAAAAACATGATTTCCGGACGATAACTCAAGAATGGCTTGACGTATTCAAATGATTCTTGGTATACATGTGTAGCATCATAAAATATGGGTCAATTTTGACTTTGCTTACAAACCACTAAATTTTGACAGAGTTATGACCCTTTATTTGACATAAATTCCCTAAAAACATGGTTTTCTGGCGTTTTTTCAACAATGGCTGACATATTTATATAATTATTGGTACACATGTGTAGCATCATAAAATACAGGTCAAGTTTGACTTTGGTTACAAACCACTAAATTTTGACACAGTTATGGCCCCCCTTTTTTACTCAAATTTACGAAAAACATGGACAATAACTCATGAAAGGCTTCACATATTAAATTATATTTGGTACATAGGTGTAGCATCATAAAATACAGATCAGGTTCAACTTTGGTTACAAACCACTAAACGTTGACAGAGTTATGGCTCCTATTGAAATTAATTTTTCTAAATACACTGTTGACCATTCACAAATCAAAGCATTCTCTCTCTGTCCATTTCTTTCGAATGGATACCTTAGTTTTGTGACAAGGCCATATTGTGGGGATATATCCGTCACTCATGTGACAATTCTAGTTTGTTCTGTTTTTATCAATGACAACCAGGCATTGAACATTCATAACTGTGACCATAACATTTATATACAACATATAATTTACATATACATAATTATATCATTTTTGTAGAGATAAAATAAACACAATTTTTAAAAGAACTGATATCTAAGAAATAATTTTTGATTTATTGTTGTTTATCGGCCAATAAATAACGATTTGGAGATCTGATGCTTAGGAATTGAACAATGAGTTGTTTAATAGCCATGCATCAAAACGACAAGGAGTTGTTTAATAGCCACGCATCAGAACGACAAGGAGTTGTTTAATAGCCACGCATCAGAATGACAAGGAGTTGTTTAATAGCCACGCATCAGAACGACAAGGAGTTGTTTAATAGCCACGCATCAGAACGACAAGGAGTTGTTTAATAGCCACGCATCAGAACGACAAGGAGTTGTTTAATAGCCACGCATCAGAATGACAAGGAGTTGTTTAATAGCCACGCATCAGAACGACAAGGAGTTGTTTAATAGCCACGCATCAGAACGACAAGGAGTTGTTTAATAGCCGCACATCACAACGACAAGGAGTTGTTTAATAGCCGCACATCACAACGACAAGGAGTTGTTTAATAGCCACGCATCAAAACGACAAGGAGTTGTTTAATAGCCGCACATCACAACGACAAGGAGTTGTTTAATAGCCACGCATCACAACGACAAGGAGTTGTTTAATAGCCGCACATCACAACGACAAAGAGTTGTTTAATAGCCGCACATCACAACAACAAGGAGTTGTTTAATAGCCACGCATCACAACGACAAGGAGTTGTTTAATAGCCGCACATCACAACGACAAGGAGTTGTTTAATAGCCATGCATCACAACGACAAGGAGTTGTTTAATAGCCGCACATCACAACGACAAGCAGTTGTTTAATAGCTGCACATCACAACGACAAGGAGTTGTTTAATAGCCACGCATCACAACGACAAGGAGTTGTTTGATAGCCGCACATCAAAACGACAAGGAGTTGTTTAATAGCCGCACATCACAACGACAAGGAGTTGTTTATCGGCCAATAAATAACGATTTGGAGATCTGATGCTTAGGAATTGAACAATGAGTTGTTTAATAGCCATGCATCAAAACGACAAGGAGTTGTTTAATAGCCACGCATCAGAACGACAAGGAGTTGTTTAATAGCCACGCATCAGAACGACAAGGAGTTGTTTAATAGCCACGCATCAGAACGACAATGAGTTGTTTAATAGCCGCACATCAGAACGACAAGGAGTTGTTTAATAGCCACGCATCACAACGACAAGGAGTTGTTTAATAGCCACGCATCACAACGACAAGGATCACAACGACAAGGAGTTGTTTAATAGCCACGCATCAGAACGACAAGGAGTTGTTTAATAGCCACGCATCAGAACGACAAAGAGTTGTTTAATAGCCACGCATCAGAACGACAAGGAGTTGTTTAATAGCCATGCATCAGAACGACAAGGAGTTGTTTAATAGCCACGCATCAGAACGACAAGGAGTTGTTTAATAGCCACGCATCAGAACGACAAGGAGTTGTTTAATAGCCACGCATCAGAACGACAAGGAGTTGTTTAATAGCCACACATCAGAACGACAAGGAGTTGTTTATTGGCCGATAAAGAATGATAAGGGAAAAAATATTTGGATTCTGACATGATTTGACAAGTGTTTTTGCAATTGTATTTGGAACTACTTTTTACTGAGCTCCGCTCAAAATTGGGACTTCTTTTTGCATTGTTTATTGGGTATTAGCTAGTAACATGTTAGAATTATTATTTTTTACCAGCTACGACTACGGTCTGGTTGGTTACCCAGGCAACTGCGAGGTTTTGGCAGGTACCTGGGTAGATCTTCCTTACCTTGAAAGTTCTACCAACACACCCTTACATAATCAAAATGCTGATAGTTTTCAAAGACTGTTGGCGAGAAAAGAAAGGAAACCGAAATAAAGGGAAATACAGTGCAACAAATTTCTAACTGATAGGACACAATTGTTTGAATGAAATTGAAGTTCTGCAATGCCATTTGTACACAAGACAAATCGAAATACTCAATGTTATAGTCCCTACTTCCAATATCTTGGTATATACATAGGTTTGTATGCAAAGTACTTCATGCAAATGCAATATTATTATAATACGCTTGACAGTCAGCGTGTTGACTTACCCTGAATGGGCTGAACATTTAGCCGATGGAGCATATACATTTGGGGCTATTGATTGTTAGTGCTTTGTAGCCTGCAAAGTAAAAACTTTTCGAAACCACCCTTCTAAAGACAGTTGGCTTGGCAAAGCTGAGACCTAGAGAGGAAAGGCATAATATTTGCAAGTATTGACTACCTGACTGATAACGTCCTGTAATTTTAAGTATCAATACAACTAGTACTATAAAAACAGCATTTTGTTAGTTAGTAATTGTGTGTATGACTTTCGGAAACAAAGTCAAATTTGGCACCACTTCATTATTGTGCGTATATACAATTATACTCAATTTTGGCCTATGTTTGCACCTGACGGGATGTGCATGAATAGGTCATAAAAATGCTAATTGAATTATATTTAAATGGACTATGTCAAAGAAAAATTGGCTTCCTGTTGCACTATAAATGATATTAGATGATAGAAATGAGCTGTACTAAGATGTCTGCTTCAAATAAATAATAATTATATAATACACAACTTGTTAAAAATAATTATCAGAAAAGTGCGAAAATTTAAAACCCCTAGTGGGTATCGAACTCGCGACTTAGAGGAGTCATTTGAAGAAATAACAGTAGACGGTGCTTTAACCAATTGCGCTATTCTGCTTGGTGATGAATCGTGTGTAAACTATGGTTATCTAAAACACTCTAACTTAAAAATGTAAACATTAAAAGGGCCAAACAAACACGACCCTCAATATGAATTGATTTTTATCTCAGAATGCGTACAGTCTTTTCCTATTATATATACTCTGTTTAAACTGTCATTATGAGCCAGTATTAATATCTTAATTTCAGATTTTCTTTAAGAAAGTGCCTCCTTGGGGCCCTTTTTGATGACATAGTACTTTTAATATTATATTTGTTTCCATCTAAAGTTAATGAATGTTCAATGCAAGCAGTGCTGTAGATTAAATAGTTTCTACTAATACCATATTAAAGTAGTTTTAATATTATTATTATAACTAGTCACAGTAGCTTACATGATATATTTGCACCCTTTTGCACTTGCTTTCAGTGTTGACTACGCTCCAATATTATAACGATGTTAAATTAATAGAACTGTAAGCTTATGCATTAAATTTACTGCTAAATTCTACTGGTAATATTTATAGTGGTGTTAATATTCCTTCCCAATCTCATTAAAACCATCTCCAGTCTGACGCAATTGTATTATCCACTGACTGGATCTGTTGACTTCTCATTAGGGGTCACGTTCAGATGACCTTTTCATGAGCCAATCAAATTGCTGCCTTCAAAATGTTGTGGTATAACTTTATATAAACCACAAAAACTATGCACGAAATTAACATGAACTTTGGATGTTTACTGACCTAAGGTACCACTATATCCATTGTTATCCACGTGAAAATTAATGGTAAATTATTTATTCCCGAGGATCGGCTGGAAATGCATCGCCTTTTCGAAAACCGTGGCCAAACTTTGCTGTGCAAAAAGCAGTTTCATTGGGCGCAGCAGGGCTGCTATTTTATTGTTCAGAAGGTCATTTGAACGTGACCTGTTATACGATGTCTTCAGATCCTAACAATGTTAGGATTTTATTTTAATGAGATTGAGATCCTTCCTTAACATTCCTTTTGTGTTCATTCCCTATAAAATAAATGTGAGCAGTTACATAGACAGGGTGGCCATTGATTCTGGAACACAAGCAAAGAGTGAAAAATTATCTGCAGGGAAAAATCAGAGAAGTTTTATATTTCTTAAAAAAATCATGTTTAAATCAGAGATTTTTGCCAATAATGAAAGAAAAAATCCAAAGTTAATTGTGAAATATTTAATCCTAAAAAAAAAAAAGGCTGTCAATAAAACAAATATATTTGTGTAGAAACAAAGCAAACTGGTTGTAAAATGGCTAGAATGGGAGAATGGGTGCCATATATCTACATATACTGTGAACTAATTGTTATAGTACTCAGAAAATAAATATCAAGAAATTTCACATAAATGTCAGCTCAAGAGATCTTTCTCAAAAGACACCACAAGTACTGGTTCTACCCAGGAAATGGACTCGAAAGTGTCTCAGTAAGCCTTGGGCTTTTGACACAAACTAGATAAACAAACTTTTAAAAATAATCCAGGGAAAAATAAGGGAAATATCAGAGAATTGTACTCTAGAAATTCATTAGCCACCCTGACAGAAATTTCTTCAAAAGTCCATGAAAAAAACTATTGTGAAGACTGTAAAACTGTCATATGCAATTGAAAATATGTACTTTTCTGTAACCATGGCAACAGATTGCTAGTCCGGGTCAGCGTCGTGGCGCCAGTGTACAGGTAACTATGGAAACAGGAGTGTGTCATGTTGTCACGGCAACAGACAGAATGTTTGGGTTGTTGTTTTATTTTTATTTTCTGTGCAGTGGTTTGTTATTGTGGATGTATCACCTCCTGTACATCGTTAAACCAATTTGCAGATGATAAATCAAATTTTAGAGAAAACATATCGTCCGCAATAGATCGGTAGGTACATATTTTGAATTTTTCTGCGGTTTTAGTCGGTATATATACAAAATTATTGTACAAATGTATAAAGTAATGTCCAACGCCATGATGTATTAAGTGTATTGCCAGAAATCTATGTTTTTCTAAGAAAAAATATATACATTTTCTGGCAGAAATACAAAATATTCAAAAAATGTACGCATTTTTTTTTATTTTTGGCATCTAAATCGACTACTGGTGAACTAAACCGTTACAGAGTAATGATATAATCTATCTAGAAGGGCAGTCAAACGTTTATTAGTTGATACCGTAGTGGTTTCTGGGTTAAAAATCAATTATATCTTGGAATGGTATGCTCATTTAGGGATAAAGCCGAACTGTTTGAAAAAAATGTGTAAATAAAGTCCAAACATTACATATACATATTTTTATTCATATGTAATAGAAGAAAAATATAGTTCATTCAAAAATTGTACAATGTAGCATATAAAAAAAATGATTAAGGCCAACATGACCCATGATCGTTATGAATAACAATTATACAAATAGGAACAAATAATATCATGCTTAAAGAAAGAGAAATACATTATATATATATCTGCACGTACTATATAAAAGTATTCTGTACTGTATACTCGTGCTGTACAAAAACTATTTGCATCTAAGTAATACACAAAAGTAATCTGTACTGTATTATCATGCTTTACAAACATAATCTGGGTCATGTGGGGTCAAAAACTAGGTCACTAGGTCAAATTGAAGAAAAAGCTTGTTAACACTTCAGAAATCTTCATGAAACTTGGTCAGAACATTTGTCTTAATGATATCTTAGTAATACATAAAAGTGATCTGTAATGTATTCCCCTGTGAAATGTTTAGGCATACTTGATGAATTCTTCTTAAAATCTTTGTGAATACTTCATGCAGTGGCTTCATGAAGACTTCATGGAAAAGAAGTGAACTATAAATGAGACAAATGCATGAAACATTCATAAAACATAGCTTCATGAATAGTTGATGCATTTTCACATGCAGAAAAATGCAGGAAATAAAGAATGGGTTTGTTCATAAAAACTTCATGAACTATGCACTTCATGAAGACTTCATGCACGACTTCATGAAAAAATATTTCATGAATATTTCATGAATAATGTTGTTCTTTATTCTAATGTCTCATTTATAGTTCACTGATATTCATGAATACTTCATGAACAAAATTTTTGTAATTTCAAGAATAAATTGGTTGTGCTTTTCTTCAACATTCATGAAGAATTCCAAAAATCATGAAGACTTCTAATATTATAGAGCTATCAAAAAAGTGGACATAGTATTATCATTTGTTCCGCTTTCAGTGCGGACAGTTCTATTTCCATATATGCGGAACTTCTGCTGAAAATTAATGCATTTGTTTTTCAGCAGGTGGAAATAATCAACAGAAAATTGACACTCAATGAATAATTGGGTGATCCTCCCTTGGATTTTTCTATTTTTAGCTCTGGTGGCCATCTTGTTCAGTGGAGCAGAATGGTATTGATCAAATTTGGTAAAGGGAAATTTATGTAAAATTGGCCTTTTAAGCTGTTCCCGCTCTCTTCCCTCATGAAAATGTACTGTCTGAATTGAGTCGCACTTATCTTTGAATAGACTGATCTGGATTTTTCCACAAATAGTTAAAACTGCACCCCAGCTATTTTTAAAGAATTAATTTTCATTCATTGAAAATCAAAAACATTGCCACGTGCTCATTTGAATATCACAAATATTATGCACGTGCTCTTTTGTATCGAGTATTTTAATCGCCAAACACATGATATCCAAGTGCGATGATTGGATAATATTGCAGATTAATTTGAATGTAATTGACATTTGTGGATGCATCTATTATTTCTGACATTGCTGAAAAGAATTAAAATGGAACAATTCTGACAAAATTCATAAGAGTCCAGACAATATTCATTTTTTCATGATACAGTACAATTGTGCTAATATAAATCAACAAAACAACATAATTTTATGCAGACAAGTATAACAGATACATTATTTTCCATTTTCCAGTTTACTATGTCTAAAAACCTCCTTAAAGTACAGTGGTTAGGAACAGTAAACAATATACCTGGTAGTGAATATGCAACTTTTCACAATTTTATGGTCCAAATGTGCTTCCATAGTTAACATTAAAATACAGACAAATGATAAAGTACTGATTTTCCATTTTGCAAACTCATTATATAATAGAACATTGATGGAAGGATCGTATTGTAAGGAAAACAATAATAATGAGTCAAACGATTGTTATTTAAAGGAACATAACTGTGAGTAGTAAGAAGACATGCAGCTTAAGCCTCTTGGCATATGGTCGCGAAAATATATTACAAATGCTTAAAAATGTCAAACCCTTTTAAATGTGCAAAAGCAGTTATAGTTTATTGACTTGTTTTAACTTAAATGAAATAATAATTACAGACACAGGTTCCAAGTGTTCAGATTCATAGATATTTCTGTTTTAAAATCACAATCATTTTTAATAATTTCAGACTTGAGCAATGAAAGTCAACTGATGACATCATAATGACATCATATCCTGCAGAGCATTGCATGGTATGGTGTACTGTAAATGTCATAAAATTGCATTATTTATGCTCTTATGTAAGTTCAAATTTACATAAGTTATAATATTGAAACTTGGAATATACATTTATCATCAACTCTAATATCAAGTGCCAATGATTGCCCATAACTCAGTGTTCTATTTTGACATTGTTGTGCCCCTTTTTCACATAGATTTTCAGGTTAAAGTTTATATTCCAAACTTCTGTAACTTCAAAACTACAAAAGTTATTCACTTGAAATTTAGAATATACCTTAAATGTCATGAACTCCATCAAGTGCCACATTCCCAATAACTCAGTTTTACAGTTTTATATTTTAATATAGTTATGTACCTTTTTCACATAGATTTTCAGGTTAAAGTTTATAATTAAAAGTTTTTAAACTACAAAATTACATAAGTTATTCACTTGAAAATTAGAATATACCTGTGTCCTCAACTCCAGCTTCAAGCTCTACATTCCCCATAACTCTGTTTTGTATTTTGACAGATATATGCCCCTTTTTTCACATAGATGTTCAGGTTATGTCCCAGGTTATGTCCTAAGACTGTATTCAGTATTTATTCAGACAGAGATTAGACAGAATTCAGACTTGTGGTTTCATGGGTGTATGTTCAAGAATTCTCACTAAATTGAAATAAAGGTTGTTTTCGACCTAGAGGGGGCATACATGTTTTACAAACAGCTCTTGTTTTAACAAAAAGATTAACAAGCTTGTGATTTTTTAAAAGTATAACTGTTCCGCATCATGAAAATGTCTAAGTCAGAATTTCCGCAACTGTAAAATTTCTAAGTGTCAATATTCCGCATACTCTCCGCATTGTCTCCGCATATAAGAAATTTCTCCGCAAAGCCAAAATCATTTTTGCAGAAAATATGTGGAGAATATGCGGAAACTGATGATTTCCACAACATTTCCGAAATCTGAGCTAAGGGTGGTATTCATAAAAAAATCTTGATCTATTCTTTTTAGAACTTCATGAATGTTTCTAGAATTTCAATAATGCATGACGCCTTCATGAAGTGTACCTTAAATCACTTCATGCATAAAACTTCATGAAGTTTGTTAGAGGTTTTCAAGAAGACTTCATGAATAATGCTTAATGGCATGAAAAATTCTTGATCTCATGAAGTCCATTTTGACAGGGGTTTTCATGCTTTACATAAATAATTTTTATCATAGTTATACATAACAGTGATCTGTACTGTATTCTCATGTTTTACAAAAATTTATATTTAAGTAATACGTGAGAGTTATCGGTACTGTATTTTCATGCTTTGCAAAATTATATCTAAGTCAAACATTAAAGTAATATGCACAGTATTCATAAAAGTGATCTGTACTGCATGTAACTTAATAAGATAGCATTAATCATCATGTACTGACAGTATTTGTCATTTCAAAAGCTCTACATGCATAAACAGCTAGTAACTTGATAGTATTTGGATTCTATGAGGAAAATAAATCTGCGGCTTTAAACATGCTAGGGTGACGTATATAATATACTGATCTATGTATTGTATTTTTGTCTTGTTTGTGAGTAGATGTTACATTCAAAAATAAAATGATATTCATCTTCGAGAACAGGCCAAACTGGGCAAACACTAAATTACTAATATCGGTATTATTCCACCTTCCCTTCTTGATGTTAACCCATTTAAGGTACAATTGAAATTCAAAACAGAAGATATTTCTACAAAATAATGCCCTTGAATAGCCATTTATGCGTCCTTCTACACCTTCGACAAAAGTGTCAGTAATTCTTTGCTTAAACACAGAAAATAAACCATTGAGATTACCAACACCTTGTGCCAAGCAGACATGATATAATCCAATGAACTTAGAATACATTTAACTTTACTTGCCCAGTTAGTTTTTAGGGGATTATTTTCAATATCATCTAGCATAATTTTCTATATCATTTTAATGAATTTATGTTTTGGATCACAGATCACCTTAAACCAGTACTTTATCATATTCATTTTACTCATAGTTAAAAAGTCAAGTATCCCTGTCTCTGAATATATAAAGTCATTATGTGTGCTGATTTTGACACCTATTTGTCCTTCACCATTTAATAACATATTTTTAAATTAAAATAAGCAATTTTATTGTTGTTTTATTGACATTACAAAGGCATTTGATTCCATTGTATGGGATATCCTTGGTACAGAATATACAGACTTTCTATTCGAGGACCACGTTTTACAGTTATAAAAGCAATGTATACTCATGTGTACACAAAAGTAAGACATCATAATAATATCGGAACTGCATTTGAGAGTCATTTAGGTCTAAGACAAGGCGAGTGTTTTGTTCCCGAATCCAAGACATAATATTTTGTTAAACAATCTAAGCAAATACGGAGGAAGTTCATCTCTGCCATTTATTATAAAATCATTTTTTACCAGTTTTTATATTGGCAGTCCCTTTGAAAACTTCTTCAGCAGTAAAGTATTACTGTGGTAAGAACCTTAACAATGTTTACTTTCATAAAATGGCTGCACAATGCTTTAGTGAGATATTTCGTGGTCAACAATGTTAAAATCTTGCTCAAAATGGTTTAAATGCATACATTTATTGCATTTACATAAAGCATGTTTGAACAAGTTTGGTTATTATCCATTCAGTTTTAAAGAAAGTTTGGACTTTATCACCCAAAAGTTAGGGCTTTATCAATTTTTAGCTCGACTATTCGAAGAATAGGTGAGCTATCCTACTACCCCCTGCGTCGGCGTCCACTTCCACGTCTGAATTGGTTAAAGTTTTTATTCAAAAGTCTTGTAACTTCAAAACTACATAAGTTATTCACTTGAAACTTGCGATATACCTTTGTCATCAACTCCGGTGTCAGGGGCAACATTCCCCATAACTCTGTTTTGTATTTTTGACAGAGTTATGCCCCTTTTTCACATAGATTTTCTGGGTAAAGTTTATATTCAAAAGTTTTGTAACTTAAACACTACATAAGTTATTCACTTGAAACTTGGAATATACCTTTGTCATCAACTCCAGTGTCAGGGGCAACATTCCCCATAACTCTGTTTTGTAATTTGACAGAGTTATGCCCCCTTTTCACTTAGATTTTCTGGTTAAAGTTTATATTCAGAAGTTTTGTAACTTTAAAACTACATAAGTTATTCACTTGAAACTTGGAATATACTTTTGTCATCAACTCCAGTATCAGGGGCAACATTCCCCATAACTCTGTTTTGTAATTTGACAGAGTTATGCCCCTTTTTCACTTAGATTTTCTGGTTAAAGTTTATATTCAAAAGTTTTATAACTTCAAATCTGCATCAGTTATTCACTTGAAACTTGGAACTTAACTGTGTCATCAACTCCAGTATCAAGGGCAACATTCCGTATAACTCTGTTTTTTTTGTATTTTGACAGAGTGATGTCCCTTTTTCACTCAGATTTTCTGGTTAAAGTTTATATTCAAAAGTTTTGTAACTTCAATACTACAAAAGCTATTCACTTGAAACTTGGAACTAACCTTTTTCATCAACTCCAGTATCAGGGTGAACATTCCCCATAACTCTATTTTGTATTTTGACAGAGTTATGCCCCCTTTTTCACTTAGAGTTTCTGTTTAAAGTTGATATTCAAAAGTTTGGTAACTTCAAAACTACATAAGTTATTCACTTGAAACCTCTAACTAAACTTTGTCATCAACTCCAGTATCAAGGCCAACATTCCCTATAACTCTGTTTTGTATTTTGACAGAGTTATGCCCCTTTTTCACATAGATTTTCTGGTTAAAGTTTATATTCAGAAGTTTTGTAACTTCAAAACTACATAAGTTATTCATTTGAAAGTTGGAACTAACCTTTGTCATTAACTCCAGTATCAGGGTGAACATTTCCCATAACTCGTATTTTGTATTTTGGCAGTTAGCCCACTTTTTACATAGACTTTGTTTTTAAAGTTTTTGTTCCGAACATTTATAAACTATTCAGGGCTTCACTTAAAAGCTATGTATTTTAACAAGTGTATGTCCCTTCTACTATCCAAAATATGTACCAACTGAAATACTTAGAATAGTCGAGCGTGCTGTCCTCTGACAGCTCTTGTACATTATTTTGTCCCCCAAAAATAATATAACGCGTGTTTGGTGCATTTAAACAACACATGAAGCAGATACATGTATACAAAGAAGAATGGCTGATAGGTAAGGTCGTACATTAATAATTGCAAAAACATTAATTGATCAGTACTGTTTTACATAAAATTTTGCCAATTTTACTGATTTTTGTTACATTCTTAACCAAATTCATACTAATTTGGCAAAATAATTGCCATTAGGAAGCGTTTGTAACAGTGCATTATACGTACAAAATATCATTGTATCTTGTGCGGTATGTTGAAACTTCCTACAAAATATCATTGTATCTTGTGCGGTATGTTGAAACTTACCTTAGAGATATGAGTTTTGGGAAATAAATTATGGTAATATGTAATTTGTCCGACATTTTTTCTCTGAAATTTGATTTATCATCTGCAAATTGGTTTACCAACATACAGTGGGGGGGGGGTATTAAATGTGTAACGTTTTTATCGTTATATTATTTTGTATGCTGCATATTCAAGTTAACAATATTTTGCAGTTTTGTAATTTGTATGGAATGTTTGGTTATCGTCCTATTCTTCCGGTTAGTTAAAAATTTGTTTAAGATTGATTTTGTCAAACTCAAGGATTAATTATTGCAAAACTTTTGATTCCATTTTATGGGTAGGACCAGTACTTGGTGTCTATGAGAATGCTCACTTAAAACTGTGTAGGGAGCTATCTCATTAATTTGGATTATGTTTAAAAAAGAAAGTTTTCATAGTGTATAAAAAATGATGTAAGCGTCTTCTCGTTATACAGATAGGATACATTGGAATGGTATGCCGACGATAACCAAACAAAACTGCTTTCATTAATTTTGCTTGCAGTTGTAACTGATTAAACCATATGCAAGCTAATAAAGATTGCTAGTAATTGAGGCCAGATAAGTGGAGTGCTACCAACCTGGGGCTGCTGGAATTTTTATTGAGAGAAAAGTTACGTTAAGTTTTTTCTAGCATTTGATATGCAGTAGAGCTCAAGCAAAATATATTACTTGACGTCAATTTGGGTAATTACTCGCTGTGCCAGGCCGGCTAGCTCAGTTGGTAGAACGCTGGACTACAAATCCGAGGATCGCGGGTTCGATTCCGAGCGCGGCCACATAACTTGTGTGGGGATTGGTCATGAAATTATTTCTATGGCCATTCTCCCCCTTCCTCTGATTCAAGTAGGGCAGTTGTCAGTTACTGGCATAATTATGTGCACTTAGTACTGGTAAACCAGCTTACCCAGGAAAAGTGTGAGTAGGTTAACTGACTGCCGTTATATGACTGAAATACTGTTGAATACGGCGAAAAATCCAAACAAACAAACAAAATTGCTCGCTGTTTCTGTACGTCAAGTGGAAGCTGATGCCTGTCACGAAAGTACGCTGACTAATTACGAGTGCGTGTACAACTGATGGTTAATGCTGAGTAATGCGGAATTTCACCGCTGTATTTTGTGAGGTAAACTGGTTTACTCTGCGTCAACTCGCCTTTAACTCTATCGCCCAAACTCTATAAATCATGCAGTATATTTGTTTTGCATGAGCCGTACTGTATGCCAGCAAGAATATTTGTGTCGTGGGAAACCCGGGCTTAATGCATCTGCGAGAAATGTTGTCTTGGATTCGCCTGTGCAGTCCGCACAGGCTAATCCAGGACAACACTTTTCGCCGCCAGTGGATTTATGTTTAGAAGAGACTTCCTTGAAACAAAAAATACCATAAAAGCGGAAAGTGTTGTCCTGGTTCAGCCTGTGCGGACGAAAAAGTACCCAAGTATGTGTTTTAAAACAATGGTTTGTATTTCCATTTTAAATTGAAGTATATGGTAAAAACCTTTAAAAAATAGGGTTGTTTTAATATATGTCAGTTTATCAGTTTACGTACATAGACTCTTAAAATATTCTTTTATCACATGCCACAGCGTGCTCTCCATGTAATACAGCCATTACGAATATTTTTATCTTACACATCTGTAAGATAACATTTTGAGCGTTTTTATTGGCTACATATTGTTTGACTGACCAATCGCATGACGTTATTTTGTTGAAATGACGTCACATCAGTGCACAACTTTAGGATTTATCAACAGTTTTTGGTAAAATCATAAAAGCATGTGATCAAAAAGATCTGACACTCGTCATTCATATCATATTTTATTAAACTCGTCCAGGAAAGTCATAAGTATGCTCGCTAAAGGCTCGCTTACTAACAAAATTGCTGCACTCGTTTAATAAAATAAGGTATGAAATGACAACTCGTGTTGGATCCTATATATTGTAATTATTAATATTGTAATTATTATTATTATTATTTTTATAAATTATTTAATTGATTTTGCTGATATTGTTATTTATTTATATTGTTCAACTGCTGCTGTTATCATAGTTATAATTTGTTTTATTATTGTATTGTTTTGTAATTTTATGTCATTCTCAATTTTGACAAACAGTTATTAGTGCCTGAAAACTTATTGACTTATTTACTTTTTTTTTTATAAAACATAATTATCTTATGTCAGTCGGTTGGGTATCCTGTATTTTCCACAGCAGGACATTACTGTTGCATACACACTTTTAATGGTAATCTTCAATAATTCGAACTTCACATAGAAGGTGTGATGTGTGCACAAGAGTATTTTGATGTGGGGTTTTTGTGTGTTCTCTTGGTAGTCAATTGACCATATTCTCTTGGAATTCAGTTGACCATAACAATTTATCATTATCAAATTAGTTAATTGGGTTGCCATAGGTCTTATAACCACATGTACTCAGTTCAATCTTCATCAAACATCAGTATGTTACAATATGCTTTTTACAAGATTAATTCAACCAACAGAGGTAGAGACTTTCTGAAAGGCTGAATGGCTAAATGCTAATCAGCTATGTTTGTGGATAAACCAATCATTCTGTATAGATAACATAATAATGCAGATTGCACAGAATTGCTAACTGGAGACTGCCTGTGATGCTCCAGTGGTGTATTAAGGATTATCATTATCCAGTAGCTTGGAAAGTCACTTTCCAAAGAAGTCAAATAATGTTAATTAAAGACGACTTTGGTAGTTTTTTTATGCGCATCTTTTCGCACAACAGTGGAGTTAAATTAAATCTTCATAATGGAAAGTGTTTTTACAGAAAATAATATTTATTAAATATTGTGTACACTTAAAATACCAACTAGAAACAAATATATTCATAATAATTGCCATGATCATAGAAGGAGTGTCTTGTGACTCGATTTTATTTGCGAGAGTTTGATAATACACTACAAACGATAGTAGGAGCACGCTGACTGAGCATTGGACTAGCATACAGCTGTGCACATGCTTGCGATCATTGTGAAAGTGTTTTGGCTGTAAGAACGTTTTGTACATAGTCATAATCAGCTGCTGTTACTAAAATTATTATATATAATATATATCTTTTTACTTTTATAAGTGTATTGTTATAAATTATGACTGTCATTCCATCCTGTTTTTTACAGATAAATGTCCAATAATGCACATGTAAACTACATATTTTTTCGCGAAAACAAGCACAGTGACCCTCTGTTCTCTTTTTTGCAGTTTGTTAAGAATATAATTGTGTCATGAATATCGAAAATTCAGGAACTTTCACGGAACAGATTTTTAGTCAAAACCAAACTTTTATATGATTACAAAATATATAATATTTTCGTTAAAAAAGAATGAAAAAGCATTTTTGGCAAATATAATATTATTTCTTCACTATGTAATGGATTTCTTTCTTACAATTACCCATTTCAACCAATAGGATTTCGTTATTTTTTACCAATCAATGGTCAATACTATTTTTTTGCTAAAACAAAAACAGCATCAAAATTTCCTAAAATGCATTCATGGGTAGGTGATTTACATGCATTTTCCAAAAAATCTAATGCGGTGACCCCCATTCTTTATGGTTTCATTGTATTAGGCATTGAACGATCTGCAAAATATGTAAAAATATTTTTAAAACACGGAAGGGAAAAAACTGTAGAAATCGTCTTTAATGAAGGTTGTCAAAAACTTTAATTCCTAACAGCAAACTGTTTTGCCTGGTTTTTAACAAGTTACAGTTTTTGGATAGGATTCATGGGTTCTATCCACAACTTAAGGCACGGAAGTTGTTTTTTTTACAACCAATGATTGTACAGGAACTTAGTTAAGCTGAAACGCAGGAGAACATAACATTCAAAAAGTTTTGACTTAGTATACATATTTGTTTTGGGAGGGTGACATTGTATCGTATGATATTTGTGCCTGCAAGTGTTTGCAGCTTTTCAGCTTGACTTTCGTAGTAAACATGGTATAAAAATGTTTGTGAGACGCACAAAAATAGTTGTTGGTTTCCGCTTACCTGACCCACCCTTATTTTTTCCTCCTACCCTAAAAGTTTGTTTGCCTGTAAGCTTTATCTGATTTTCAGAAAAAAGAGCAGTTTTTGCTTATATTATAAGTTTCTTGCCAGAAATCTTTTTTTCTGTTACCTTATTTGTAGTTAAGTTACAGTTGCTTTGTTTGGAAGCGTTTACACATTTTTATATGCAGTCCAATTTGGAGATGTAAGCGGAAACCAACCATTTATTTTTTTTGGCCTCATATATGTTGAATTGCCATCTGGGAAAACAAACATTTGGGGCGTGCGGTGAGAAAACCGATTTTAATGCATGTACGTAAGGAGTCATCCAGGATCAGCCTGTGCAGTTGCACAGTCTGATCCGTGACGACACTTTCCACCTTAAAGATATTTTCTGTTTGAAGGAAGAGTCTTCTAAAGATAAATCCACTGTAGGCGGAAAGTGCCATCCTGGATTAGCCTGTGCAGACTGGACTGCACAGGCTGATCTGGGACTACACATGCATTAAGCCCAGTTTTTCCATGACTTGCCTCATTTGTATCATTTGCAAGTCTTGCAATTCTTATTACAAATGGAATTTTATAGCAACTTTTGTCAGATCATAGAATTTCAGCAGTTTTGGATTTTTATGCCCCCGAAGGGAACTTCAGGGGCATATAGTAATCGAATCGTACGTCCGACTGTTCGTCTGTCCGCAGAACTCCATTAGTATTGAAGGGATTCTAATGACACTTCATATAATGGTAGAGGACAATGAGAGGAAGTGCAGAGTACAAGGACCACAACTCTTTCTGCAACATTTACAGAGTTATTGCCCTTTGTTGAATTTTCTTGTGCGGAGCATAACTCCATTAGTATTGAAGAGATTCAATTGAAACTTCACACAATGATTGAGGACAATGAGACAAAGTACAGAGCACAAGGACCACAACTCTTTCTTCAATATTTACGAAGTTATTGCCCTTTGTTTTATTTTCTTAGATGGCACATTAATTTTCTTGTGTGGAGCATAACTCCATTAGTACTGAAGTAATTCAAATGAAACTTCATACAATGATAGAGGACAATGAGAGAAAGTGCAGAATACAAGGACCACAACTCTTTCTTCAGTATTTACGGAGTTATTGCCCTTTGTTTTATTTACTTATGTGAAGCATTAATTTGCTTGTGCAGAGCATAACTCCATTAGTATTGAAGGGATTCAAATGGAACTTCATATAATGATAGAGGACCATGAGAGGAAGTGCAGAGTACAAGAACGTGAACTCTTTCCTTAACATTTACATAGTTATTGCCTTTTGTTTAATTTTCTTGTGCGGAGCGTAACTCCATTAGTATTAAAGGAATTCAAGTGAAACTTCACACAATGATAGAGGACAATGAGAGGAAGTGCAGAGTACAAGGACCACAACTCTTTCTCTAACGTTTACAGAGTTATTGCCCTTTGTTTTTTTTTGCGAAGCTTTAATTTGCTTGTGCCGAGCATAACTCCATTAGTATTGAAGGGATTCAAATGAAACTTCATATAATGATAGAGGACCATGAGAGGAAGTGCAGAGTACAAGGACGTGAACTCTTTCCTTAACATTTACATAGTTATTGCCCTTTGTTTAATTTTCTTGTGCGGAGCGTAACTCCATTAGTATTAAAGGAATTCAAGTGAAACTTCATACAATGATAGAGGACAATGAGAGGAAGTGCAGAGTACAAGGATCACAACTCTTTCTCCAACATTTACAGAGTTATTGCCCTTTTTTTTTTTCTTTCGCGAAGCTTTAATTTTCTTGTGCGAAGCATACTTCAATTAGTATTGAAGGGATTCAAATGAAACTTCATAGAATATTAGTGGACAATGAGAGAATGTGCAGAGTACAAGGACCATAACTATTTCTTCAATATTTCTTCAATATTAAGGATTTATTGCCCTCTGTTTAATTTTTTTGTGGGGCACATAACTTCATTATAATTGAAGGGATTCAAATGAAACTTCAAATAATTAAAGAGGACAATGAGAGGAAGTGAAAGTACAAGGACCATAACTCATTTTTAACATTTACCGAGTTATTGTCCTTTGTTTTCTTTTGTGCAGAGAATTATGCCCCCCTTCGAAGAAGTGGGGGTATCTCGCCTTGCACCTGTCCGTCGGTCGGTCGATCGGTATGTCGGTCATTTGGTCGGTCTGTCCGTAGACCATTCGTTTCCGCACGATATCTAGAGAGCGCTTTGACCTACGATCATGAAAGTTGGTATGTTGGTTACTTGGGAGGAAAGGAAGACGCGTATACATTTTGAGATCAACATGTCAAAGGTCAAGGTTACCGTTGCTAAAAATAGAACAACGGTTTCCGCTCAATAACTTGAGAACGCATAGAGATATTTTAATGAAACTTTATACATAGATACCTAATATCAAGACCTCACTTGTAACTGCATATGGGGTGGGTGGGGTCAAGGTCAAGGTCACAATTACTAAAAATATAAAAACGGTTTCCGCTCAATACCTTGAGAACACATAGTGATATTTAATGAAACTTCATACAAAGATACCTTATATTGAGACCTCGCTTGGGATTGCATATGAGTTGGTTGGGTCAAGGTCAAGGTCACCGTTACTAAAAATCGGTCTCTGCTCAATAACTTGAGAACGCATCAAGATATGTTCATGAAACTTAATACATATACCTTGTATAGAGACCTCGCTTGGGATTGCATATGGGTTGGGTGGGTCAAGGTCACAATTACTAAAAATAGAAAAACGGTTTCTGCTCAATAACTTTAGAATCCATAAAGATATGTTAATGAAATTTTCATACGTAGATACCATATATCAAGACCTGGCTTGGGATTGCATATGGGGTGGGTGGGGCCAAGATCAAGGTCACCATAAATAAAAATAGAAAAACGGTTTCTGCTCAATAACTTGAGACGGCATCGAGATATTTTAATGAAACTTCATACATAGATACCTTATATCGAAGCCTTACTTGAGATTGCATATGGGGTGGGTGTGGTCAAGGTCAAGGTGACAGTTACTAAAAATAGAAAATGGTTTCCGCTTAATAACTTGAGAACGCATCAAGATATTTTAATGAAACTTCGTACATAGATATCTTATATTAAGACCTCTCTTGGGATTGCATATGTGGTGGGTGGGGTCAAGACCAAGGTCACCGTTACTAAAAAAAAAAAACGCATTTCGTGCAATAACTTGACAAGCATTGAGATATTTTAATGAAACTTTATACATAGATACTTTATATCGAGACCTCGCTTGGGATTGCATATGGGTTGGGTGGGGTCAAGGTCACCATTGCTAAAACGGTTTCGGCTCAATGACTTGAGAACGCATCGAGATATTTTAATGAAACTTCATACATAGATACCTTATATTGAGACCTCTCTTTGGATTTCATATGGGGTGGGTGGGGTCGAGGTCAAGGTCATTATTACTATAAATAGAAAAACAGCTTCCACTCAATAACTTGAGAACGCATCGAGATATTTTAATGAAACTTCATACATAGATACCATATATCGAGACCTCGCTAATATTTAAAAAAATTCTTAACAATTCCACATATACACAACTTGGCTGCAAGTCGGGGGGCATACGCGTTTTACAAACATCTCTTGTTACTACCTTAGTATTGAAGGAATTTAAAATAACACCACATATATTGATAAAGAACATTAAGACAAAGAGCGGAGTACATGGACCATAAGTCTTCCTTCAATATTTATGGAGTTATTGCCCTTCAGTTAATTTTCTGGTGCAGTGTATAACTCCATTAGTATTGAAGTGATTTAAACTAAAACCAAATATATTGATAAAGGATGTTGTGAGGAAGTGCAGAGTGCAAGGACCATAACTCTTTGTAGGAAGCATCATTTTTGCCAGCATTTAACTGAAAATGTGTTGCCTTCTTCGGTCAAGCATATGCTTCGGGGGCATATGTCACATCCTGTGACAAGCCTTTTTCTCTTTTTTTTCGGACTAAGGTTCTTTACTTAAGTACAAGCCAGGGACAAAAAAATCAATACAAAGTAAGACAGCAAACACTTTTATTTAGTTCTATTTAAATGGTGATGCTTAATTGTATGTTATTGTACAATAAACACCACATGTTCTTCATCTGTCTTTTGCCAAAACAAACATTTATTTCTTTTCTTACTGTGAAAATATGCTCATAAGATGTCACACAGGGTTTGCATTGTATAATATTGATGTCTGATTTATAATGATAGATGTATGATTTGACAGGTTACACACGACAGATTGTTCCCGTTCCATGTTTTATGATATTTTTATCCAAATATAGACATATTGCATTTTGTGTTTTATGATTTATGGATGTATAACACCTGAAATACATAGGACAACAAATATCTAGGTTAAAGCATGCATATACTTTGTAGAAACAATTTTAAATAACATTTCATTCATTCTTCAAATGATGCTTTGAAACACTCATTAATAGAAAAATAGATGAATTCTCAACTATAAACAGAATCTTTATAACCTAAAGTATAACATAATAATAAGTGGTTTCTATTTAAGGTAGAGACATAATAATTAGCAGTTACTGTTTTAGAATAGGACATAATAATGAGCAGTTTCTTTCTTGGAATGACATAATAATAAGCAGTTTATACATTGGATAGGGCATATTAATGAACATTTTCTATTAATTGATAGGACATACTAACAAGATATTTCCATTAAGGGAAAGGACATAATAATGAGCAGTTTCTACAGGAGATAGGACACAATAATAATCAGTTTTTACATGAGATAGGACATAATAGTAAGCTGTTTCTACATAGAATATGACATTAATAATGAGCAGTTTCCATTCAGGGTTAGGACATAATAATAAGCAGTGTCTATTAAGTGGTAGGACATAATAATGAGCAGTTTCTATTAAGGGATAGGACATAATAATAAGCAGTTTCTATTAAGTGGTAGGACATAATAATGAGCAGTTTCTATTAATGGATAGGACATAATAATAAGCAGTTTCTATTAAGTGGTAGGACATAATAATGAGCAGTTTCTATTAAGGGATAGGACATAATAATAAGCAGTTTCTATTAAGGGATAGGACATAATAATGAGCTGTTTATATTAAGGGATAGGACATAATAATGAGTTGATTCTATTAAGGGATAGGACATAATAATGAGCTGTTTCTATTAAGGGATAGGACATAATAATGAGCAGTTCCTATTAAGGGATAGGACATAATAATAAGCAGTTTCTATGAAGGGATAGGACATAATAATGAGCTTTTTCTATCAAGGGATAGGACATAATAATGAGCTGTTTCTATGAAGGGATAGGACATAATAATGAGCAGTTTCTATTAAGTGATAGGACATAATAATGAGCAGTTTCTATTAAGTGATAGGACATAATAATGAGCAGTTTCTATCAAGGGATAGGACATGATCATTAGCAGTTTCTATCAAGGGATAGGACATGATCATTAGCAGTTTCTATCAAGGGATAGGACATGATCATTAGCAGTTTCTATCAAGGGATAGGACATGATCATTAGCAGTTTCTATCAAGGGATATGACATGATCATTAGCAGTTTCTATCAAGGGATAGGACATGATCATTAGCAGTTTCTATCAAGGGATAGGACATGATCATTAGCAGTTTCTATCAAGGGATAGGACATGATCATTAGCAGTTTCTATCAAGGGATAGGACATGATCATTAGCAGTTTCTATCAAGGGATAGGACATGATCATTAGCAGTTTCTATCAAGGGATAGGACATGATCATTAGCAGTTTCTATCTTACAAGAGGGGAAAATAATGAGCAGTGTCTATCTTAGAATAGTTAATAATGATGAGTGCGTTTAAGCATAACATTGCATGTGTAGGTGTGATTATGCCTTCATCACATCACGGGGTGTACAACAAATTGCCATGCATGATTTAATTGTCAAAATATGTTAATAATGATAGTGTTAAAAAACACGAGATTTTGCTGTTGATAATGATAGTGCAAAACGCATGAATTTATTTAACAAATCTGCTTAATTTGTAAATGTTTTTAATTGCTGAGATACTGTAAAAAAAAAGTCTTTTATGTATGAATCAAGATGTTAATATCTACTTATCTAAGTACTGAATGATGTCTAGAGTACTTTTCAAAATAACATGTTTGTGATTTAAATTTTAATTGAGGCGTGTCGTGGGAAACCGGGGCTTAATGCGTGTGCTATTGTGTTGTCCCGGATTAGCCTTTGCAGTCCGCACATGCTAATCTGGAACGACACTTTCCCCATACAATGAATTTATGTTTAGAACTTTCTTCAAACAGAAAATAAAAAAAAAGCGGAAAGTGCCCTCCTGGATTAGCGGGTGTGGACTGCACAGGGTAATCCGGGACAACATGCGTACACACAAGCCTTAAGCCCGGTATTCCCGCGACATGCCTCAATTGTACAAATCTGCTAAGATGTGCAACATATTGGTGGTAATGTTAGCATTTGTTAACAAATGTTCAGTTAATAATAAAAACACAGGACCGTAATATGAACAATTAATTGTTATTCATCATTAATATAATATTTATGTCTCAATAATAAAAAAATGAGACAATAAATAATGATTACGAGCGCTATCTATCATTATGTAGGATTGTTGTCGGCCAATCAGTGTCAACATGTCTGTCATTTATCGCAGGTAATTATTTAGACGCAACTGGGAAAGTGGGTGAAATAGTTAATTGCCGAGTAACGTAATTATCATGAAGGCAAATATTTGCATGTGGATGGATTTGGATCTTCAAAAGATTACTGTAAATGAACTAAAGTTTGTTGACATGAAATTTTGTGGATTTGTGAAATACATAGTGTTCATGGGATCTTGAATTTGTAGATTTTGAATTTTCGATAAAATGTGAACATGCATAATCTTATAACACTTTTCATCGGAGGTCCAATTTTTGCGAATTTCGCGCTCCCGCACTTGCACAAATTAAGAACACCGCAAATATGTACCGACTGTGTAATTTAGCAAAACAACTGGAGTTTCCATGTTTGTTATAATGTTCGAGGGTAATCGTTCATAAATATAAGCAAGCATATGTGATTGTCGCAATGTAAATGTTTTTAATGAAAAAAAGCTAAACCGTACTTGTCCTTTTTGAAATATTAAGATATAAATTGTCTATTGTCTAGCCAAAATATGCGGCCCCTATTTTTCAGAAGTGAATTTTTATCAATTAACAGCCTTGTATGGAACTGGTATACATTTATTTCAACTAACAAGCACAAAAGGATCCTTTGCTGGCATTATGCCAAAATTGGCACATATTTTTTGTAAAACATATCTGATGTTTTTGTTTAAGTTTGTTTTTTTCAAAATCGGATTTGCGCGAATTTAAGACCGCGCGAATATGTCCGCGAATGCAAGTGCGCAAAATGTGTACCCCTCAAATTTAAGTGATTCCACAGTATTTGATTACAATATGCTTAGCCATCCAGAAAGCCTGGGCTTCAGTGTTTGATGGAGATGCCTTGTAAAAACATTTGAGGCATGTTATGAGAAAATTGGGCTTAATGCATGTGCGCAAAGTGTCATCCCGGATCAGCCTGTGCAGTCTGCAGAGGCTAATCCGGGACGACACTTTCTGCCTACAGTGGATTTATGTTTAGAGGAGACTGCCTTAAAACATAAAATACCATAAAAGCGGAAAGTATCGTCCTGGATTAGCCTGTGCAGACTGCACAGGCTGATCCAAGACGACACTTTAAGCACATGCATTAAGCCAGGGCTTCCTACGACACGCCTTATTTGTTTTTTTTAACCCGTGTTTTTCGGAGATTGACCTTAGTAGGCATGGTAATAAATCCAATAGTGACCCATCAATTATATAGACATGGAAGTTTTTGTACATTTCAATATGTGGTTGAGCTCAGGCCAAAAAAAAATTCTGAGTTTCGGGCAACTCAACACTACCTAGCGGAAACTCCCCGACGATAAAGTTTTTAGCCACTATTGTTTTCCATGAAATCGTTATCGTCAGATGTTAGATATTTTGAAATGTTTTTTGGCTAAAATGTGCCTTTAAAAAAAAGTATAAAAAAAACTCAATCCCGACCCTACCTAACTTTTTGGAGACCATTTCCCGAAACACACAGCTTATTTTGGGGGGTTTCACCCATCTAATCAACAGAAATTAGTGTCCAACAATTAATATTGGTTTTACAGTATTTTATAAGATACCTGACAGGCTATGCATGAGTCACCTTTTCATTTGAACAAAAACATTTGAACGTTTGCTGTTAAACTGTAATGCTTCATTTTCAGTTGCTATTTCCTTTTCATTAAAGATACTGAACTTCAGGTGGGCATAGAAATGTGCGGGTTTTTTTCGTAGTTATGCCTAAACCATAAAAGCATTGGTAAAAACATCACTATTTGTATAGAACACAATGAAATACTGTAATAAACTGTATATTTCATTGAAAAATAGAAGTTGAATAAGATCACACTTTCCTTGAACCCGGTATTCCCAATTTAAAAATACCGCGGCTTTCCCCAATACAAGCACCTGCTTCATGTGTACGCATGCGTGACTCAAGAAACCTTAACTGTCACGTGATTATCCTAAATATAAACCACGCTATTTTTAAATTACTCGATGGGTTATGGCGTCTGCAGATGCTATAGATTTTAGGACGATAAAAAGAAGGAAAGCTAAAATCATTGTTTTTCAGGTAAGGAAGAACACATGTCTAATTGTTTACTGTGTTCTATACGTTTATGTTAGAAAAGCGTGTATTTTTTGACAATTTTTTTTCGTTTTTACAATTAGACGATCTGGAGTTAAGGCCCTTTAAATTATTATATCAGATTTCAGACTCTATCATCCATAAGCCATCACAGTTCTGTCAATTTGTTATTAATAATTGTCAAATATACTTTTGAAACATTTTATTTCACATAAAATTATAAGTTAGTGTGCTATATCTCAATGTATTAAAGTTGTATCCAAATTTTCAGCTTAACAATTATATAATATATCTCTTAAATTCTGATTTAAATTGTTAAAAATCTTGATATTTGAATTTTTTTTTACACCCACCACATAATTGTCTACCTCTAGACACAATAATTTTCTGAACAGAGAAGCAGATCAGTGTTCCCATGGTGTAGAACAATGTACTTCTTGTCAGTGAACATGACCTGTGTAAAACAATGTACATTCTTGTCAGTGAACATAACCTATGTTAAACAATGTACATTCTTGTCAGTGAACATGACCTGTGTAAAACAATGTACATTCTTGTCAGTGAACATAACCTATGTTAAACAATGTACATTCTTGTCAGTGAACATAACCTATGTAAAACCTTGTACATTATTTTCAGAGAACATGACCTGTGTAAAACAATGTACATTCTTTTCAGTGAACATGACCTATGTAAAACAATGTACATTCTTGTCAGTGAACATAACCTATGTAAAACAATGTATATTATTTTCAGAGAACATGACCTGTGTAAAACAATGAACATTATTTTCAGAAAACATGACCTATGTAAAACAATGTACATTATTTTTAGTGAACATTACCTATGTAAAAAAAATGTACATTCTTGTCAGTGAACATAACCTATGTAAAACCATGTACATTATTTTCAGTGAACATGACCTATGTAAAAACAATGGACATTCTTTTCAGTGAACATAACCTATATAAAACCAATGAACATTCTTTTCAGAGAACATAACCTATGTAGAACAATGTACATCCTTTTCAGTGAACATGACTTATGTAAAACAAAATACATTCTTTTGAGTGAAAATGAAGTATGAAAAACAATGTATATTATTTTCAGAGAATATAACCTATGAAAAAGCATGTACATTATTTTCAGTGAACACAACCAATGTACAACATTGTACATTCTTTTCAGAGAACATAACCTGTGTGAAACAATGTACATTCTTTCCAGTTTGTTGCTTTTGGTTAGATTTATGGGATTTGGTGCAAGGTCTTGGATTAAACTTGTAATTTTACAGACTTCATTAGGCTCAGAATTGTGTAAACCTCTGAATTAGTAACTGGACTTTTTTTTTTTTTTATTGTGCAGCTATTACTAAATACTTGCATGCATTTTATGCTGTATTGTGTACTTAATATGCATGAATTTCATAACTTATCCCTGGAAGTCATTATCCAAGTTATGCAGTAATGTTGTATTTGTTTTATTAGCAACTGAGACAAGTTTTATAAAAATAGTTTCGACACTTTTTGTAAATAATTGTGAGGCGTGTCGTGGGAAACCCGGGCTCAGTGCTTGTGTGTAAAGTGTCGTCCCAGATCAGCCTGTGCAGTAGTCTCTTCTAAAAATAAATCCTATGTAGGCGGAATGTGTCATCCCAGATTAGCCAGTGCGGACTGCACAGGCTAATTTGGGATGACACTTTACGCACATGCACAAGTCAATTATAGGAAGTGTCTTAGCTACTGCTCAGGCCAAAACAAAAAAATTCTGAGACGTGTCGTGGGAAAACCGGGCTTAATGCATGTGCGTAAAGTGTCGTCCCAGATCAGCCTGTGCAGGCCGCACAGGCTAATCCGGGACGGTACTTTCCGCTGTTATGGTATTTTCTGTTTCAAGGAAGTCTCTTCTAACCATAAATCCACTTTAGGCGGAAAGTGCCGTCCTGGATCAGCTTTTGCGTACTGCACAGGCTGATCCGGGACGACACTTTACGCACATGCATTAAGCCCGGTTTTCTTACGACGCACCTCTTCTGTGTTTCGGGCAACCTGATCCTCTACGTAGCGAACAATACCCTGACCCTAAAGTTTTTAGAGACCATCGTTTTTCATGAAAATCTAAATTTGTCTGATTTTTATTTTTCAAGAAAGTTAATTGTTATTTACTAGATAATCTGTGTAGAAAAGGCGCTTTATATGCTTTGGTGGTATATTTAGTATGAGTCTGGATGAATAACATTGCCAGTAAAGTGTTTGCGATTGGTTTTACTTAATTGGTTAGACTTAAAAACTTCAATATTAAGGGTATTATTAATATTTTCTGTGATTTCATACTCTTTTAATAATCCCTTTTACTATAGCATAACAAATCTGTGTTTTAAGTCCATTATAGGGGTGTGTTAACAACCAAAAAGAGGTCAATAATCATCTAAAAAGGTGTATTATTCAGTAAATTCATGCGCCCATAACGATTTGCAAGTTAGTATTTGTGTTTGATATCATGATAGGTATACTGTTTACTACATACGAGATGCACGCTGAAATCAATGTAAAATCCAATTTTAAAATTGAATGGAGGAAAAAACTTAAACAAAATGGAGACTAACTAGTGCAATTCCAGCTCGGCTGAACGCGGCCCAGGTAATGTAATATTAAAAACTATTGCCTAATTGATAAATGACATCATACGGGTGTTCAATTTTGGGTAACTCTATACTATAAAACATGCTGTTTGACAGTAAATTACCCATTTGTTTCAGTTTTATTACTCTAGATGATTTTTGATCCTGAAAAAGCAAAAATAAACTTTTTTCGGTCATTAACGTCCGCAGTGGCCCTTATAATGCGTTACACCCTTTGTGCTACGCACTCAGGGTTTCAACCCATTGTTCGGGCGTCTGCCGGCATTACTGACCTCAAAAAGGTATATTATCCCTATATAAGAAAAGTGAAAATTCCCCCACCTGAGGTCGGTGGGTGGCATTCCCCAAAATGGATGGAGGGCCAAGGCTATACTTTTCTTCCTTTTTCTCTCCCCTGACAGATCAAGGACTCTAAGGGCACCCTAGACGCCCACATCCACTTCTGGCTGGGGAAGGAGACCACTCAGGACGAAGCGGGCGTGGCGGCGTTCAAGTCGGTGGAGCTGGATGACCTGCTGGGAGGCTTCCCCGTACAGCACAGGGAGGTCCAGGGCAGCGAGTCCAAACTGTTCCTGTCCTACTTCAAGAAGGGTATCAAGTGAGTGGATAGTCTGTGCTGTATTTGAGGCTTGTCGTGGGAAATCCAGGCGTAATGCACGTGCGTAAAGTGTCGTCCTGGATCTGGGAAAAACACTTTCCGCTTTTATGGTATTTTTTGTTTCGTGGAAGTCTCTTTTAAACATAAATCCACTGTAGGCGGAAAGTGTCATCCCGGATTAGACTGTGCGGACTGCACGTTCGTGCAGGCTGATTTGGGACGGCACTTTACACACTAGTCTTGCATTAAGCCTGGTGTTCCCACGATACGCCTCATTTCAAGAAAGAAACATAAAAGAATTTATACAGTCTCACCTAGTTATTTTGAAGTTGTCAGGACTGATAAAAATATTTCGAAATAACGACTATTTGAATTAATCATTCTTTGAATTTCTAAATAAGAATTACTGTAAATTCTCGCATATAGGATGCCCCCGTGTATAAGACGCACCTAAAAATTGAGATCCTAATCTGTGGAAAACAAAAATCTGCTATTTGAAAGCTTTTAAACATCAAAATCATAAATTTCGCGTCCACTGTTTATTGACAATGAAAATATTTTTGTCGTGAAAATCGCAATGCGGATACATTACAGTAGATGTGTTTTCGCTATATTGAGAGGTATTGAGAAGTCTCAAGTGTCAACACCTTTAATTACACCATAAGCCGTAATTGTCTGTTTGACAAACACGGTCAGTTTTGCAAGTATCATCAATGACACCATCCTTTTTGTTTGCAGAGCAGCATAAAAGGTGTGAAGTAGTTGTCAGGCGGTGTTTACACTCCTGTTCATTTAACCGTGGTTCTTATTTTTTCTGTGTTATGTTTTATTGCATATATATTTCGGGAAAATAAGAATTAAGAATATAAAATACACCAAATAAGAATATATATTATATAATACTATATTTTTAAAAGATCCCAATGTAAAACAGTGTAAAACGTATCAGGTACGAATACTTGCTTATATAAGCGTCTTAGTGACGTCAATCGAGCGTCTAATCAAAATGGTGCCCAAGACACCACAGTGGATATTTATGATAGAAAACTAGGAGTTTTTGCTTATATCCGCGTATAAGACACACCGAAAAAATGCTACGAATTTTGGCTGAAGAAAGTGCAGCTTATACGTCAGAAATTATGGTAATATTGCAATAGCTTGCCAGGCTTTTAAGGGACCTGTTCACAAATTGACGAATTGACAATTTTTCAACTTTTTGTCACCGATTCCAAAATAAAAGAACAGTGTATACAAGGGAGCAAAATAACACTGAGGACCGAGAAATATGCTGTAAAACCCATTTTAGTTTATGAGTAATCATCAGTTGAAATTGATAAAATTATAAAGCATTTGTAACGCTAAACGGCAATAATTTGGCGTGTTTCAGTTGTTTTTGTTGAAATTGTTGACAACAAGTGGAACACTTACATAAAGTAAATAATGCAGGGCAAAATATAAAAGTTGGAATGGCTGAGTGGTTACGGCGATAGCCTTTTAACCCAGAGGTCACGGGTTCGAATCCCGGCTGGACCATTTATAGCTCGACTATTAGAAGAATAGGTGAGCTTTCCTACTACCCCCGGCGTCGGCGTCCGCGTCTGAATTTGGTTAAAGTTTTTATTCAAAAGTCTTGTAACTTCAAAACTACATAACTTATTCACTTGAAACTTGGATTATACCTTTGTCATCAACTCCAGTGTCAGGGGCAACATTCCCCATAACTCTGTTTTGTATTTTGACAGTTATGCCCGTTTTTCACATACATTTTCTGGTTAAAGTTATATTCCAAAGTTTTGCAACTTCAAAACTACATAAGTTATTCACTTGAAACTTGGAACTAACTTTTGTCACCAACTCCAGTGTCAAGGGCAACATTCTCTATAACTCTGTTTTGTATTTTGACAGAGTTATGCCCCTTTTTCACATAGTTTTTCTGTTTAAAGTTTATATTCAAAAGTTTTGTAACTTCAATACTACAAACGCTATTCACTTGAAACTTGGAATATACCTTTATCATCAACTCCAGTATCAGGGTGAACATTCCCCATAACTCTGTTTTGTATTTTGACAGAGTTATGCCCCTTTTCACATAGATTTTCTGGTTAAAGTTTATATTCAAAAGTTTTGCAACTTCAAAACTACATAAGATATTCACTTGAAACTTGGAACTAACCTTTGTCATCAACTCTAGTATCAGGGGCAACATTACCGATAACTCTGTTTTGTATTTTGACAGAGTTAGCCCACTTTTGACATAGACTTTGTGGTTAAAGGTTTTGTTCCAAAAATTCTTAAACTATACAAGGCTTCACTTAAAAGTTTTGTATTTTAACAAATTTATGCCCCTTCCACTATCCAAAATATGTACCAACTGAAATACTTCGAAGAGTCAAGCACGCTGTCCTCTGACAGCTCTTGTTTTATTTTATTTCTTTTTTAAATTCTTTTCTTGTTATTACTATTGATTTTTATAGTTCCGATGCTTAAATCTGTCAAGACATTTAATGGCATACTTAAAAAAAGGCGAATATCTGTGAACAAGTCCCTTTAATTATACCGATATAATAACTGTTTGGTTTAATTATACCGATATAATAACTGTTTGGTTTAATTATACCGATATAATAACTGTTTGGTTTAATTATACCGATATAATAGCTGTTTGGTTTAATTATACCGATATAATAACTGTTTGGTTTAATTATACCAATATAATAACTGTTTGGTTTAATTACAAACCCAAAAATGTGTGACAATCAAGCCAAGAGCAAATGCCGTCATAACTAATAATAACAATAAAGGTGCGAATATTTAATTTGATCAAACCATTCAAATGTACAATTTAATAATGCCAACAAGTCGAGATTGAAATTGTTTGAACAGTTGAATAGTTTTCACCATGTAAGAAGGCACCATTTTACCAAGACTTCACCAATAGTTTTTAAAACCATACATGAATATCATTAGTGCAAATTATTTCCAACATCAGATGTTTTTTCTTCAAAGTTCATAAAGATTCGTTGGAAAATTGATTTCCTTAGGCCTTTCCCAAAACTAGGTTACTTCCCTTGCATAATCACGAGTGATGTCCCCTGTTCACTTCCGGCGACTTTTATTGATTATAAGGCAGGATAAGCGTATTGATATTTAACCAAAAAAAAATAATTTATTTGGTTTTCAATCTAAAGATTGTGTTGATGTCGTAAAAATTAATTTACAAATATCAACATTAGTATATAAAATAAATCATGTACTTTATTTATCAATTTTTAATTAAATTATTATTTTGATTTTTACAATATTGTCTACTCTTTGAAGATTGGCAAACAAACTGTACACAGTACGTTTAACGGTTATTATGCAATAAAACACAAACATAGCGATTTCAGTATCTAAACAACCTATGCCTTCATCCTGTATTGAGTTTGCATTATTTAAA
Source organism: Congeria kusceri (assembly GCA_027627225.1). Lineage (NCBI taxonomy): Eukaryota > Metazoa > Mollusca > Bivalvia > Myida > Dreissenidae > Congeria > Congeria kusceri. The sequence continues at coordinate 6,652,959 of CM051040.1, read as the reverse complement.
TTTGCATTATTAAATAAATAAATAAATAAAGCTGTTTTAAGTAAAATGATTCTGCTAAGTAACCCTAAGCTAACATTCTTCTGGCGACTAAAATTACGAAACGTATCATCACAAACGTGTTTGAGTGTAATTCCGATGTTTTTGACAGCAACTTCTTATTTGAATTCCATACACATTTGTGTTTAACTTTAAAGCTTTTTTCGTTGCAGATATTCTTGTTGTGTGCTAAATATTATACGGTGCTTGAACAGGGTTCTCTTTAATCTTGAAATATAATGTAACAAAACAACTACCTTTTTAATTACTGTTAACACAATATTACAATAACTAAAGATGATGTCACTCCTCATTAAATGTTATAACTGACGTTGTATTAAAGAGATTAAGTAAGTAATTTGTTTATTATTGTGTCATGTGTTTAAACAATGTTCATGATAACTTCATATAATCAAAGAAACAAATAACACCCGACCCAATGGGTCTATATGTCACCAGGAAATAGAAATGTCGTGATAATTATGTACATAATAGGGTGAGTATCTATAATAAAAACAGACATAGATATATACATTTTGAAAGAAGTTTACACAATTCAGAGTAAGTAATTAACTAAGCCAACAGGAGAGTCTAATTTACGTTTGAATAAATATTTTATACTTGTTGAGTCTGCTTGATTAAGTATTTAGTTTTCCTTCATGTATATAACTCTAACTGAGATAATTTCTTCATTTCTGTCCGAATAGTGGTAAACAAACACCATTTTATTCTCACAGGAGCTACATTAATTCCCGTATGTTTTAGAAAAACTAAACATGATGAGCTCTTAAATGTTCACCACCTTTCAATTCTTCAGAATTGAAATTTAAATGCTGTGCTATATTATTTCACTCTTCAATTTAAACCAATTTATTAATTCGAAAAAGTGTTTAATGCTTTTAATTATGTTCTGTTCTGTTCAATAAGGTGGCGAAATTACATAGTGTGATAGGCACAGAATAACAATGGAGACAACAACATTTTAAAATGTGAGATAAACTTTAATTTGAGACGCAAACAATGGTGACGAAGTGTGGCATGTTAGTTGTCTCTGCATGTAGATCTTTATCCTCAATGCATTATGCAATTGCACGGATTAGCGGTATTGTTCTAAGGGCAATTTGATAAGATCCCCCGCGGTTTGTGGCTTTGGTATTTTTATGTCCCCCCTCTTCAGTCAGATAAACTAATCAGTCAGATCTATAATACTTTATGTGGCAAGCTAGGGAAAATGTTGCCGGAAGTCTGGTTTCAAATATGGCATTCAAAATAACAGGAGGTCATTTCCAATGGAGATCACCTAGTTTTGGGAACGGCCTATAGTTGTAGTGATATAAAAGCAATTGTCTCGTTATCAGTGTCGCAGAATAGATTTTGTTCAATATCAATTTGTAATGCCGGTTGCTTAGGAATTGTACAATTAACAGTTCTATTTAAATGTCACATTGCCGTGGTAATGGATTTTATTATCAAAGTAGTGTTTTAGTTGCAGGAAACGAGGTCTTCTGCTGGAAAAAATGGCTTGGAAGCGCAATTGTTTGAAATTCGAATAAGACATCATACATTGAATAGACTGTTTTATTATTACCGTAAACAATTGTTTAATATGCAGTATAACATACATGCCATATGTTCCGGATCGTCCGGGATTTTCTCGGAAATGCAGTGCCAGTCCCACAGTCCCGGAATTAATTCCTATGTCCCTGAAATCATAAAAACTGTGCATACCTATATTAGATTAACTTTTGACAGACCAGTAATCCCCTAATATGTCCCCAAGGCAATGCATACTCGATTAGGCAACGTGTCATAAACGAGCAATAAACAGCAGTTGTCACACTGCATTCTTAAGCTGCAATAAGTCACAGAATAGCCCCGCCTTCAAGGCACAGAACAATCAATATTGGCCAATTAAAACGCCGAGTTATTTTAGTGTGCCAATGCTGTGAACAGTCGACCAATCAGCGTAATAAACATTGATACACGCATTAGTAAGTGTATACATACACTAAGAGTAACGAAAGAGTACTTATAATCTCGACCATAAATAAAAGTAGTTTACTCAGTGGTTTCGGTTGTTCACAATAACGGCAGTTAGTCCACAACCTAATTAAGGCACTGTTTTAAATTACTTTCCTTAAAATTTTGGGTAAAATAGTCATAAACACAAATTTTTTAAATGTCTGCTGGCACCAATGACGTCATGTTCCTCGCATATAGAAGTGTCAACTGGCAATAAAAACTCCATAGTGAAAAACCTTTGAAATCTTTACTTTTTAGCTCACCTGAGCACAACGTGCTCATGGTGAGCTTTTGTGATTGCCTGTTGTCCGTCATGCTTCCTCAACATTTATCTTGTGAACACTCTAGAGGCCACATTTATTGGCCAATCTTTATGAAACTTGGTCAAAACATTTGTCCCAATAATATCTCGTCTGAGTTCGAAACTGGGTCATGTGGGGTCAAAAATTAGGTCACTAGGTCAAATTGAAGAAAAAGCTTGTGAACACTCTAGAAGTCACATTTTGTGCCCAATCAACATAAAACTTGCTCAGAACATTTGTTCTAATGATATCTTGGCCGAGTTCGAAAATGGTTCCTATCCATTGAAAAACATTGCTTGCCAGGGGGCGGGGCAGTTTTCCTTAAATGGCTATAGAAAAAGCTTGTGAACTCTCTACAAGTCACAATTTCTGCCCAATCAACATAAAACTTGCTCAGAACCTTTGTTCTTATGATATCTCGTCCGAGTTAGAAAATGGTTCCGCTCCATTGAAAAACATGGCCGCCAGGGGGCGGGGCAGTTTTCATTATATGGCTATATAAAAAGCTTGTGAACACTCTAGAAGTCACATTTTTTGCCTAATCAACATGAAACTTGCTCAGAACATTAGTTCTTATGATATCTCAGATGAGTTCGAAAATGGTTCCAGTCCGTTTAAAAACATGGCCGCCAGGGGGAAGGTCAGTTTTCCTTATATGGCTTTAGGAAAAGCTTGTGAACACTCTAGAAGTCACATTTTTTGCCAAATCTTCATGAAACTTGGTCAGAACATTTGTCCCAATAATAACTCAGCGGAGTTGGAATCTGGGTCATGTAGGGTCAAAAACTAGGTTACTAGGTCAAATTGAAGAAAAAGCTTGTGAACATTCTAGAAGTCACATTTTTTGCCCAATTTTCATGAAATTTGGTCAGAACATTTTTCCCAATGATATCTCGACCGAGTTTGAATCTGGGTCATGTGGGGTCAAAAACTAGGTCACTATATCAAATTGAAGAAAAAGCTTGTTAACACTCTAGAAGTCACATATTTGCCCAATCTTCATGAAACTTGGTAAGAACATTTGTCCTAATGATATCTTGGCCGATTTTGAATCTGGGTAATGTGGGGTCAAAAATTAGGTCACTAGGTAAAATTGAAGAAAAAGATTGTTAACACTCTAGAAGTCAGATTTTTTGCCCAATCTTTATGAAACTTGGTCAGAACATTTGTCCCAATGGTATCTCAGCCAAGTTCGAATCTGGGTCATGTGGGGTTGAAAACTAAGTCACTAGGTCAAATTGAAGAAAAAGCTTCACTTTCAATATTTACTCCACAATTTTGAATGTCTGTTGTCACTTAAGTTTTTCAAACCAGTCTGCTTTTCCATCAGTCCGTATCAGTATATCCATATCGGTATAAAAATCAAACACATGGACAATTGTTCGACTAATGAAACTCAGGTGAGAAACCCAGGGCCATTTGGCCCTCTTGTTGTATGTAAGTTTTGTAATGCAGTAACTTTGCGATCTTTAGCATTTTAATTAATATTTTTATTGCTAAGAGTTCTTAGAACAATAAAAAAAAAAATCATGAAAAATAATTTAATTTCATACATGTCCGGATAATCAGTAAAAATCCTGGAAATTCGCAGGCATAGTCCCGGAAATGATCCAGAAATGTATGGCATGTATGCAGTATAAACTGTGTTGTAAGTAAATGTTTTTCGTGGTATTCATAACAGTGGACGTTGCATTCATTCACATTGAAAACTAAAAAAATAAGTTTTAAAGAAAACGTTATTATCAGTATTATTTGAGTTTTGAGTCATATATGACAATTTTCAGTGTTTTTTGAGGCCATAGGGTACAAGGTTAAGGTTTCTAACCCAATATATAGGTCCTGTTCACCTAGCAATTTCTGGAATTGTATTAAACTGTGATATGTTTGTACAGGTACATAGATGGAGGTGTGAGTTCTGGATTCAACCATGTCGACAACACATTCAAGAAGCGACTCATGCAAGTCAAGGGAAAGCACCACGTCAGAGTTCAAGAGGTCGGTGTTGTCACCCTTGGGTTGACTTGTTATTATCTGCCTTCGTAAATCTTATATATTGTCTCCCTTTGTAAATCATATTTGTTGTCTCCCTTTTGTAGACTTTTGTTAATGTCCCCTTTGTGAATCTTGTTAGAAATTTTTTATTTTGTCTCCCTCGTCACTTCAAGACCATTTCCTGGGTAGAACCAGTACTTTGAGTCTTTTTTTATAAAGATCAGTCAAACATTCTCCTGGTAATAACTAAATTTGCAATCATTCAAAGAGGGCACCATATGCACAGGCTAATCCAGGATGGCCTTTTCCGCCTACAGTGGATTTATGTCTATAAAAGACTTCCTTGAAACAGAAAATATCATAAAAACGGAAAGTGTAATCCCGGATTAGCCTCCGGGACGACACTTTACGCACATGCATTAAGCCTCATGTTCATTTCTCTATCCAGGTGGACATGTCATTGTCGTCTATGAACAGTTGGGATGTGTTTTAACTGGACCTGTGTTCATTTCTCTATCCAGGTGGACATGTCATTGTCGTCTATGAACAGTGGGGATGTGTTCATACTGGACCCGGGGCAGTGTGTCCGTTTGATCTAGCTATATCTATGTTGATTTTCTACCCAGGTGGACATGTCATGGTCGTCTATGAACAGTGGGGATGTGTTCATACTGGACCTCGGGCAGATGGTGTACGTCTGGAATGGCAAGGACAGCTCCCGAACAGAGAGGATGAAGGTATAGCTTGGACACAATAACCTGACACTGACCTTTATGCATGAATATATTAATCAAAATGCTGATAGCATAGAACGGCATGTGAATGATGAGTGCAGTTTTGCTAAAAGGAAACATTTGTTTAAATGAAGTTCGATTTCCCACCTTTAAACCAGAGATCTATTAACAAACTTGATAGATCTTTGTTTAAACTTTATATTTCCCACCCTGAAACTTTATATTTTGGCTTCTAATACAATAGTATACGACATAATAATGAAAACTAATTTGTAAGTAACGAACAAATATCTTGTTCGAGCTAACTATCTTATGCAAACGGAATTATATACATGAAAGTTAACAAGACAATCTGCAAGGAACAGAACAACCGATGAAGTGTAGTAGTTAGGCGCACCGATTGTAAGTGCTTCTTAGCAAAAGATCTATAAATAAACATGTTTATATATAGATCTTTGTTCGTAGCCTACTGAGTCCAAAATAGATCATACGATGCAAGCTCTCGATTGTCCATAGTACAGTTTACAATTATTAAATTGCAGTAATTTCTTGTCAAAATATTCAGAATGAGAATTGGTAACAAGAAAAAACACTTTCGCAACTAGTCCAAAATAACTAATGTAGCGCATTTATTTGGTGGTCTTATTCCAGGACACTCCGGTAAATGTTTTGGTTACATACAAGTAAATAGCAAACGTAAAGTTATTTTTTAATAAATGACCTTTTTACAAACTGTAATTGTAATCAATCACATGATATGTATACACATTATGATACATATTACATACATTATCTTAAATAATTAAAATGTAAGAAAACGGGTGTGAAATTTTGCTGTTTTGAAGAAGGACCCATTCTGGTTTCGATTTACTGACTAATAGCCAGCAAAGAAAATAAGTAGTTTTCCACGATACCTGTTTTGGAAATTACCCTCTCAAAAGACCGTTGGCTTCAGCCAACAGTCTAAAAATCTGTCACACTGCATTTATAAGTTTCCGTATTGGATTCCAGTTAAATCGATGAAATAGTTTCCCACTAAAAATACTGTTACGGTATCGTTAAACTCGTGAAACATGTGCACAAATAAAACCAAATATGAATATAGGAAACAATTTGTGCACATAATTTATGCTAATAAGAGTTCAAAAGTGTCTGGTTAATTTGTCCGAGATATAGGGCTAATATTAGGGGCCAAAGGGAAAAAAGTAGGGGTGACATCAGAGGCCAATTTAGTGGCAACAATCGGGCTTTCATGGTATGGTCATATTTCCAAATGTGGTATGCTATTGTATGCATAAACAAGTACAGGCAAAACATTTACTGCTGCTTTCTTGCCCTGTATTTAGGACTGTGTTAACATACAAGTCCCATATTGATGTATTTTATTAATAAAAAAATAACATAGTTTTGCATTCGAAAATGGCAACTCCCAACCACACAGTAAAGCTGCATATTGTATATTCTGAGAGTAATTTGCTATTATGCTTGCTGATATGATCTGTCATTTATATTAGGCGTAAAAAAAATAATGTTACCCGACCTACCCTAAAAAAATTCTCCTCCCTAGAACATTGTATTGAGTGGGTCAGATATTTTTATTTTTTTTTTACTTTTTTCCACTAAGTAAATGTTTTTTGGATAAATAAGTGTTTTGTTTTGATAGTGTCCACTTTAAAACAATGTTTTATGATGTTAGAGATATGTTTTGAGTATTTTTTTCAGTTTTAGAATCTTCAAGTTGACCATTTACCAAATAAGAAATAATAATGATAATAAAAATAATTCCTAACCTACCTTCCCTGTTTTTTTTGGGCATGTAACCTGAAACAAACATATATTTTTTTACGCCTTAAAGACGATTTCTAAAAAAAATTCACTTCCATGAACATTTTTCATTTTCACACATTTTGCAGATTGTCCAATGCCTAATACATTGAAACCATAACAAATGGGGGTCACTGAATTAGGTTTTTTGGAAAATGCATGTAAATGACTTACCCATAAATGCATTTAAGAAATGATTTGTGTCGTTTTTATTTTAGCAAAAAATAGTATTGACCATTGATTAAACATAACTGCATTTTATTGGTTGAAATGGCTTATTGTAAGAAATCAATCCATTACATGGTGTTTAAAAGGTGGCTACGAATGCGCATTTAAGCAACACCTTTTAAGAATAGAGAATGTTAACTACAGTTTTATAAGCATCATAATCACATCTTTAATGTACAGAGTCCTGGTGTTTCTGTTCATGATTTGCTGTGCAGGGCTGTAGCCTGTTGATTGCTGGGTTGTATTGCGAAAATTAAACACACTTGCGTTGTCTGAAATAACGGTTTCTGGAATACCGTGTCCAGCAAAATGTTGCTTCAGTTTTGCTATGATTCGTTTGGAGGTCGTTTCCTTGAGCTTGTCAATTTCAAAGAAGTTACTGAAATAATCTACGGTAACCAAATAGTCATTGTCGTTGAATGTAAATACATCAGTTCCGAACTTTGCTCATGGGCGATCTGGTAGTTCGTGACTTATCATTGGCTCTTTGCACTGTTTTTGCTCAAACGATTGGCATGTATCGCATTGGCTAATGTAGTCTTTATCTGACTGGTCATGTTTGGCCAATACACACAACTTCTGGCGCGTTGGAGACATCTTTGTACACTGATATGTGTATGTATTTGGTGGATAATTTTCTTTCTCATGCTTTGAGGAATGTTACAACGGCCGCCACGGAATAATATTCCATCTCGAACGGAATAATATGGCATAGCTTTGTGTGGTGTGTTTCTCCAACCATCGCGTATTTGTTTACTGACCTTCACCATTTGTTTACTGACCTTCGCAAAGTCGGGTCTTCACGGGTTGCCTTCTGGATTCGCAGTTGTCTTTCCTTTGACACTGCCAGATAATCGCGCATGTTTGTTGCTTCTATTTCCTTTTATAATCCGTAAGCAATACTTCTTCTTTCTTGGTTGCACAGCCTTTGCTTAGATATGCTCTTGAAAGCTTATCCAAAATATTCTCTGGAGACGCTTTGGTGCTCGGATCAATGGCTTTTTGCAGATGATTTCCAGTGGTTTGTGGTCACTCTCCACCAGTACTTTTCGACCATAAGAGTAAACTGATGAAATTTTTTCGAAAAATAATAACACGGCGAGTAGTTCCTTCTCTATGTGTGCGTAGTTCTGCTTGGTTTGCTTAAATGTGCGGCTTGCAAACGTTTATGTGTTTCGGATTCTTCAGTAGCAAATTCCACTTTCCAGGTGCTTTCATTTCTGATTTATTGTACATTTTCAGAGTTGAGTCGCACGCGGTAATTTGATCTGCCGGTACACACGACCTAGGTAGAATGTTCGCTGTTGCTCCGCTATCTAATTGAAATTTAATTGTTTTTGGCAAGCTGACTGACAACATGTTAGCGTTGATTTTCGATTGAATTTTCCCAGTGTTATTGTCAAAACCTCATCGTCACTTTCTGTGCTTCAAATGTCAAACTGTTTAACGTGTGGTCTGCTGCGTGAGCGTTTGTTTGTTTTAAATTTGCTGGACAGACATTCCGACGCATAGTGGTTATATCGACCGCACTTTAAGCATGTTTTTCCATACGCTCCACAATTACCAGGCTTGCAAAATTTACCTCAGTACTTGCATTTTGCATTTGCATGTGCGCTTTGCTTGTGTTTCTTTGGCAGTTTTGCTTGTTTGGCTTTGCTTATGGCCTGTACATCCTCTGTCTGCTGGCTAGATTTGAGGAGTTTCACTTTGCTTTGTGACGCTTCAGTTGCGCGACACATATCAATGCATCTTTCCAATGTCAATTTATCATTCTGTTTTTCCGTGTGCGCGTTCTATTGTCTTTTATCCCTAACACTTACCTATCCTTGATGATGTCTTCGGTTAAATCACCGTATTCGCATGTTTTCGATAATATCCTTGCTCTAGAAAGATACTTGTCAAACGTTTCGCTGTCCTTTTGCATACATGTGTTGCAAAACGTAGCGCTCAAAGGTAACGTTGGTTTTCCCAACACACAATGACTCGATTCGCTTAATTAATTTGGCTATTTCATCCTTTTGCTCGTTACGCTCGAAGTGAAAACCGTCAATAACGTCCATCGCCTCTGGTCCGATGCATGTAAGAAACGTGGCCGCATGTAGGTCTTTCGCCTTATTGACGAGACCTGTCGCTTTTTCCTAGTTTAGCCAAGTCCGATGGAACTTTTTCCAATTTGTGGCAATATTCCCATCCATTTCCAGCCTTCCGGGAAACGGTATTAGCGACGGAACAGCCATGGACGCAGGCACCGCCACTGCTTCAGCATGTACACTCATTATTGCAGTTAATCCAATTAACACTAGTGCATGTCCTAATTGTTAATTGTTTCTTGTAGCTTCTTTTTACACCGTGTTTAAAAGGTGGCTACGAATGTGCATTTAAGAAACACGTTTTAAGAATAGAGAATATTAACTACAGTTTTATAAGCATCTATTAAGTACAGCGTCATAGGCACAACTGACTCGCATTCCCAGAGCATGCATGGCTATATGATATTTATAGAACAATGACAGCATCTAAATGTCAAGCGAACACAATACTGTTAAACATGGTGAAAAAAAAAAAATTATATTTGCCAAAAATGCTTCATCCATTTTTTTGCTAAAAATATCTACATTTTGTAATCGTATGATATACAAGCATGGTTTTGACTGTAGAAAAAAATTTGTTCCAGAAATCGCCATGCTTGTTTTCGAGAAAAAATAGATAGTTTACTTGTACGTATTGGATATTTTTCTGTAAAAGACAGGATGGAATGACAGTCGTTATTTATAACAATACACTTGTAAAAGTTAATACATAGCTAAATATTATACTTAATCATTTTAGTAACAGCAGTTCATTATAACTATGTACAAAAAGTTATTAGAGCCAAAACACTTTCACATTAATTTAATTGTTAGCAAGTTTACAGCTATATGCAAGTTCAATATTCAGGCTGCGCGTTCCTACTCTCGAATTCAGTGTATGAACAAACTTTCATATATAATCGAGTTATTATTAATATATTCGATTCTAGTTGATAATTGCAGTGTACACAGTATTTAACAAATATTATTATCTGTCAAGACTCTTCACACTTTGAAGATTTTAATGAACTTCAGTGATGCGTGAAAAGATGTGCAGAAACAAACTACCAAAATTGTCTTTAAACATGCTGTCAGCTAGTCTTGTAATTTTGCACCAATAAAAAATATTAATATAGAATTAGTTATGATCGGCTGTGTTTACCTGAATAATTTACATTGAAAAACACCAAACATAACTGTCATTGTTAGTTCACATGTATTTGTCCAGGGTTTAGAGCAGGCGAGGGTGTACAGAGACGAGAGGTCAAAGGTCAACATCGTCTGTGTGGAGGAGGGGGAGGAGAAGGACATGGCAGAAAACGAGGTCAAGGTCAGGGTCGTTATGTTCATAGAGATATTTCCTTCTTCCAATTGTTTAAGTCTTTCTTTCTGAATGTGTAAACGACAAGTTATTAGTCAGGTGCTACAGTTATGTAATGATAGAGGTTTTCAGACAATATTTTACTGTTATTTAAAATAAACATGTACTGATTTTTAGAAATATTCACTTTGGCATTTACAATATTTCTCCAGGGCATAACTGTCCAGCATGGATGGATTTTCAAATTACTTGCAGAAGTGAAAAGCATTATGAGACGATGTGTGTAGCGCATGAACCAGGTTCCTTGGACCATGGCCAATGTCACAATTCAAGGTCATATATAGGAAATAGAGCATAATTTTGTCTAGCGTGGGAGGATTTTCAAATGATACACTGGTACACTATCACCCATGTTTCACTCCTCTGCCTCTAGATGTGGGACGCACACCTGCCCCTGAAGGAGAAGTCGGTGGCGCCGGCAAGCGCGGGTGGCGCTGACGAGGCTGCTGAGCGCCAGGGCACTGCAAGCATCAAACTGTACCGGTGTACCGAGGAGGAGGGGACTCTCAAGGTGTCAGAGGTCAAGTCTGGGCCCCTAGTCAAGGCTGACCTTGACTCTAGTGTAAGTAACACATTATCCATTGGTTTTCAGTTGATTTCTGAGCACAGGAAGGGACTTCCAAGGTGTCAGAGGTCAAGTCTGGGCCCCTAGTCAAGGCTGACCTTGACTCTAGTGTAAGTAACACATTATCCATTGGTTTTCAGTTGATTTCTGAGCACAGGAAGGGACTTCCAAGGTGTCAAGAGGTCAAGTCTGGGCCCCTAGTCAAGGCTGACCTTGACTCAAGTCAAGGCTGACCTTGACTCTAGTGTAATTTATATAATAAAGTATGCGAGGGTTAAAGGTAAAGACATGTGTGAATTTATGTTTGGTGTCCTAGGTCAAGTCTGGGCTCATTGTCAAGGCTGACCTGGACTCTAGTGTAAGTAATACCTTTAACCATTGGTGTAGGTTTTCAGTTGATGTTTTTGCTAAGGAAGGGACATTCTAGGTGTTAATTGGTCAAATTTGGGCCGATTGTATTTTATATGATAACATAATTATGGCCCACATTGAAGATGGCAGGGTATATTGGTTTGCTAATGTCGGTCTGTCAATCTGTCTGTTGGTAGACCACTTTCATTTCCACTGCCTAAGTCCAACAGTTGTCATCTGATCTTCATCAAACTTTATGTTTGTGGTCATAATATCTACATTAAGTTCGATAATCAGCAAAATCACCCCAGAAATTGCGGATTTATGGCTTTTGAATAATCTACATCGGCCTTTTTAGCCGTTTTGGTTCTCTAAGTCCCAACAGTTTGTTTACCAATCTTGGTAAATATCTTGGGCATAATATCTCAAATAAGTTTGATAATCAACCAAATTGTCCCAGTAACTGTGGAGTTATGACTCTTGATTATCTAAAATAGCCTTTTTAGCTGCTTTAACCTACAGTGGGGCATAACTGTTTTACTAACAACTCTTTTTATATATTATAATTGAGGGGCGTCATGAGAAAACCAGTCTTAATGCATTTGCTTAAAGTGTCGTCCCGGATCAGCCTTTGCAGTCTGCACAGGCCAATCCGGGACGGCACTTTCCGCTTTTCTGGTTTTTTCTGTTTCAAGGAAGTCTCTTCTAACCATTATTTCACTTAAGGCGGAAAGTGCCGTCCTGGATCAGCCTGTGCAGACTCCACAGGCTGATCCGGGACGACACTTTACGCAAATGCATTAAGCCCGGTTTTCCCATGACACGCCTCAATTATAAATGCACTTTAATATCAGCAATAAAACTTAAGACATTATACTACTAGTAGTTACTAAGAAACAAGTTAAGGAATTAGTAACAAAAGCAGATGTGGTTAATAATAAATACCTATTTCTAGTTGGTGAAACTACACATGGTTGTTTGCCGTTGGGCTTTAAATATTTTCAATTTACGCAGGAGGTTTATCAGTTACACCTTTAACGCGTATTCAACGCTGCGGTATTGGCACCATACTTTTTGTCTGCGTTTAAAACTTTTTTCATACATTTGAAAATACAGAAAATATACACTAAAATTACAGAAACAAGTGTATTTTTCTGCATTTTTCCAGCATTAACACACTTAAGTTAGAAAGATCCTAATGACTTCGGAAATACTCGCGAAATATCGGTTACCTTCGGCCCATTCGCCACTAACCGTAAATCTAATCGATCTGATCCGAAACAGAAATTATTTTCGCGAAATAAACATTACTTTTCGAAAGTTGATTTATTTTCATTTAAATGTGTGAAAGAAATGCTTATTTGTCTTTAAAGATGAAAGTTAAAATGCAGTTTGAAGAAAAACAAGGTACTCTGACATGGGGAATACCTTCAAATGATGTCATTGTTGGGAATTTCTGTTTACATTTAATCATGACATTTTCGCTATATTTCTGGAGTATTTCCTTACATTTAAGTTAAAATAGTTATAAATAAACGTCCACGGATTATTAGTATTATTGAACATAATTATTCGTATATAAAAACATATCTGCGTAAAGGAGATACGTGCTCCTTGCTGTGAAATAACATTCATTCACACCAAAAACTTTGAAAAATAGTCGGTTAAGATGAGTGGAGAGGGGGACGTCGGGTGATCGAGTTTGGAGATCTACCGCTGTGAAAAACATCGGAAAATTATGTATGGGCGAAATGATAAGAATGGTCCAAGAGACACCTTTTTATCCAAAAACAGTGACATTTTACCAATAGTCACACGCTTCAAGAATAGTCATGATGAAGTTATGACACAGATTTGCCAGTTTTTTAAAACTCTTGTTAACCCAATGAAATGAAAATGTCCATTGAATTTTTTACAACACACACTTATAAAAAATGTTTATTATTTTTCTGAATTTGGTTACCAAGGATATGTGAACCTCAGCTAGTTACATTTGTATTTAAAATGTTACACAAAACACTATTTCTTTAACATTAATGCAAAAATAAATCATTTAATATCGATACTGCTAATAGATTATAATTATAACAGAAAAAAAATATTTTAACATAGAAGGAAAATATTTGCTTTTTTACATGTCTTATTTTACATATTTTTTTTATAACATAGGGTTGCTTCAGTCCAAATGTTATACCTTGAGATTTTTGTGGTGAACCTATGTCAATTTATACCCTTTTCCTCTCGGATAAGGTTATATTATATTTTGGTATTACTGATTTTGACATACTATGAAATAAAAGTTTAAAAAAATACAATAATTGGTGTTTGGCATATTTTTACTGTAGTGAAATCTGTAGTTTTTACCATATGCTTAGCCAAATTTAATGTAATAAGTATTGTTGGTCAACTTTAGTACTTATGTTTGTTATACTTGTTCATAAGATACACCTTTAACGTATAAATTAAAGCTATTTGGGAATAAATAAAATACATTTTGACAATATGTCAGTCATTTTTGTAAGTGTATCCCATCAGAATTTTAGGTTGAAGTAGAAAAATGAGGGGTTATAAGAAAAATCGCATTTTTGTCAAAACGTGTGGTTAGATTTTGTTTATATTTCACAGTTTAGTCTCATAATAGATTTAATTTTCAAAGATAAGAAGAAAATCAAGGTCTGAAAAAAGTCCCATTAGGGTCTTTCTACCTTAAGTGCATTTTATCTTGCAAAAATACACTTTTGTGAAAAATGCAGAAAAAATAAAGAAAGAGTACACTTAGTGTACTTCAAGTGTATTTAATGCGCATTTAACGCAGACAAAATACGGTGCCAATACCGCAGCGTTGAATACACGTAAACTGCGTATTAAATACACTTGTTAGAGAAGGTGATTAAAAACACTGCATGGATGTTTGATTTGTTTCAGGACTCGTACATTATTGATAATGGTGCCGCAGGAATCTGGGCATGGATCGGAAAGAACTCCACAAAGAAGGAGAAGAGTGAGGCAATGAGGAATGCCCTGGTATGAGCATATTAATAATTTTCAAAATATTTGCCCTGGTAGGAGCATATTATTAATTTTCAAAGTATATGTCCTGGTACGAGCATATTATTAATTTTCAAAATATATGTCCTGGTATACGATTTAAAAATCAGTTTGAAATAATATACGCTGGTTTAAGTATAGGAACCAATGATTTAAAAAAAAAAATAATTAAATGAGCATAATAAACCATTATTTTGAAATTATATTCCCTGGTATAAACATATTAAATATAAGTTTCAAAATATAATTGTAATAGGTCAATGTATATACAGAGTATAGAATTGCTATATAATTATAATATTTTGTGAAATAGTAAGTCAGTTATTGATGAAATTATCTGTGAAATAGTTATTGATATAATAATCTGTGGAATAATCTGTTACATATTAAGACAAAATCTATAAAATTATATGAGGCACGTTGTGGGAAAACCAGGCTTAATGCATGTGCGTAAAGTGTCGTCCTGGACCAGCCTGTGCAGTCCGCACAGGCTTATCCGGGAGGGCACTTTCCGCCTACAGTGGATTTATGTTTAGAAGAGACTTCCATGAAACAGAAAATACCATAAAAGCGGAAAGTGCCATCCTGGATTAGCCAGTGCGGACTGCACAGGCTAATCCGGGACAACACTTAACGCACATGCATGAATTTGTGAATCCTTTTTACAAACGCACATCCAGGGTTTCATCAAGAAGAAGGGCCTCCCCAACAGTACAAGCGTGACCCGGGTGATTGAGGGAGGGGAGCCCGGCGACTTCAAGAACCTCTTCAAGTCCTGGCCCATCCCCGTGGCAACCGGGAAGGCATACAACAACAACAAGATTGGTGAGCAATAAGGCAGGGTCCAATTTCTTTAATTTAAATAACCGACTTTAAATATCATTAATTGTGATATAACTGGCTTACATTTTTCATTCAAAATGTAAAGATATTTATGCTTTCTGTTACAAACCACTAAATTTTGAAAGAGTTATGGCCCCTTTTCGACGAAAATCCTCAAAAACACAGTTTCTGGATAATAACTCAAGAAAGGCTTGACATATTCAAATAATTTTTGGTACACTTGTGTAACATCATAAAATACAGGTCAGGTTCAACTTTGGTTACAAACCACTAAATTTATGCAGAGTTATGGCTCCTTTTCGATTAAAATTCCCTAAAAACACAGTAACTCATAAAAGGCTTCACTATTTGATTTATTTTATGTAAATAGGTGTAACATCATAATACCATTTAAGTTCGACTTCGGTTACAACCCACTAAATTTTGACAGTGTTATGGCCCCTTTTCGACTTAATTTCCCTAACAACATGGTTTCTGTATGATATAGAAAGGCTTGACATATTCAAATAATTTTTAGTACACGTGTAATATCTTAAAATACTGGTCAATTTCAGCATTGGTTACAAACCACTAAATGTTGATGGATTTATGGCCCATATTAAACTTAAATTTTTCTAAATACACTTTCCATATGTTGTTCGGACATACTTATATTATTTTTGGTACATTGGTGTAACATCATAAACTACAATTTCTTTTCAATAAATACACTGTTTCTGGATGATAACTGAAGAAAGGCTTTAAACATTTTTATGGAGAGCATGTCCACACACTTTTTTTTTCACCGTAAACAAATGCCTGGACTGCTATCTCACCAGTGACATAAAGTTACTGCTACCGTTTGTTACAATTTGAAAAGAACATTATGTGAGTATGAATCTTATATTGTTCTTAGTTTTTACACAATTCATTTTCTGTCACATGGCGCCAGTCAGATTGAGTTCAATGAAAACTTAGCATTTTCTTACCTTTATACCTAAAATATTGTTTTTTACGACTTTGTTCCAAAGCAAGTTCACAAATGGCAGTAACTGTTGTTAATAATTTTCAATTCTTATTAAGCAAATTTTTCGAATAAAAATTTCGGTTATTAGATTGGGGTATGTCGTTGGGCGGGCTGGCGTTTGGGTGGGCTGCGTCAACTCTTCGTTTCAGCTCTCTAACTGGAGAACACATTGAGCTATTAAAATGAAATTTCATACATACATACCTTATATCGAGACCTCACTTGGGATTGCATATGGGGTGGGTAAGGTCAAAGTCAAGGTCACTGTTTAATAAAAATAGGAAAACGGTTTCCGCTCAATAACTTGAGAACGCATAGAGATATTTTAATGAAACTTAAGACATAGATACCTTATATCAAGACCTCGCTTGGGAGTGCATATGGGGTGGGTGGGGTTTAGGTCAAGGTTACGGTTGCTAAAAATAGAAAAATGGTTTCCGCTCAATAACTTTAGAATGCATCAAGATATTTTAATGAAACTTCACACATAGATAACGTATATCGAGACCTCACTTGGGATTGCATATGGGGTGGGTGAGGTCAAGGTCACCATTACTAAAAATAGAAAACAGTTTCCGCTGAATAACTTGAGAACGCATCAATATATATAAATGAAATTTCATGCGTAGATACCTTCAGGGATCATATTATTTTTGGTTTTGCGGGTCTGAGACCAGTTGGGTTTGAAAAGGACAGATTGAAATGATTGGTATTTGGGCCAACCAGTTTTCTTAAAATTATCCAGTCACTATAAAAATAGTGATAATCCCCTGATTTCAATACACAGTACACACATTTTATGGCTCAAACACACTGTAGGTGCGAACGCCGGTTGATCAGTGATGGGTGAATGACCCTAGTCGTGTCGCTATCGATCGATAATTGGAGTGCTTTTGCTGTAGCTTGTTGACTGTTGTTATATTACTGACACCAATCAATCTCAGAGTGTACTTCTCCACGATAAAATCGTGTCCGGTTACTATAGAGACTGATAATAGCAGCCGCATGTAATCCTCATGGAAAACGTGCATTTGCTGCAATTAATTTTATGTACTGTGCTGCATAATAGTAATATGAAATCGAACTAAACATCGTAGTAAAAACATAACGCAATACAATTAAACTTTACTTGTTAGTTGGCTTAATTGACGTTCATGAAATCACAGAGTTAATTTTAAAGTACAAAGTGACCATATTGTATTACATATTATATTTTAACTTTAGTTCAGCAAAACTAAAACAACAGACATAGAAAGTATATTGAAGATTAAGGTATGGAAAGTTTGTAGTTTATAATTATAATTACAATACACAATTTTGGACATACCTTATTTTACACTTGATTCGGATACAGAATGGGCGTTTTTATTGTACCGTTTGAATTGCATTATCTTTAAATTTGTGTGAAGTTAAAACTAATAAAAGACATAGAAATGAAAATTTATTGAAATCTGAGGTTTGAAAACTGTGAAGTTAATATTTATACTTCAAAATACTCATGTTCGGACATGCACCATTTTCGGATACACACAATTCTGATACAACATGAGCTTGATCTGTGGACCTCAGGACCGATTGACTTTCTAGAAAAGTATGAATCCTGGATACCGTATATTCAAACCTAGCTTGGGATTGCATATGGGGTGGGTGGGGTCAAGGTCATCGTTACTATAAATAGAAAAATGGTTTCTGCTCAATAACTTGAGAGTCCATCAAGATATTTAAATGGAATTTCATACATAGATACCTTATATTGAGACCTCGCTTGGGATTGCATATGGGGTAGGTGGGGTCAATGTCATCGTTACTAAAAATAGGAAGACGGTTTCCACTCAATAACTTGAAAACACATTGAGATATTTTAATGAAACTTCATACATAGATACTTTATATTAAAGCATTCTCATTGGGTACATTTCATTCAAAAGGATGCCATTGTTTTGTGACAGTGCCATATTGTGGGGGTATATTCGTCACTCTTGTGACAATTCTAGTTAACAGTTGAAAATAGATCATTGTAAAGTTGAAGAAATACAAAGTAGCATGTTTGAAATAAGCTTTTAATTAATAACTTATTTTACAGCAATAACACAGGCAACAATATCAGGGGTCGTTATTTCATGACATAATCACATTTGAAACTGTAAAACAACAGAGTAGCAAGTTATAGGGCATTTTTTGTAATGGCTGTTTACCGGCATGCGCAGCGTGTAATGTGCGCAGATAAAAAAAGCATAGAACCAGGACATGATATTAATAGCCCAAAAATGTAACATTCATGATTGGAAAAACCGGAATTTCATGAATATCAAATAAATTTCAGTTTGCCAACCACTGCCTTGACCTATGAAATTGTGCTTATTTATAGATCATATAATAATGCAATATATTACAAATGCCTGCATGATCATTTCTTTTGATTCCAGCTAAGACGGTACAGACTAAGTTTGATGCGAGTACACTGCACAGCAACCCAGCGCTGGCCGCACAGACCCAGATGGTGGACGATGGGTCCGGCAAGACAGAGGTACGGCTTGCTGACCGGAGTGCACTATAATTAAGAAATATTTTTATATTTATCGTTGTTTATCAGCCAATAAACAACGATTTGGAGTTCTAAAATGCAAAGGAATTTAACCATAAGGGAGTTAGCCAGTACGACAAAGAGTTGTTTATCGGCCGATAAACAACGATAATGCAAAAATTATTTTCATTCTAACATGATTTGACAAATATTTTTACAATTGTAATTAGAACTATATTTTACTATGCTCCGCTCAGAATCGGGACTACTTTTTGCCTTGTTTATTGGATAGTTTAACAACAATAATTTTCTCGTTTACCTATGGAAAAATTATCATGTTAGAATAATACTTAATTCGTAACAAAGTGAATTTCGAGGGTTGAGCATGAAACTATTGTATCTGATATTGACATGTTTAGGGACCAATTTGGGACCTGAAATTTGGCCTCATTCCCCAGCTTAAAAATTGTATATTTTTCCCCTATTTTTACCTTGAAATTCCCCTCAGAATGCTAGCTTCATTTTAAAAAAATCACCAAAATCAGACAAAAATTGACAAAGATAGAAGAATTTGTGTAAACAGTCCCAGCAATTTTTCATAAAACCAAGTTTGTGCATAATCGGAGTTATCATTTGTAGCAAAATGATTAATTAGTTTATGTTGTATAACAGAGTGGAATATAAACCTGTAATAATGATTTTACACTTTTTCCATAAAATTCCCCATCTGAAGGGCCCCGCCACCTTTCCCCCAAGGGTGAAAAAAAACACTGCAACAGTTTTACGCTCAACACTTTATTCATAAATGTGGTTGGTATAACAATACAATATTTAATGGCCATTCTCTCAGATGTTAAGTGTGACAGTCTGTAGCAAATGACTGGCGGAAAAAACATTATAAATACATGATTTTATACATAGATCAAATAGAATATTGTAATTTGATATAAGTAATTAATCAAGGGGAAAGACCTGGCATTTAAACACCATGTATGGCCTGGCTAGCTCATTAGGTAGAGCGCTGGACTGTCAATCGTGAGTTTGAACCCCCAGCCTGGCCACATAACTTGTGTGGGGGTTGGTGATGATTTCAATTATTTCTACAGCCATTCTCCCCCTATCTCTGATTTAAGTAGGGCAGTTGTCATGTACTGGCATAAGTATGTGCACTTAGTACAAGTATACTGATTAGATCGGCTAAGTTTGCCTAGGAAAAATGTGATAAGATTAACTGACCGCCATGGGCATGACTGAAATACTGTTAAAAACGGCGAAAAAATTCAAACGCACACACACACCATGTACAGGTAAAGGTCTCAAATGTGTTTCATGAACTGTGGTATAAGGTTTCAGGCAGGAGTGAGCAAAATTTAATTGAGGCAGTTCGTGAGAAAACCAGGCTTAATGCACGTACGTAAAGTGTCGTCCTTGATCCGGGACAGCAGATTCTGCCTACAGTGGATTTATGTTTAGAAGAGACTTCCTTGAAATAGAAAATACCATAAAAGCGGAAAGTGTCGTCCCGGATCAGCCTGTGCAGACTGCACAGGCTGATCCGGGACGACACTTTACGCACGTGCATTAAGCCCGGTTTTCCCCCGACACCCCTCAATTAATTTAATACGAGTTTTCTTTGTTGATTGATGTTCGTAATTATCCAGTTACGATCATTAACAAATACATTAAAGTATGTCAAAGGTCAAGGTCACAATTCGAGGTCATAGATCAAATATTTGTTAGGAGCATAATATTCTCTTGCATGGAGGGATTTTCAAATAAGTTTGCAGAAATGATTAGTGTCAAGAGATGCTGTTTTGTGCACAATAGTGAGGTCTCTTGCATAAAGGTCAAATTATGATAAGGCGTAAAAAAAAAATATGTTTGTTTCAGGTAACAGTCCCAAAAAAAGTAGGATAGGTAGTTCGGGAAGTTAAAAATTGAAAAAATAAAATAATCTTACACAAAACATAGTTAGTATTGATATTTTGTGTACTTGATTGCCAGATCTGGAGAGTGGAAGGGTTTGACTTGAAGCCTATCCGCAGTCAGGACATTGGTCTGTTCTACGGGGGCGACTGCTACGTAATCCTGTACACGTATGAGGTGAATGGCAAGGAGAACTACATCATCTATTACTGGCAGGTGAGTACATACCCTTAGGCCAGAGTTTTTTATTTCTTGGTTCTCTGACATTTTTGGAAAAGTGTCTGGTTGGAGGAGGGAAAAAAAAACAACAAAAAAAACAGAATTGATTAAATTAATGACTAGAATTTCACAAATGGAAATGGGCAGTGATATTAGAATCTTAATACTTTATTACTTACAGAAATCATATTACACAACATTAACTTAATCACTACATGATAACCATTACATCGATATGTTTTTTTGCTTTCCGTGTAACAGGTTGAAACCGTTTCACAAGGTCATTTTTACGATATCGGTTACATTCTAAAGTTTTTATTTATTTTTTTGCGTTTGGAAAAAAATTGGGTCGGCGGATCCGAGAACCAAGAAATCAACAAACTCTCGCCTTATATAGTTGTAGGTCATACTGGTTGACCTTGACAAGTACAAGTGATAGGTCAGCAGTTGCAAAAGAAGGTCTGTGACTTCACATCCCTTCTCGAAAAAGTGTATTTAATATGCATTTAATGCATATTAAATGCTGCAGTATTGGCACCGTGTTTTTTCTGCGTTTAATGCGCATTTAATACACTTGAATATGCAGAAAAAATACACTTTTTTACAGAAACAAGTTTATTTTGTTCTGCATTTTTCCAGCATTAACACACTTAAGTGCATTTAACGTGTATTTTTCTCTTTGAAAATACACTATATCTTCAAAAACTACACTTAAGTGTATTTTAAGTGTATTTTCTAGTGCATTGATACATTTGTTTGTAAAAAATGCACAAAAAGTACAGAAAAAATACACTTAGTGTATTTAATGCACATTTAACGCAGAAAAAGCATGGTGCCAATACCGCAGCGTTTAATACACTTATCAAGAAGGGTAATGGTGAATGTTTGCCAATGAAATTGAAGGCTTATGTTAACAGCCATTTACATTGGCTATCTGAGTCTTAATTGAGTTCAAGAACTTTAGTTGGCAAGTGGCTGTGGCAAAGCATTTTCTTTTCATTATCTTGACGCTTATATATCACAGTCATTTTGGTTCGTCAATATTTTAAGTTAGAATTAAAATTTAGTTATTTATCTGGCATCCATCCCTTTCTTTTACATCATAAAAATAATGTGGCTTCATAATTAAATAGTGCATATCTAATTATTAAAGTGTACATCAATAATTATTTTCTGATTTTTAGTATGTTTCAGCTATATGAAACAAAATATCTGGATTGGTCCTGATTTATTGGTTTTGAGTACATATGATGTGTGCCATGGGAAAACTGGCTAAATGCAGGTGTGTTCAGTGTCGTCTCAGATCAGCCTGTGCAGTCTCATATAATTAAGTCCCAGTACAGAATTTGTCTATCATCTCAACACTTCACATTTTCAAGCATTTATCTCTGTTGCAGGGGTCAAAGTCGACAACCGATGAGAAGGGGACCTCGGCCCTGAAAGCAGTAGAGCTGGACAACAAGCTAGGTGGCGCTGCAGTACAGGTACCCTGGAAATATACAGTCCGGAATTATGGGTTGGCTGCCTGAAAATAAATGAGGCGTGTCGTGGAAAAAACAGGGATTAATGCATGTGCGTAAGAAGCACAGGCTAATCCAGGGCAACACTTTCCGCCTACAGTGAAAATATGTTAAAGACGTTCGCAACGGAAATAAAATATTTGGGTTAATTTCTCCTTTGCTGCATTTTTTGTTTATTTGTTTATTTATTTATTTTATTTATTTAATTATTTTTTTTTCTTTATTGTATATAGGTTACAATATACTAATTTCAATCAAGAAATGTATGGCTTTGTAAGTCTTTAAGTTCCAGTCCATGGTTAGTGTTAATGTAGTCCGTCAATAATCTCAATATCCTTACATACTGTCAAACCATAGAAAAACCAATTTAAAATCTACATATATTTTCAACCCACCTCGAAAGTTTTCACTTTGAAGACATAGTGTGAATGATAAAAAGGTTCACCAGCTAACATTTTCAGAGTCCACTATTTCCAAAACAAGCGCGTAGGCCTATACTTTGTATGACTGTTTCAGTTTTGGTATACATTGACACGTATCTAAGCCAGGTTGGAAGAAAATGTGAGATTTGGAACTTAATATATTCATACATTTGGTCGTATGTGTATGTTGATGTTTCAACTGGTATATTCTGTGCATTATCGTATTTGACCATCTCTAATGTTCATTCAAATAAATTGTTTTCATAGTAAAAGTTCATAGAGCAGATATGATAATCAAACAGACACTTACACAATCTATTTCCAAACTAATTAGTTCAGAAAAGATCCATTAAATATCTCCATTCAATTTTGAAAATTGATACGTTGTTTGCGTAAACAATGTTCAAACGAAACATGAAAAAGGCTGCACATGTACCCTATTTAAAGTATTTCTCAAAAAAGGTCGGTGACCCATTCTTTTTATTAATGTTTTTGTGTCAGCATATACATCGCTGCATGTATGTGCAAATATTTTATGAAAATCTGTCGTTTGGAACAAAATATATTAAGCATTTGATAAAAAATGACTTTTTAGAAAGCATTATTAGTACCCATTTGACCTACTTAAATGTCCAGTCAAATTCATTATTTTAACAGTAAATGTAGGTAGAGTATTTTTTATTATCAAAATACACGTGTATATTGCCAAACAAAACATAATATATTGCCAAACAAAACATAGTATATTGCCAAACAAAACATAGTATATTGCCAAACAAAACATAGTATATTGCCAAACAAAACATAGTATATTGCCAAACAAAACATAGTATATTGCCAAACAAAACATAGTATATTGCCAAACAAAACATAGTATATTGCCAAACAAAACATAGTATATTGCCAAACAAAACATGCGAAAACATTTCTGTTCAAAGAGCCATAACCTTGTTAGAAAAAAAAACTCTCCTATATATTTAAAACATTGATAAAAAAACCAAGCTGAAAAAAGGGGCTTTGACAGGTACCGTATTCAAAATCCAATATTTCCGGAACAAGGCCGGTGACCCCTATTTTTTAAGACTGTTTAGTTTCAGTATTCAATGACGCATTTAAGTGGGTTTATTAACAAAATCTGTCGTTTGGAACAAAAGATATTCGTATATACGATTATTTATTAATGTTTTCACAGGCATATTAAATGCATAATTATCCTAAAAGCGTCCATTAAAAGTCAATTTTTACAGGTAACTGTAGATAAAGCTTATTTTATCATTAAACTGCACTTGTATATAGCCAAACAAAACATTTAAACAAAACGCATTTAAAAATCCCCATCCTTTTTTTTTAATATGAATGTTTTGTATAATTTCACATTGCCATACAAACTGAAAAAGAGCTTCGACAGGTACCATATTCAAACCCAATATTTCCTCAACAAGGCCAGTGACCCCATATTTTATAAGACTGTTTTAGTTTTAGGATACATTGACGCATGTTTGTGCAAATTCTTAAGAAAATCTGTCGTTGGAAAGAAATTGAAAGAAATTGTTGTGAACGTCTTTAAGAAGAGACTTCCTTGAATCAGAAAATACCAAAAATACGGAAAGTGTCGTCCCGGATTAGCCTGTGCGGTTTTCCCACGACACGCCTCAAATCATTACTTTGGTTTAAACAAAAGGGTGTCCGAAAATTAAGAGTGTCCGAAGACTTAGGATTATTATGGTATTTAAAATGTGTCTATTCACACCACTCTGGCTGAGCGATGTTAAAACACATCTGGGTGAGCTTGTTTGACTTGGACATTTGGACTTTTAAATTGTATTCTTGAATGCATTGTATTTAATTTTGAATATCTCAACATTTGACTATCACAGTCTTTGTCATAACCCACTAGCTCTAATCACTGGGCTTTTGCTTTTGGTGTTCGGGCTTGTGGAAAGTTGTAGAGACTAGCCTGGTTGTCTTGTTGTTTTCCTTTCAGCAAACGATATAATCTCTAAATGAAAGTTGGTTGCAGGATCATTATACAAACATCCAGTTGGATAGTTTTTAAATTGCAATAATACATGGTATATCTGGTATTAACCCAAATATTGTCAAAGTTGCAATGTCAAGGTTTCTCATTGCTGATTTGTTGTTATTGTTGGTTACTGTTGTAAACATCATTCAGTGTATTTTATTGCAATTTTCTAGTTCCTTATTGCACACAAATGCGTATATTAAATAGTTCAGGCTTCTATAAGAGCTTTCTGGGTGATTTTGCTAAACAATTAGCCTAAATGGTAACAACTGCTATAACCAATATATAAATGTGGGGCGTCGTGAGAAAACCGGTCTTAATGCATGTGCGTAAAGTGTCGTCCCGGATCAGCCTGTGCAGTCCGCACAGGCTGATCCAGGACGGCACTTTCCGCCTAAAGTGGATTTATGGTTAGAAGAGACTTCCTTGAAGCAGAAAATACCATAAAAGCGGAAAGTGCCATCCCGGATTAGCCTGTGCGGACTGCACAGACTAATCCAGGACTACACTTTACGCACATGCATTAAGACCAGTTTTCCCACGATGCGCCACAAATGTGTTTATATTGTTTCCCTACAGGTACGGGTGGTACAAGGCAAGGAGCCCCAACACTTCATGTCCATGTTTGATGGCAAGATGATCATCTTCTCAGTATGTAGCACACCACAGTTTGCTTTTACAATTGAGGCGCGTTGTGGGAAAACCGGACTTAATGCATGTGTGTAAAGTGTCGTCCCAGATTAGCCTGTGCAGTCCGCACAGGCTAATCCAGGATGGCACTTTCCGCTTTTATGGTACTTTCTGTTTCAAGGAAGTCTCTTCTAAACATAAATCCACTGTAGGCGGAAAGTGCCATCCTGGATTAGCCTGTGCGGACTGCACAGGCTAATCCAGGACGACACTTTACGCACATGCATTAAGTCCGGTTTTCCCACGCCGCGCCTCATTAAGTAATTGGAACAATGATGAAAGTTATCAGAAAATACCTGCATGGGTTAAATCTATGGTTTAACCCTCAGTCACACATTCCCGATTTTTGCTGCCAACTTTTATAAGACAGCGTCCTGAACCAAATATTTAAAAAGTCGGGACGAGATCCTGTGATTCATCCTGACATGTCTTGATCATTCCCGATCCTCTTGACATTGTTCCGGAAGCATCCCGATGCAGCCATTTCCTGCTGTGTTTATCCCATTCTTATTCCGATCCTGATAACGATTTGTAGCATTTTCAGGACTTTTCGGAACACTGTCGAGACACTGCCGGGCGGATCGGAAATATTGGAACATGTCCGTCAAGTTAGACCAAACACTTCCGACAGTTAGGTTCATCCCGTAACATTCGGGTGACACAGCCGAATTTGTATAGTCGGAATACAATCGGGACTTTGTGAGGAACCGGATTCGGGAATGTGTGACTGCTGCATCAAGTCTTTCTCAAATTAAATTGCCAAATTTTCAACAGTTTAAAGAGAACTAGGTACCATATTTGCCACTGTTTTCTCTGCTTGTAGTAGATATTTAAAACACAATAAAATCTTTTAACATTTCTATAAGTTTAAAAAACTGCATCTGATGATAAAATATTCAAATACTTTATTTATCAAATATTCACATATCAATTTTGGACTTCACTGTTATCCCATAATATTACATAGCCAGGGCTATTGGGTTAGCCTTCATATTAACAATGCAATATAACATAAAACATAAGACATATTACTAGTATACACAGATTGGCAGTGCATAATATAGTATGATTTAACATGGCCAACACTTGATATGGCGCTTCACATAGACATTATACTATACTACCAATGCTCTCCCAGGGTGGTCATGCGGGCAGGTCAGGGGGTCCCAGTAATACCATCCAGGGGACAGCTACATGCTCCAGGTACTAGGCATGTCTATCCTCAACACCGTAGTGTAGTAACATGTTATAACATCACATAGACATTATGCTCTTAATACCAATGCTCTCCCAGGGTGGCCATGCAGGCTGGTCAGGGGGTCCCAGTAATAACGGTCCCGGGGACAGCTACATGTTCCAGGTGCTAGGCACGTCTTATCCTCAACACCGTAGTGTAGTAACATGTTATAACATCACATAGACATTATACTATACTACCAATGCTCTCCCAGGGTGGTCATGCGGGCAGGTCAGGGGGTCCCAGTAATACCAGTCCAGGGGACAGCTACATGCTCCAGGTACTAGGCATGTCTATCCTCAACACCGTAGTGTAGTAACATGTTATAACATCACATAGACATTATACTCTTAATACCAATGCTCTCCCAGGGTGGCCATGCAGGCTGGTCAGGGGGTCCCAGTAATAACGGTCCCGGGGACAGCTACATGTTCCAGGTGCTAGGCACGTCTTATCCTCAACACCGTAGTGTAGTAACATGTTATAACATCACATAGACATTATACTATACTACCAATGCTCTCCCAGGGTGGTCATGCGGGCAGGTCAGGGGGTCCCAGTAATACCAGTCCAGGGGACAGTTACATGCTCCAGGTACTAGGCATGTCTATCCTCAACACCGTAGTGTAGTAACATGTTATAACATCACATAGACATTATACTCTTAATACCAATGCTCTCCCAGGGTGGCCATGCAGGCTGGTCAGGGGGTCCTAGTAATAACGGTCCCGGGGACAGCTACATGCTCCAGGTGCTAGGCACGTCTTATCCTCAACACCGTAGTGTAGTAACATGTTATAGCATCACATAGACATTATACTCTTAATACCAATGCTCTCCCAGGGTGGCCATGCGGGCTGGTCAGGGGGTCCCAGTAATAACGGTCCAGGGGACAGCTACATGCTCCAGGTGCGAGGCACGTCTATCCTCAACACCAAGGCCATACAGGTGCCCATGGAGGCTGCCTCTCTCAACTCCAATGATGTGTTCGTGGTCTTCCTGAAAACTGCTGTCTACATCTGGTGTGGCAAGGTGAGTGAAAAGTTCATCTGAAAGGGACATCCATTTAAAATCATGATACAATGGTGAATAGTTTATCTTAAAGTGACCTATCAGTTTGAAATCATTATATAATGGTGAATAGTTTATCTTTAAGTGACCTATCAGTTTAAAATCATGATACAATGGTAAATAGTTTGTCTTAAAGTGACATATCAGTTTAAAATCATAATACAATGGTGAATAGTTTATCTTAAAGTGACCTATCAGTTTGAAATCATGATACAATGGTTAATAGTTTATCTTAAAGTGACCTATCAGTTTAAAATCATGATTCAATGGTGAATAGTTTATCTTAAAGTGACCTATCAGTTTAAAATCATGATACAATGGTAAATAGTTTGTCTTAAAGTGACCTATCAGTTTGAAATCATTATATAATGGTGAATAGTTTAGCTTTAAGTGACCTATCAGTTTAAAATCATGATACAATGGTGAATAGTTTATCTTAAAGTGACCTATCAGTTTGAAATCATGATACAATGGTAAAATAGTTTATCTTAAAGTGACATATCAGTTTGAAATCATTATATAATGGTGAATAGTTTATCTTTAAGTGACCTATCAGTTTAAAATCATGATACAATGGTGAATAGTTTATCTTAAAGTGACCTATCAGTTTGAAATCATGATACAATGGTTAATAGTTTATCTTAAAGTGACATATCAGTTTAAAATCATGATACAATGGTGAATAGTTTATCTTAAAGTGACCTATCAGTTTAAAATCATGATTCAATGGTGAATAGTTTATCTTTAAGTGACCTATCAATTTAAAATCATACAATGGTGAATAGTTTATCTTAAAGTGACATATCAATTTATTATCATCATACAATGGTAAAAAGTTCATTTTATA
This sequence comes from Congeria kusceri, assembly GCA_027627225.1. NCBI lineage: Eukaryota > Metazoa > Mollusca > Bivalvia > Myida > Dreissenidae > Congeria > Congeria kusceri. The sequence continues at coordinate 6,624,079 of CM051040.1, read as the reverse complement.
AGAGGTTTCAATGGTGTTTGAACACATTAGGTATCAGGTTTCATTCAGCTAAGCAGAATTTTATGTGCCATAAATTTCAGGTATGGTTTAACCTACAGATGTATGAGCAAGTATTGCCTTGACTATACGTTGCCATGTACAAGGAATTTACTGATCCTGCAGACATTCTGAATGCCATTGTAACATTTTTGTCACTTCATTCTCATGTTTCCATAGATGGGCTTAAAGCATAAGCATGTAAGATAAAGAAAAAAATATGGTGTGCAATTTTGAATAGAACTGACTGTGGGTCCATGGTTTTATTTCAATATGGGGTTTTAAACTTTCATTTTAAATTCAGTAAAACTATATTTTTTCTTGCAGGGCAGCACTGGTGATGAGAGAGAAGCAGCAAAACTGGTTGCCAAGCGATCACCAAGGTAACATAATATATACATGAGCAATGTTGTTGCACAAGTCAGTCTGTGTTATGTGGTGCTAAGTCATTCATGCCATAATTTTTTTTATAATTTCCGGGACTCTGCCCGCCAATTTCCGGGTTTTTCACTAATTTTTCGGGACATGTATGTGCGCTAATTATTTTTCCTGATAAGCATTCTTATTTGGCAGGAAAATCGTTTTGGAGGGAAATAGGGGCGTGTGTTCATGTATTTATTCCAATCCAAGGCAATGTACTTTTTTAATGTAAAAAATTTCATTGTTATAAGTACTCGTAGCAATAAAAATGTTCATTATAATGCTAAAAAATGGCAAAGTTATTGCACTATAAAACTTGTATACGAAAAGTAAAGATTTCAAAGTTCTTTCACTACGAAGTTTTAAATGCCAGTTGACACATCTATACTTAGCAAAGCACATGGTAAGGACAGGCACACATTCTGTGCGTGGAACGTGAGGTCATTGGCAAAGCACATGGTAAGGACAGGCACACATTCTGTGCGTGGAACGTGAGGTCATTGGCAAAGCACATGGTAAGGACAGGCACACATTCTGTGCGTGGAACGTGAGGTCATTGGCAAAGCACATGGTAAGGACAGGCACACATTCTGTGCGTGGAACGTGAGGTCATTGGCAAAGCACATGGTAAGGACAGGCACACATTCTGTGCGTGGAACGTGAGGTCATTGGCAAAGCACATGGTAAGGACAGGCACACATTCTGTGCGTGGAACGTGAGGTCATTGGCAAAGCACATGGTAAGGACAGGCACACATTCTGTGCGTGGAACGTGAGGTCATTGGCAAAGCACATGGTAAGGACAGGCACACATTCTGTGCGTGGAACGTGAGGTCATTGGCAAAGCACATGGTAAGGACAGGCACACATTCTGTGCGTGGAACGTGAGGTCATTGGCAAAGCACATGGTAAGGACAGGCACACATTCTGTGCGTGAAACGTGAGGTCATTGGCAAAGCACATGGTAAGGACAGGCACACATTCTGTGCGTGGAACGTGAAGTCATTGGCAAAGCACATGGTAAGGACAGGCACACATTCTGTGCGTGGAACGTGAGGTCATTGGCAAAGCACATGGTAATGACAGGCACACATTCTGTGCGTGGAACGTGAGGTCATTGGCAAAGCACATGGTAAGGACAGGCGCACATTCTGTGCGTGGAACGTGAGGTCATTGGCAAAGCACATGTTAAGGACAGGCACACATTCTGTGCGTGGAACGTGAGGTCATTGGCAAAGCACATGGTAAGGACAGGCGCACATTCTGTGCGTGGAACGTGAGGTCATTGGCAAAGCACATGGTAAGGACAGGCACACATTCTGTGCGTGGAACGTGAGGTCATTGGTGCCAGCAGACATTTCATGCTCTTTTCTAGCAAAACATGGGTTTTACATGGCATAACAAAAAAAATTGTGTTTACGACTATTTTACCTGAAATGTCAAGGAAAGTAATTTAAAACGATGCCTTATTTAGGTAGTAAACTAGCTGTCGATATTGTGAACAAAGGAAACCATTGATTACACTGCTTTTACTTATGGTCAGGATTAGCACTCTTTTGTTATCAACTGACGCATGTATACACTTACTAATGCGTGTTTTAAATGTGTATTACGCCGATTGGTTCATTGTTCACCGCATTGGCAAACTGAAATAACTCGGTGTTTTAATTTGATAATATAGCTTTTTCTGTGAGAATGAGGCTATGCCCTCCAGGGCGGAGCTAATGCATGTGCTAATCCGGGATGGCACTTTCGGCCTACAGTGGATTTATGTTTAGAAGATACTTCCTTGAAACAGAAAATACCATAAAAGCGGAAAATGTCATCCCGGATTAGCCTAGGCTACTTTATGCACATGCATTAAGCCCGGTTTTCCCACGACACGCCTCATATTTTAATGTGGAAACCAAAAGGTATTCAGTGCACAGGACCATGTGCCAAACTGTAAAATATTTTGGCTGTCAACAATTATTGTTCTTTAAAAAATTTGAAAAACTGAACTGTTTCTTCTTTTTGCCTTGAGAATTAGGAATTGTAGAGAATTATAGATAATATAATCTAGCACAGGAACCAAAATCATAATTAGGAAAATAATTCTGTGCAATTTTTAATTTATAATAACAATGGACAGCAATTGATGTTACAAAACTTACTTTTAAAAATGCTTCTGGATTACCATTCTTCTTTAGTTTTGCCAAGTACTGACAAAAGTCATCGATGACACCCTAGCGAAACACTCGAAACTGTTTATTTATTAGTTGGTAAACATTAAATCAAAAATTATTTCTTAGTATCATGCCTATACAACAGGGAACTGAAGATAGTGATCAAAATAGAAAACTATGTCTTTAGTCTAGGGGTCTGTGCAACTGGAAACTCACTATTGTTTTCCAGGACCAATAGATGCCAGCGTCCTTTCCCTAACAAATTTGTGTACAATCAGTGTTTTTTTCACCTTTGGGGGAAAGGTGGATGGGGGCTGTCAGATGGGGAATTTTACGGCAAAAGGGGAATGTTTTTTATAAAAGCATTGTTACATTTTTATTAGTCCCCTACCGGTGTTTCACCGGAGGGGACTATAGGTTTGCCCTCCGTCCGTCCGTCATTCCTTCCGTCCGCAAAATTTTGTTCCTACGATAACTCAAAAAGTACTGAAGATATTTCAATGAAATTTGGTATACTTATAAACGGCAATGCGAGGATTATGCAGGACCTTTTATTTTTCACCAGAGGTCAAAGGTAACAGGACTGTTACAAAAATTGAAATCAACTAAATACTGTTATAATTCGAATAGTACATAAGATATGACCATGAAACTTGGTACAAAGATTGAACTATAGGTTTGCCATCCGTCTGTGTGTCTCTCTATCTGTTCGTCCATATGTTTGTCCGTCCGTCTGTCTGTCCGTCCCCAAAACCTGGTTCCTGCAATAACTCAAAAAGTACTGAACTTATTTTGATGAAACTGGGTATATATATAAACAGCAATGTGGCAATGTGAGGATTATGCACGACCTTTTTTTTTCATCAGAGGTCCAAGGTCACGTGACTGTTACTAAAAATAGAAATAAACTAAATACACTGCAGATCCGCTATATCGTGATCCGTTATATCGCGATGTCCAATATATCGCGAATCGGCCGTGGATCCCGATTTTTTTCATGAACTTCAATATTTTCCTATTACCAAATGCTCATATATAAATCCAGTTTGATCAGGTTTTTCATGCCTTCACGGCGTCTCTTTTCACGGCGTCTCTTTTCACGGCGTCTCTTTTATTCACACTCTAGTAGTGCGACAAACAATACGCCGACTCGCTCAACATCAAAGTGTAACAGTTTGACGTCATCAGCTTACAGAGCGCGTGCCACCCATGACAACGTCCTTTCTCTGCTGTCGCTCTATTTAGACGCAATCTACATGGAGGGTGTATACAGTAACTGTATGTCATAAATCAATACTGAGCTATCTGAATGACAATAACATAATCGATACGGCTTATCTGTTCCTTTTTTGTTTCAGGAGAAATGCTAACCGCATATCGTTCGCGATATAGAGACCTAATTTTGTTGCTGTGTGCTACGAAACTTTTATACAAAAGTAAAGATCTCAATGTTCTCTGCGCTACAAAGTTTTTATATGGCGATCAATACACCCACGCTTTCCATGCAGACGACGTGACGTTGTACATAATTGTCAGCAATTTTTTGCGCGCTTTTCCTAACAGAACAAAGAGTGTACATGAAATACATCTGTGTTGTAATTGGTAATAGAATTTATGTTTACTACAACATATTATATTTTCATATACAAATGGAATATTTTTCATATGGATTTAATACATAATGGATGTTAACTACATTGAAAAGGTTGAGTTATTTACTTAATTACATTTATGTTTGAGATCGGGGAAAAACAGGCCAATGTATACGTCCATATCTACTGAATGGCCTGGCAAGTTATATCGCGATCTGGATATATCGCGATCTCGATCCATGGACCCCGGGAATCGTGATATAATGGAGTTACAGTGTACTGTAATAATTCGAAATGGACATAAGATATGACCATGAAACTTGGTACAGAGATTGAACTATAGGTTTGCCATCTGTCTGTGTGTCGTTCTGTCTCTTCGTCCGTATGTCTGTCTGTCTGTCCGTCCCCAAAACCTGGATCCTGTGATAACTTGGAAAGTACTGATGACACTTTGATGAAACTTTGTATATGTAGCAACAGCAATGTGAGAATTATGCACTACCTTTTATTTTTCACCAGAGGTCAAAGGTCACGTGACTTTATCGAAAATAGAAATAAACTTAATACTGTAATATTTTGAAAAGTGCATAAGATATGATCATGAAACTTCATGAAACTTGGTACACAGATTGGACTATGGGATTGGTCTGTGTGCGTCTGTCTGTCCGTCGATCTCACTCTGTCTGTCTGTCCCGTCCCCAAAACCTGGATCCTGCAATAACTCAAAAAGTACTGAAGCTACTTTGATGAAACTTTGTATACATAGAAAGAGCAAGGTTAGGAGTGTACATGACCTTTATTTTTCACCAGAGGTCAAAGGTCACGTGACTGTTACTTAAAATAGAAATAAACTTTATATTGTAATAATTCGAAAAGAACATAACATATGATCATGAAACTTGGTACACAGACTGGACTATATGATTCCCCTCTGTCAGTTTAGTACTGCAATAACTCAAAAAGTAACTCGAATGTCTGGTCAATGTTACTAAAATAAAAAAATAAAAAACTTAATACTGCAGTGACAAATGGGATTTGAATATGAAACTTTGTACATCTACAGATAAAGGGCGAATTGACGGTATTGTTTTATTAGTAGGGGTTTTCACCGGTAGGGGACTCCTGTATTGCTTGCAATACTATCAAAGCCTTGTATTCTACTTTGCTTGAAACATTAATGAATTGTTGTGCTACAAATCATAACTTAGATTATGTACAAAGTTGGTTTGATAAAAATTGCAGGGATTGTTTATGAAAATTTCTCTATTGTCAATTTTTGTCAGATTTTGGTCAAGTTTTTTCAAAATAAAGCTAACATTCTGAGGGGAATTTTAAGGTATATATATGGGAAATATATATACTTTTTAAACCGGAAAATGGGGCTGAATTTCTGCCCAGAATTGGCCTTAAAAAGCTCCACTGACAATTCATTATTTTTGTACTTCCTCGCACTCACTGCATAGAGTCTATAATTATGTTTATTATATCCTGTCAATGTTATGAATTTTTAATGGCTATAATTTTTCTTTTACAGTTAATGTTAAAAAGAATCTATTATTAGTAACACATGATTTTGCTTTGTTGTAGAAAAATTGTTCGCATTTAATTATGTTATTACTAAAACCAAGTGGCCGAGTGTGATCTATGCTGTCAAAAGCTTTATTGAAATCTGAAAAGAAAATGTAAACTGTCAATCCTGTCAGTGTTAGAGAACTGACGATTGTGATCTAGCGAGATTGTGTAAAACTGATTGTTTCTGTACTTTCTCTCATTCACTGCATTATATTCTGTCAATTTTTAGGGAGCTGACCATTGTGATTGAGGGTCAGGAGAAGCCAGCGTTCTGGGAGGCGATCGGTGGTCAGGGTAAGTACCACAGTGACAAGCGTCTGCAGGACCCAGAATCTGAGCACCATCCGCGCCTCTTCCAGTGCAGCAACGCATCTGGGCGCTTCGTGTGCGAGGAGATCCCGGAGTTCACGCAACAGGACTGTGTCACGGATGACGTGATGATACTGGACGCGTGGGACGCGGTGTACGTCTGGATTGGCGCCAACGCACGAGAGGATGAGCGGAAAGAGGCAGAACGGCTAGCCATGGTTGGTGGAGATTACAAATGATTTATGTTCAGTCCGTTAGGATTGTTTTTATATTACAAATGCATTGCTTATGTTCAGTCCATCAGGATTACAAATGCTTTGATCATGACTTATGTTCAGTCCATTAGGAGTCTGTTAGGGTTACAAATGCTTTGATCATGACTTATGTTTAGTCTGTTAGGGTTACAAATGCTTTGGTTATGATTTGTATTCAGTCTGTTAGGGTTACAAATGATTTGGTCATGATTTATGTTCAGTCCGTCAGGATTACGAATGCTTTGATCATGACTTATGTCAAGTCAGAGGGGGTTATAAATGCTTTAATCATGATTTATGTCAAGTCAGAGGGGGTTATAAATGCTTTGATCATGACTTATGTCAATTCCGAGGGGTTATAAATGCTTTGATCATGACTTATGTCAAGTCAGAGCGGTTATAAATGCTTTAATCATGATTTATGTCAAGTCCGAGGGGTTATAAATGCTTTGATCATGACTTATGTCAAGTCAGAGGGGGTTATAAATGCTTTGATCATGACTTATGTCAAGTCAGAGGGGGTTATAAATGCTTTGATCATGACTTATGTCAAGTCAGAGGGGGTTATAAATGCTTTAATCATGACTTACGTTCAGTCGGTTAGGGTTACAAATGTTTTGATCGTACTGTAAAACGCCGTGTTTAACACGTGGTCATGTATAAGACGCACCTACTTTTTAAAGCAAAAAATCGGGCAAAAAAAATTTTTTTTAATTGAAATGTTGAAAAGCTGAAATAAGCAGTAGTGTGCTTTGGCAAGCTTTTTTTCATAAAAATGCACAAAATTGCATAGAAAATCAGTTATCAATATTTACATTGCCGATCTCCCGCGTTATTTCCCGAGCACCTATGTGATATAGAGCAAAGGTTACATTACACCACCATGTTATTGACAATTTCGTATAATTCTTTCAAGAATTTGTGCGGCCCTAAAAAGGATTTTTGTAATGGTTAACAATGTCAAATGTTCAATATTTATGCATGACGTTGAGTATTGTTAATTAATTGGCACTAATTGTCACTATTTTCTCACCTTCTCAAAACATTAATGACACGAGAAGTAACAGCTCAATCTTCTCAACACCATTATTGACACGAGCCGTGACAAACAGAAACAACAAAAGTGTAAAATATTTATAAACATCTTTGAATTGCAAAGAAAACTGTTCTTCACACATTTCGACAACGGCCCTTAACAGGAATGCTACCGTAAATAGACAATGGCCCTCAACAATGTTGGTTACAAAGTACAGTAGGGCATAGTATTATCAGTACAACAATAACATTTAAATCAAAATGTCTTCCTTTTGTTCGTTTTTGTTGTCAAAGTCATTGTTTAAAATACTGGATACGTACCTGAAAAAAGATTAAAAAAAAAAAAATTTCATTATTAACTTTGGCCCATCTATTTTTATTGTAAATATAATATAATTATGTCAACAGTTGTATTTACATTACCGGGAAGCAATATGTCGTAAGTTACACAGTGCTGTGGAAAATTCCGCTCCATCGCTATAGTAGTGTATAACACACATCAAATTTTTAAACTGATTTTAGGGGCAAAAAACTGCGCGTTATACACGACGTTTTATGGTAATTTACGTTCAGTCCGTTAGGGTTACAAAATGCTTTGATCATGATTAATGTTCATTACTTCTCAGTCTTTCATTCAATGATTGATACTTTGTAACAACAACCAGTAATAGGTCTTCCATTGATACTTGTAACAACAACCAGTAATAGGTCTTTCATTGATACTTTGTAACAACAACCAGTAATAGGTCTTCCATTGATACTTTGTAACAACAACCAGTAATAGGTCTTCCATTGATACTTCGTAACAACAACCAGTAATAGGTCTTCCATTGATACTTTGTAACAACAACCAGTAATAGGTCTTCCATTAATACTTTGTAACAACAACCAGTAATAGGTCTTCCATTAATACTTTGTAACAACAACCAGTAATAGGTCTTCCATTGATACTTTGTAACAACAACCAGTAATAGGTCTTCCATTGATACTTTGTAACAACAACCAGTTATAGGTCTTCCATTGATACTTCGTAACAACAACCAGTAATAGGTCTTCCATTGATACTTTATAACAACAACCAGTAATAGGTCTTCCATTGATACTTTGTAACAACAACCAGTAATAGGTCTTCCATTGATACTTTGTAACAACAACCAGTAATAGGTCTTCCATTGATACTTTGTAACAACAACAGTTATAGGTCTTCCATTGATACTTTGTAACAACAACCAGTTATAAGTCTTCCATTGATACTTTGTAACAACAACCAGTAATAGGTCTTTCATTGATACTTTATAACAACAACCAGTAACAGGTATCAGGGCTCATATCCACAAAGCTCCTAAGGAAAATCTTAACTTAAGTCCACCTTAAGTGAAAAATTCAAAAACAATTTTCCTTGTGAAAACCAATGTTTTGTATTTGAAATCTGGTAAATTAGAAAGCATCTTTTTATTATTTTTTTGTGAATTCTGAAAAATTCAAAAACAATTTTCCTTGTGAAAACCAATGTTTTGTATTTGAAATCTGGTAAAGTAAGAACCATCTTTTGATTTTTTTCGAAAAATAAAAAGTATCGAAAACAAATAATTTTTAAATGAACATGCCAAAGACTTCAGGAATTTTATGATTTTTCGGGATTTACTTAAGTTTTCACTGAGGAGCTTTGTGGATACAGCTCCAGATTTAGTAACATGGTTTTATCTAGAATAATAATAATAATAAAAACATGGTACATCAAGGTTAGACGTAAACGAAAATATGTTTGTTTCAGGTTACATGCCCAAACAAAATAGGGTAGGTAGGTAGGGAATTATTTTTTTCAATTATTTTTTTTGTATTTGGTAAATGGTCAACTTGAAGATTCTAAAACTGAATGAATATTCAAAACATGTCTCTAATATCATAAAACATTGTTTGAAATGGATGCTATAAAAACAAAACACTTATTCATCCAAAAAACATTTATTAATTGGAAAAAAGTGAAATCAGCAAAAAAATATCTGACCCACTCAGTAAAATGTTCTAGGGTTGGGGCTTTTTTTTAGGGTAGGTCAGGTAACCTGAAACATTTTTTTTTTACGCCTTAGTTAAACAGCACATTCGGCTTTACAGTGACTGGGAAAGGATTTTTCCATATGAGATAATTTCTCATTTCCACAAAAATATATGGGCTTTTTCAAAAATATTTGGGATTTCCTGGCATTTATATGGGATTTACAGCAATTACATGTTGTGAACGTCTGTTTCAATCAGGAAAAATACACCATGCAGGCGCTTCCATTCAAGGGGTACATGAGCGTCTGTTGTTATTTATTATTTAGACTGCCGAATTAATTTTATGGATAAAATCTCACCGCATAGTGACAAAATTGCAAACTAGATCGAGCATTGTGAATTGTATGGCAGCGTTTTTGGATTCACACTCAAAAATTTCCGTAAAATCGCACCAGTGGACATTTATTTGCAATTTTTATGTGCAAATATCGCATTTTGCATGGGTTTCCCAGTCACTGGCTTTACATTCTGTATTGTTGCTGTATTTCAGGAGTACATTGTGACTGACCCTGCTGTCACTGGCTTTACATTATGTATTGTTGCTGTATTTCAGGAGTACATTGTGACTGACCCTGCTGTCACTGGCTTTACATTCTGTATTGTTGCTGTATTTCAGGAGTATATTGCGACCGACCCTGCTGTCACTGGCTTGACATTCTGTATTGTTGCTGTATTTCAGTAGTATATTGTGACTGACCCTGCTGTCACTGGCTTTACATTATGTCTTGTTGCTATTTTTCAGGAGTATATTGTGACTTACCCTGTTGTCACTGGCTTTTCATTCTGTATTGTTGCTGTATGTCAGGAGTATATTGCGACCGACCCTGCTGTCACTGGCTTTACATTCTGTATTGTTGTTGTATTTCAGGAGTATATTGCGACCGACCCTGCTCAGCGGGACCCGGACACGTCTGTGTTCAGAATCAAGCAGGGTTTCGAACCGCCAACTTTCACCGGACACTTCGGCGTCTGGGATGAGGATTTCTTCAAGGTCGGCATGGTGTTTCTGTTTTCCTTTCTTTACAAATGGCTGCAGTTGTCCTCTGTATATATTCTGTTTATTGTATGTTTTTATCAATGCAAAATATCAATATGGCTTTTTTATGCAAGTTGCATGTAGATCATGTTAATGTGTGTATTGTGTAATTGAAATGAGGTTAAATTTTAATAAACCTTTCAAGCCATAGGCAATTACATTTAGTGCCTGGAAATTCTTTTGATAATTTATGAAATTATAAAAGTTCACTTTTATTCTAGTCTTTTTTTTATAAATATGCGGCCAACATGCGTAACTGTTTCTCAGTTTGTGCATCTGTTTGTTAATGAATTAACTGCAATGTGTATCATTTGTTGTGTACTTCCCTTTAGAATGAGAAGAGATATCAAGACCTTGGCAAGGAGCTGGCATCTGGAAATGATGCAGTGGTGCTGGTGCAACAGGTATGCATGAGTTCCCAGTGTGGACCTATTGTCATCATAGAATTGGTGTGGCAGCCCATTTCATTCGGTCTGTTATGACTTACACAAAGATCTGGTGTCAGTTAATGGTGCATCGGTGCTGTTGCAACAGGTTTGTATCCTCCCCCAGTGTGAACCTATTGTCATCATGGAATTGGTGTGGCAGACAATTTCATTCGGTCTGTTATGACTTACACAAAGATCTGGTGTCAGTTAATTGTGCATCGGTGCTGTTGCAACAGGTTTGTATCCTCCCCCAGTGTGAACCTATTGTCATCATGGAATTGGTGTAGACCAGTATTATTTAGCAGGTAGGTACTGTAGTATGGTATAAGATGGAGATAATTCATTTGTGTTCACATCCTTGATACATTTTGTGGGTCCAATATGGCCACATTTTCTGCGTTTATTAACATCACAAGATTGAGTAAGTCAGTTTTTAAGTGTTGTAATTTTTGTTCTGGTTTCTTAATGAATTATCATTCTTATCATATTTATGATATCTACCTTTTGAAAGCATGATGATAACATACTATTCACGTGTATATATGTCTACATGGCCATGGTGGTTATATTCATAGTCCGTCAAAGTGGACGTAACATTCACTGGGGGCTGACGTGTAACGAAAAGTGTTTCTCAAAGACAGCATGTGTATGTTTCTTAACAAAAATTAAGACATACAGTGTGGTTCATTTCCTGAATTTTAACATGATTTCGTTGATACTCATAAAATCATGAAATTTGACTCTGTTGGAAAACATACACAATCTCTGCGACACGCACACGCAATAAACTGTGAAAAAATCCTTAATGTGTATGTTTTTATCAGAAACAGAACAAAATGTGTATTATTTCCCAGTCACGCTATTTATTCAAGAAATCACTATTATTTGCCATTATTTTCTTTTTTCTGTTAGTTTTTAGCTGGATTTTTCAACGAAAAATCTTGGCTTATAGATTAGCGAAAACCGGTTGGTTGGGCAGCTGGGCAGGCGAGCGAGAGTTGCGGTGTCGTTAACTATTTGCTCTAAAGTTTCGTATTCCTGTTATATTTTCAAAAGTTCTTGGTCAATCTGCATGAAACTGTACAGAAATGTTCCTTGGAGGGTCCTCTACCAAACCTGTGAAAATGGTTCCGCTTTACTGCACAAGATGGCCGCCAGACCTACAAATAGAATTATGTCTAAACACCATTTTCTTCTTAACCTATGGCTAGATTTTCAAATAATTTTACACAAATGTTTTTTTAGTGTTCCTCTACCAAACTTATTCAAATGATTCCGCCTCACTGCAAAAAATGCCCTCTAGAGCTAAAAATACAATTTGCTTTAAAGTTTTGTATTTCTGTCATATTTTCAAAAGTTCTTGGTCAATCTTCATGAAAGTTTACAGAAATGTTACTTGGATGGCCTTTGCCAAACCTGTGAAAATGTTTCCGCTTCACTGCACAAGATGGTCGCCAGGGCTAAAAATCAAGTTATGTCTAAACGCCATTTTCTTCTAAAACTATGGTTACATTTATAAATTATTTTACTCAAATGTTCGTTTAGTGTTCCTCTACCAAACTTATTTTCAAATGGTTCCGCCTCACCGCACAATATGGCCACTAGAGCTAAAAATTGAATTTGCCTTAAAGTTTTGTATTCCTGTCATATTTTCTAAAGTTTTTGATCAATCTTGATGAAACTTAACACTCTACCAAACTTATTCAAATGGTTCCGCCTCACTGCACAAAATGGCCACTCTAGCTAAAAATAGAATTTGTGTTAAAGTTTTGTTTTCCTGTCATATTTTCAAAAGTTCTTGGTCAATCTTCATGAAACTTTACAGAAATGTTCCTTGGATGGTCTTCACCACATTGACTTGTACATGTACCCCCCTCCCCTCCCCCCCATTGGCAAAATAAAAAATCCGGCTTTAATGCGGTTTCCCCATTTTGCTCTTGTTAGAAGACGAAATTATACAAGAAATTACAAAACACGTACTTTTATGACATTAACTGCACTAAAACATACAGCATAACAACCAGAAGCGTTGTAGTATAGAAAATAACATTTACCATCATGTAACTTCTAATTGATCTCCATGACAATTACAAAAGTCCAAGGAAAACATTAAATTGTACCCAACAAGTGGTGAACTTGAAGGAATGTTAACATGCTTTCATTGTTTCATGCTGTTTTTGAGTGAGAAACACTTCACAGCCTCCAGTAACTTTGGATACTTCAAAACATGATTATTGATAAACCACTTTTGAGCCTAAAATTGTGGCGTGTCATGGGAAAACCACCGTAGGTGGAAAGTGCCGTCCCGGGTGCCATCCCGGATTAGCCTGTGCGGACTGCACAGGCTAATCTGGGACGGCACTTTCCGCCTACGGTGGATTTATGTTTAGAAGAGACTTTCTTGAAACAGCAAATACCTTAAAAGTGGAAAGTGCCGTCCCGGATTAGTATGTGCAGACTGCACAGGCTAATCCGGGATGACACTTTACGCACATGCATTAAGTCCGGTTTTCCCACGACGCGCCTCAGTTGTTGTTTAGTTAAGTTGTAACTGTTGCATTTGAGATATTTATTGACTATTTGACTACCAGATTGCAGCTATGAAATCACAGATGTCTTCAAGAGTGAGTATTTATAAACCAAGGGACACTACCCACACATAATGATGCTGGCCACATTTAGCTCCCTTTGTTTCAAGCATTTTGTTCGGGAATGAAGATTTGCCATTTTATGCCTGTATTCTCCACAATAATTTTCCAACAGTTTTTCAGAATAATTAAAACATAAGTTATTAGACTGTATAATTTCCTCTGAAGGTGTTCACATATAGCTTGAAGGTATCATCACTATTTTGTTAAGCAATGAAATATTAAATGTAAATGACCAATCATAATTGGCACTATAACCACACTGACATAATTCATATGTTGACAAACCCCATTTACAGACTACAGTTATTATGACCCCCATCAAAAATGGCGGGCTATATTGGTTTGCTGATGTAGGTTGGTCTGTCGGTCCTTCAGTAGACCACTTTCGTTTACGCTCTTTTAAGTCCAACAGTTTTCAGCCGATCGTCACCAGACTTAATGAAAATGTGGGCAGGTGAAAATGTGAAAATATCTCGGCCAAGTTCAATAATCAGCCAGATTGGCCCAGTAACTGCGGAGTTACGGTCCTTGATTTATCTAAAATTGTCCTTCACCAAACTTTATATTTTTAAAATTGCTTTTAATTTAGAGGGGGCATACAAGTTTACAAACAGCTCTTGTTTTAAGACGACTTCTCCATCAAACACTGGCCCCATGTTCACAAAACAAGTTGAGCCTGATTTTCAGGTTCAGGATGAAATTAAACCAGATATTTCAGGATTAGGCTCAAAAATGATGTTCACTAAAATTAGGATTATTTTTAATTTTTGGTTAAATATATATTATAAAAACGATTTTAAACACTTAGCAAGGTACATTTGCTGTCTGACATGAAGAATTTAATAAAAGAAATACAAATAATTATGTGATTTTATCAAGAAGAAAAGTTATTCCGAAAATAAAATATGATTGAAATACCGCTCAGTTGAGCTACAAAATCAAGATCAGCCAAGACTGATACTGATCCTGTAATTGATCCTTCGTGAACACGGGGCCTGAAGTCCTGAGAGCCTGATGAGATAGACACAATAACAATCAAATCTGTCAATTGACATGCATATCACCAGTGGCATTTGAGTTGCTGCACTTTATACAGATGTAGTTGAGATCATGCATTGATGTTACTGTGGAATAGCTCACATTTATACCTTCATAGGAGAGTCACATACCATGACATCAATGACATTTATACCTTCATAGGAGAGTCACATACCATGACATCAATGACATTTATTCCTTCATAGGAGAGTCACATACCATGACATCAATGACATTTATACCTTCATAGGAGAGTCACATACCATGACATCAATGACATTTATACCTTCATAGGAGAGTCCCATACCATGACATCAATGACATTTATACCTTCATAGGAGAGTCACATACCATGACATCAATGACATTTATACCTTCATAGGAGTCACATACCATGACATCAATGACATTTATACCTTCATAGGAGAGTCACATACCATGACATCAATGACATTTATACCTTCATAGGAGAGTCACATACCATGACATCAATGACATTTATACCTTCATAGGAGAGTCACATACCATGACATCAATGACATTTATACCTTCATAGGAGAGTCACATACCATGACATCAATGACATTTATACCTTCATGGAAGAGTCACATACCATGACATCAATGACATTTATACCTTCATAGGAGAGACACATACCATGCCATCAATGACATTTATACCTTCATAGGAGAGACACATACCATGACATCAATGACATTTATACCTTCATAGGAGAGACACATACCATGACATCAATGACATTTATACCTTCATAGGAGAGACACATACCATGACATCAATGACATTTATACCTTCATAGGAGAGACACATACCATGCCATCAATGACATTTATACCTTCATAGGAGAGACACATACCATGACATCAATGACATTTATACCTTCATAGGAGAGACACATACCATGACATCAATGACATTTATACCTTCATAAGAGAGACACATACCATGACATCAATGACATTTATACCTTCATAGGAGAGTCACATATCATGACATCAATGACATTTATACCTTCATAGGAGAGTCACATACCATGACATCAATGACATTTATACCTTCATGGAAGAGTCACATACCATGACATCAATGACATTTATACCTTCATGGAAGAGTCACATACCATGACATCAATGACATTTATACCTTCATAGGAGAGACACATACCATGACATCAATGACATTTATACCTTCATGGAAGAGTCACATACCATGACATCAATGACATTTATACCTTCATAGGAGAGTCACATACCATGACATCAATGACATTTATACCTTCATAGGAGAGTCACATACCATGACATCAATGACATTTATACCTTCATAGGAGAGACACATACCATGACATCAATGACATTTATACCTTCATAGGAGAGACACATACCATGACATCAATGACATTTATACCTTCATAGGAGAGACACATACCATGACCTCAATGACATTTATACCTTCATAGGAGAGACACATACCATGACATCAATGACATTTATACCTTCATAGGAGAGACACATACCATGACATCAATGACATTTATACCTTCATAGGAGAGACACATACCATGACATCAATGACATTTATTCCTTCATAGGAGAGTCACATACCATGACATCAATGACATTTATACCTTCATGGAAGAGTCACATACCATGACATCAATGACATTTATACCTTCACAGGAGAGTCACATACCATGACATCAATGACATTTATACCTTCATGGAAGTCACATACCATGACATCAATGACATTTATACCTTCATAGGAGAGTCACATACCATGACATCAATGACATTTATACCTTCATAGGAGAGACACATACCATGACATCAATGACATTTATACCTTCATAGGAGAGACACATACCATGACATCAATGACATTTATACCTTCATGGAAGTCACATACCATGACATCAATGACATTTATACCTTCATAGGAGAGTCACATACCATGACATCAATGACATTTATACCTTCATACTAGAGACACATACCATGACATCAATGACATTTATACCTTCATAGGAGAGACACATACCATGACATCAATGACATTTATACCTTCATAGGAGAGACACATACCATGACATCAATGACATTTATACCTTCATGGAAGAGTCACATACCATGACATCAATGACATTTATACCTTCATAGGAGAGTCACATACCATGACATCAATGACATTTATACCTTCATAGGAGAGTCACATACCATGACATCAATGACATTTATACCTTCATAGGAGAGACACATACCATGACATCAATGACATTTATACCTTCATAGGAGAGACACATACCATGACATCAATGACATTTATACCTTCATAGGAGAGACACATACCTTGACATCAATGACATTTATGCCTTCATAGGAGAGACACATACCATGACATCAATGACATTTATACCTTCATAGGAGAGACACATACAATGACATCAATGACATTTATAACTTCATAGGAGAGACACATACCATGACATCAATGACATTTATTCCTTCATAGGAGAGTCACATACCATGACATCAATGACATTTATACCTTCATGGAAGAGTCACATACCATGACATCAATGACATTTATACCTTCATAGTAGAGTCACATACCATGACATCAATGATATTTATACCTTCATGGAAGAGTCACATACCATGACATCAATAACATATATACCTTCATAGGAGAGGCACATACCATGACATCAATGACATTTATACCTTCATAGTAGAGTCACATACCATGACATCAATGACATTTATACCTTCATAGGAGAGACACATACCATGACATCAATGACATTTATACCTTCATAGGAGAGTCACATACCATGACATCAATGACATTTATACCTTCATAGGAGAGTCACATACCATGACATCAATGACATTTATACTTCATAGGAGAGTCACATACCATGACATCAATGACATTTATACCTTCATAGGAGAGTCACATACCATGACATCAATGACATTTATACCTTCATAGGAGAGTCACATACCATGACATCAATGACATTTATACCTTCATGGAAGAGTCACATACCATGACATCAATGACATTTATACCTTCATAGGAGAGTCACATACCATGACATCAATGACATTTATACTTCATAGGAGAGACACATACCATGACATCAATGACATTTATACCTTCATAGGAGAGACACATACCATGACATCAATGACATTTATACCTTCATAGGAGAGACACATACCATGACATCAATGACATTTATACCTTCATTGGAGAGACACATACCATGACATCAATGACATTTATACCTTCATAGGAGAGACACATACCATGACATCAATGACATTTATACCTTCATAGGAGAGACACATACCTTGACATCAATGACATTTATACCTTCATAGGAGAGACACATACCATGACATCAATGACATATATACCTTCATAGGAGAGTCACATACCATGACATCAATGACATTTATACCTTCATAGGAGAGACACATACCATGACATCAATGACATTTATACCTTCATAGGAGAGACACATACCATGACATCAATGACATTTATACCTTCATAGGAGAGACACATACCATGACATCAATGACATTTATACCTTCATAGGAGAGACACATACCATGACATCAATGACATTTATACCTTCATAGGAGAGACACATACCATGACATCAATGACATTTATACCTTCATAGGAGAGACACATACCATGACATCAATGACATTTATACCTTCATAGGAGTCACATACCATGACATCAATGACATTTATACCTTCATAGGAGAGTCACATACCATGACATCAATGACATTTATACCTTCATAGGCGAGTCACATACCATGACATCAATGACATTTATACCTTCATAGGATAATCACATACCATGACATCAATGACATTTATACCTTCATAGGAGAGTCACATACCATGACATCAATGACATTTATACCTTCATAGGAGAGTCACATACCATGACATCAATGTTTTCATCTTGATTAAAAGGCTCCTGTAAAAGGTTTATAGTTTCCTCACACTGTTTTTTTTGTGTGTATTTTTTCCCCAAACCTCAAATTTCTATAAGATCAAATTTCAAAGGACTGGTCATGTCAATTAGGGATGCAACGTGTTCCCGAAAATACCCGCAATTTCGGTTCCATTCAGATTTACTCGAGTTTGGTTCCTGATTGGAAATTTGGGGTCAGGTCGGGCATTTAAAAAATAGTGTTATATATTATATAATAATAAAAAAAAGCATCTGTACCCAAGAAGGAGTTCCACACCGTACATTGGAGGAAACAGGCTTAAGTTCATTGGCTCGTAACAGAACTGAAAATAAACTCAGAGCACGGTTATTTATATAATGATACCTAAGTAAATGTCAGATTTATTGTTGATGAAAAAAAGTGATCAAATTTAACTGGGAACGAAACTGTTGATGGCTGGCAGGGTGGGTATTCACCTTTTCGTTTTCGTACATCATATCTTGTCCGTCGTGCATCATATCTTGTCCCCGTCAAATACACACCCAAATTGATGAATCAATATCGTTACGATGCTATATATGCGTACACGAGAAACGCATGGATTTTTCCCGTTGAATTATTAACATACACCCTCTGCAAAGGAAACTGTGCAACTCAATTACCGAACAAATCAGTAATTATCGAAACGAGAATAATTACATTTGTCGTCAAATCTTCAGGTTGGAAATAATGCTTACTGATAGAACATCCCACTGGAGGTGCAGAGTTAATGTGTACTTTTACTTATATCAATACCAACGCCAAACCGCAAATACCCGAACCGAAGAAAGATACCCGACTTGACCCAACCTTGCTATGCGTTGCATCCCATATGTTAATGTATTTGACTCTAAATTGTCAATTTTTAAAAGAGCTCATAAACATTGAGCTGTTTAATGGGTGTCAAATCCATCTTCTAATTACAATCTTCATTACGAACATTCACTTTGCATAGTTTTACAATAAGCCAAGGTAAAGAATACTGGTAAACTGTCTCAATATGTGTCCTTATTTGCCATTGTTCACAATTACAAAAGTCACAAACTCATGGGTACTTACCCAAAACTCTGAACTTGGTGAAAACATCACATACAGTTTGCGCACATGGTACAATATTTATTGGCCCTGACATCAAGACATATTGGGCCCAGCTACATGTTACATGACGTTCCAAAAGTGGAGGCTTCATGTGTTTTTAAATGCCCCTGAATTAGGTTTCATTATACAAATATTTTGTAGCCAATTAGGCATTTTATAAGTAGACAAAATGGTAACAATGCACTTTGAACACGCTTATCTCCCCTCTTTTGCTGCAAAAGATAGCACAATAGTATATTGCTTTAAAGTATTTTTGCTTATGCAAATATTCAGTAAAGTACTAAATGATGAACCATGTAAAAGTATTTCTGTGAGGAAATGCAAAACTGTAATTACGTTCAGTACATCAACCACTTAATCTATGAACATATTCATATAAAAACATTCTTAACCTCTGTGTCTATTAAAGGAACTTGTTCACAGATTTTTTATTTGTTTAAGTATACCATTGAATGTCTTAACTTGACACATTTTAAGGATCGAAACTAAAGAGCTCAAGTGTAATAGCAAGAAAAGGATTTTTAAAAAAATAAAAAAAATTAAAAAAAAAGGTCCCACCGGGGTCTGAACCCGGGACCTCCGGATTAAAAGGCTATCGCCTTAACCACTCGTCCATCCCGATTCCTATATAGTGCTGGCATTATTTACTTTATGTAAGTGATCCACGTGTTGTCAACAATTGTAACGAAAACAACAGAAAAACTCCAAATTATTTCATCGTTTAGCGTTACAAACGCTTTATAATTGTATCAATTTCAAGTGATGAATACTCATAAACGAAAAGGTATTTACAATATATTTCCATGTCAATAGTGTTATTTCACTGCCATGTATACACTGTCTTTTTATTTTTGGAATCTGTGACAAAAAGTTGAAAAAATGCCAATTTGTCAATCGGTGAACAGGTCCCATTAAACCTCACATGATGGTCATATTGTTTCTACCTGCTCAGTTGCTACGTATGTCTCTAGTTGGCATACTGCCAAATGTCAATTATGATTTTCGTAGAACTGGACGTGTATTGGATAGTTTTACACTGCATGGATAGTTTTACACTGCATTTCCCCTATGTTATATTATCATTTCAACTGCAATACTGCTGATCATCTTGCTTGAAATTGTGTCAAATTGATCTTCAGTTGCCATGCAGAGAAACTTTCAACTTATAGATAAATTTGTCATGTTTTTCGCGATAGACCATTCCACAAATGTCCATCATATGCAAATTCATCAGCGATTTTATCCAATCATTGCAGTTGGATATCACATGTTCAACAGTTAAACTTTTTCACACAAAAGAGCATGTGGTAACATTCGTGATATTGGATAAATGGAAATTTAAGAAATTATTTTCCATTTAGAGTTTTTTTATCAGCTAATAAACAAAGACTTAGAGTTCTGATGCATATAAATTAAACCACGAGGACGTTAATATACTGCATCAGAATGACAAATCGGTTTTTATTAGCCAATAAAAAAAGATAATGCAAAAATTATTTTGATTCTAACATGACCTGACATGACCTTTCCATAATTACAATGCTTACTATATTTTACAGTTTTGGAACTATTTTTTATGCCCCCGAATAGTAATCGCATTGTCCGTCCGTCTGTCAGTCCGTACACACGAATGGATACTTAGGTGACTAAAATAGTCACATAAGTATCCCTTCGTAAATTAGTCCCATAGGGGGCTAAAATGGCATTAGGGTTAGTCATGAAATAGTCACATAAGTATTCATTTGTTAGAACGTCCGTCCGTCTGTCCGTCCGTCCGTCACGCTTCTTGTGCGGAGCATAACTCCATTAGTATTGAACGGATTCAAATGAAACTTCAAATAAAGATAGAGGACAATGAGATGAAGTGCAGAGCACAAGGACCACAACTCTTTCTTCAATATTTACGAGTTATTGCCCTTTGTTTAATTTTCTTTTGCAGACAATAACTCCATTAGTATTGAAGGGATTCAAATGAAACTTCATTTAATGATAGAGGACAATGAGAGGAAGTGCAGAGCACAAGAAACATAACTATTTCTTCAATATTTACAGAGTTATTGCCCTTTGTTTAATTTTCTTGTGCGGAGCATAACTCCATTAGTATTGAAGGGATTCAAATAAAACTTTATATAATGATAGAGGACAATGAGAGGAAGTGCAGCGCACAAGGACCACAACTCTTTCTCCAATATTTATGTGTTCTTGCCATTTTTTAAATTTCCTTATGTCAAGCATTAATTTTTTTGTAAGTACCACAACTCTTTCTTCAATATTTATGGAGTTATTACCCTTTGTTTATGTGTTGTGCAGAGTATAACTCCATTAGTATTGAAGGGATTTTAAATAAAATCAAACATATTGATAGAGGACATTGAAAGGAAGTGCAGAGTACAAGGACCATTACTCTTTCTTCAATATTTATGGAGTTGTTGCCCTTTAGTTATTTTCTTGTGGAGTGCATAACTCCATTAGTATTGAAGTGATTTAAAATAAAACCACATATATTGATAGAGGATGTTGAGAGGAAGTGCAGAGAACAAGGACCATAACTCTTTTTGTAGGAAGCATCATTTTTGCCAACATGTAACTGACATTGTGTTGCCTTCCTCTGACAAGCATATGCTTCGGGGGCATACGTCGCATCCTGTGACAAGCCTTGTTTAGTTGTTCATTAGTAGTTTAACAACTGTGAATTTTGTTATATGTCTATAGAAATCTGTCCACGTGTTTTGTAAAAAAAAAATAATAAAAACAATCCTTTAACAATAGCTGAGGAGAAGTTTAATCTATTTGTCGCAAAAGCTGGGTAGTTGTATTACTAAAACATTCATAGATCAGAGGAATGAAATGTTTGTACCTCGTAATATAACAAAATTGCATATCTGTCTCTCTGTTTCTAGAATATGTCAAAGCTGCTTACAATTTAATTATTTTAGGCAAAATCATTCATTAAAACAACAAACATACGTTATATCGCAAATCAAGTATTGGTATTTGTTAAAATACTCAGAACAAGTCCTCATTTAAAATGCTTGAGAATTTCAAAGTGGTATTCGCTTTGCGACTGTTACAATGTAGCACCTCCATATTGTACTTTCTGTTCCATGCAGTAACGCACGTCACCCTCAAGTATTTGCCTCAGCTTGATTGCTGCTTCACAACTTAGTCATTTTATTCTGTTTAGTTACAAGTATTTGTCACGAGCCATTAGCCCACATATCTGTATAAATGCAAATTATCACAAACAATAAGCCCAATCAGGGCGCTTTTCCGTATGTTCGTGTCCACATCCGCATTGCGCAAATCCGCATCTGCAAAAAATTTAACAAGTTGAAAACAGACCGTTTCCATATGTCAGCACTCCATATCTGCAAAGCGCATCTGCAAAAGCCGTCCGCAAGAAATCACTCAGTGAGCGATTTTATGCAGATGCGGATGACATGGCATGTTAAACAAAGGGCTGTTATACGTAAAACATTGGGAAAATAGAAAAAATAGTCTAGACATACATGATAACTCAACCAAAAAACTAACCGAGTACAATAACTCGGTAATAATGGGTAACCTTTAAATGAGTCATGATTGATGCTGTTGATATAATTGTTGGATGCTTTACTAGTATATTGTTTAAAATCCTCCACAATTGAATGTTTTCGCAAACTTACATGAATATTTGCAGCCGACGTAATTAAAAATGTTTAAAGCTTCTTACTCAGACATTGTAACGTCATCATTTAAAAATAAGCAGAAAACTAAAATATTCTACGTTTATTTGCGGATTCATGGAAAAGCGTGTCCGTATAATATTTATACGGATGCAGATACGGCCATATAGAAAAGCGCCCTTATCAGTATACATGCAAATTCTACAGTCGCTTTGTGTTAATCACTTAATCATGTATTTGTTTGTTGTGTTGTTGTTGTCGATGGGTTCAGACACCCAGTGTACAATGAATTTGAATTGAAAATTAATGCAATATATTTGGGTCTATCTTAGGATAGATGTCTGTGTCTTTGACTTGTCTGCGATTTATAAAGTGGAAATACAGGGCATGATGATCGCCGTTATTTCAAACACCGTTTAACCAAATTCCTCATTACTGCAAAGTTTAGAGTGGACATAGTATTGAAAAACTGCCTTTCTATAATGACTTAGTGTCTGTGTTTGTGAGGTCACTATTTATAGAATGAACACAGTATTAAAAGAGTGCGAAACTGCATTTCTGTCTAAGAATAACTATCTGTGTCTGTTACACACCGCTGTTCATAGAATGAGCATAGTATTCAATGAGTGTGTCTGATTTATGATAGAGGTCTGTGTCTATGATGTGACAGCCATTTATAGACTAAATATGTAACCGAGTGTGAAACTACAATTCTGTCTAAGGATGAAGGTCCGTGTCATTGCTGTGACTGCCATTTATAGACTAAATATGTAACTGAGTGTGAAACTGCGTTTCTGTCTAAGGATGAAGGTCCGTGTCACTGATGTGACTGCTATTTATAGAACCAACATAGAATTAAATGAAGGTGTCTTATGATTGAAGCCGGTGTCTGTAAAACAAATGCTATTTATAGAATAAAACATATTATTGAATTAGTGCGACTGCATTTCTATCTTATGACATAGGCCTATATTATTGATGGGACCACAATTAATAGACCGGACACAGTAATGAAGTAGTGTGTTGGGCTTATGATACAGGTCTGTTTATGTGATGTGACTGCTATAGAATTAACAGAGTATTGAAAGAGTTAAACTGCGTTTGTGTCTTATGACATATATGCGTTTATGACATGATGCTATTTGTAGAATGAACACACTATCATGTGTTTGTGACATGACTGCTATTTATAGAATGAATACACTATCATGCATTTGTGACATGACTGCTATTTATAGAATGAACACACTATCATGCATTTGTGACATGACTGCTATTTATAGAACGAACACACTATCATGCGTTCATGACATGACTGCTATTTATAGAATGAACACACTATCATGCATTTGTGACATGACTGCTATTTATAGAATGAACACACTATCATGCGTTTGTGACATGACTGTTATTTATAGAATGATCACACTATTGATAGGGAAAGATCTAGGATCAAAAAAGATACAGGGTGCTGCTGAAAGGGGCAGGGTGGAAAGCCGTCCTTATTCATGGATATTTTCTAATAAATTGGTGAAACCAAGTTTTTTATCAAATAAATGCCGTTATGTAAGGTTTTAAACATAGTCTATTCATTTGCCATTCAACATTTGCAAAAATATGTAGAATTTCAAAAGATATTAAACATTCCTGTTTTTACCAGCCCAGAGGGGCAGCAAGGGGGAGCCAAAAAGGAGCAGGGTGCAGCACCCTGCTATTTTGCTCTAGATCTTTCCCTACTATTGAGTCTCTTCAATGACCCTTCATGTTTCAGACCGACATGAACGGAGGTTCGAGTTTCGAGGACACGATGAAGTACCCGCTGGTGGAGTTACAGAAGGACGTGGAGGAGTTGCCTGCAGGCGTGGACCCCAAGTGCAAAGAGGTCAGTTGTGAGGGTTTAGTCACTGCATTGGAAGCAGGCGTGGATATGAGACAAAACAAGAGACATTGTCTTAACACGTATATCAATATATTAGGCATGTCATGTGAAATCAGGGCTTAATGCATGGGCGTAAAGTGTCATCCCGGATCAGCCTGCACAGTCCACACAGGCCGATCCGGGATGACTTGTTCCACTTTTATGTTCGCTTCTAAACATAAATCCACTGTAGGCAGAAATTGCACAGGCTGATCTGGGACGACACTTTATGCCCATGTTTTTAGCCCGGTTTTCCCACGACACCCCACGTATATTGATTATAAGATTTGGAGTTAGTTTCAGTACCTACCAACTTCCCGCAGACCTGTGTCGCTTGTCGGGCCCGACATGCCTTCAAAGCAATTAGTCATTTGCCGTCATGCTTAAATAACGCCGACATGCTTTAATTTTCAAAGCGACAACCCTTAATCCCTTTATCTTTTACACCGATCTTTAACCACAGGGCCATAAACAAATGCTGTATTGATCTAAAAGGTTTCACTTCCAACAGTGGGATTTACAAGTGACTGAACAGTGTAGTCCAGCCCACAACGATCGCATTAGCCAATCAAATGCAGCGCTTTTTTAGGGCGGAGTTTATACCTGACTAACATCTAAAAAAGTGTTTCACAACAAATACTAGCATTGCCAGGGAAAGTGAGCAGGCATTTTAAAACATTTGATTATTATATTTAACGTTTTATTTTATCCCAGTAATTTTCTTATCCATTTCACAAATTGACAATCATAAATATGCAAACGAATAATGTAATACACAGCTTCATTTTAAAACACAATTTAACATCGTCAAACTTAATTTTGTTTACATAAAAATGCAACTAAGCACATGGCCAGTACACTTTTTAGGTCACCTGAGCATGAAGTATATTGGTATAGTGGACCTCTCGGGCATCATTCGTCGTCCATCATCTGTCTCCCGTATGCTGTGAACAATTTGGACCGTTATCGCGATAAAGACTACATTTTCTATTCAGTCTTGGCCTAACTTGCACAGTTTGTGTATGACCATAAGATCTCAGATGGGATTGTTATTGGGTCAGATCACACCAGTAACACCAGAGTTATTGCCCCTTTGTCATGCCAAAAAAGTGCAAAAATGCCTTTTTTCAACATATCGACTTTATTTTTTATCCAATCTTAACCAAACTTTCACAGTTTGTGTATGACCATCAGATCTCAGCAGACACCTAAAATGAGCCAGATCATATTTCAAACACCAGAGTTATTGCCCTTTGTTTATTAAAAAAATATACAAAAATGGACATTATTCAGGATAGGATTGAGACTTCATTTTTCATCCAATCTTCACCAATCGTGCACAGTTTGTCTATTACCATGAGATTACAGGTGAAGTCGAATATAAGCAAGATCGGACCAGAAACACCAGAGTTATTGCCCTTTGTGAAAAAAATATGCAAAAATGGACATTATTCATAATCATCATTGGACAGAAAATTATCAAAGAAAAAAAAACAAACTTTTATTTACCCTTATAGCACAGCCATCACAATTTGTGCATTGCAACTAGTTCTCCAAAACTGTTTGCGAAAAAGACATAAAAATTTACTGTTTCTGCATTTTCCAGAATTGTCAATGACTTAATGAAGAAGGGTAACGTTAGAATATCGAGAAAAACTATTTGAGAACCATAAGCAAAAAAACGCACATCCACTACCCAACTCGTACTTTAGTTAGCCCAATGCACTAACCGATGTTTTAAATCAGAATTGATCCCATCCCGCTCTGTGTATTGTTCAGATACCTTAATTTTCAAACCTGTCACAACAGTATGGTTTTCATCAGTCTCAGTTCTCAGGTGAGCGCTTTGGGCCATCATGGCCCTCTTGTTTAGGCATCTGTGATTTTGTGCATTGCAACATAATTTTTGCGTGCTTTTGTGGACAAACATGGAGATACAGGACCGTGTTTTATGTCGGTTAGGAACCGCATATTCCAGTATTAAAACAATGGTGATTTTTCGGCTTTTAATGTCTGCATGTAGTATAACTGATGTTAATGATTGATTTCTTTGGCATCAGAAAACAAGGAAGTAAAAAAAGAAGTTTTCAACTAAACCATGCATGATTAAAATTGTATTTCATTAAAAAATGCAGCCTAGTATTTTGATGTACCCTGCGTCCAAAGTTAGTCAACACGTTTTTATTCAATGAAGAAACCATGGTAATTGCAATTTTAGTATGAGAAATATTTTTAATAGTTTCAGTTTTATAAAAGTAAGAATTCCCACATTAAAGATAATGCAAAAACAGGGCACAGTTGGGCAAAACGCTAGGTAGTTTAAGCGATAAAGGGCGATAGTTAAAGCGATACTGCTGATTTGATCGCTGGCGGGTTTTCGAACGTTGCAACCTATTTCGGAAAGGTTGGGTCGCGCGATGCGGCCGATTTTGGGGAGGTGGATTCAAGCGTTGCAGCCAATTTTGGGGAGCTGGGGTCGCGCGATGCGGCCGATTTTGGGGAGGTGGGGGTCAAACTGAGTGGCCGATTTCCAGGGGTGGGGACTAAGGGGTCGGATTGGAATGATCTCGAGGGGGGGGGGTTGAGCCGATGTTTGTCGCGGTGAGTAGTGGGAATGCCGACATGCCTTCAAGAAATCCTGCGGGAAACCCTGCGTTGTATAAATGATATTATTGGCAAAACAAACACGGTTAAATTACACAATATCGTAGTTTAGGTTCTGTGCAACATGACATGATAACAAAGCTAATAAACTAATTCTTCGCTGAGGAGAATGTCTTAGCTGTTGTGAGGTTTCAATTAGCTAAATCTGCCTGGCTGGCTCAGTTGGTAAAGTGCTGGATTGTCAATCCGGGGTTCGTGAGTTCGAACCCCATCCCGGCCACATAACTTGTGTGGTGATGGTCATGAAATTATTTCTACGGCCATTCTCCCCGTACCTCTGATTCAAGTAGGGCAGTTGTCAGTTACTGGCATAAGTATGTGCACTTAGTACTGGTAAACCGCGTAGGTCGGCTAAGCTTGCCCAGGAAAAGTGTGAGTAGGTTAACTGACCGTCGTGATCTGACTGAAATACTGTTAAATACGGCGAAAAATCCAAACAAACAAACTTTCCTCAGTTACAAGTTATACCAGAATAAGAGTTGTATGAGAGTAAACATGCGTGAAATGTATTTTACTTTTGGAAGTGTTTGGTTTGGAAAAACAAATTCCAGGCCCTGTGTTCACCAAACAAATAGAACCTGATTTCAGGTACGATATGAACTTGAGCCAAATACTTCTGGTTTAGCCTCAAAAGTGGTTTTCAAAAACCTCATTCTGAAACAATTTAAACTTCTAGTTATATGCATAGTTTATATTCATAGTTTATATTCATAGTTTATATTCATAGTTTATATTCATAGTTTATATTCATAGTTTATATGCATAGTTTATATTCATAGTTTATATTCATAGTTTATATTCATAGTTTATATTCATAGTTTATATGCATAGTTTATATTCATAGTTTATATTCATAGTTTATATTCATAGTTTATATTCATAGTTTATATGCATAGTTTATATTCATAGTTTATATTCATAGTTTATATTCATAGATATGATCTCCTCACTATCTATAACAAGAATATTAGGTCAGTGTTGGATTAAGATAAAATGTATCATACGAGACTTAGAAACGGATGAGCACGAGGCTTGCCGAGCATGAAAAACTTCATCTTTATCCAACACTCACCTAATATTCTATTTATCCTCTAATGCTATGCTTATAAATCATCAAAACGGCATGAAAATATGTGAAAAATGAAAAAAAAATACTTTGGTTGCCCAGATTTTACACAACCGGAATCAGTTGGTATGGCGTCACATTGAAATACAGCGTTTTAAAGCTAAGGATTGAATAAACGTGTGCTAAATAGCAATTGGATAAAGCTGAAGTTTATATGATGGGTTGTTATCCCATCAATTCGGCTGTAGTAATATGCTTTCTGATATAAAGATTTTAATCAAAACCATACAATTTGCTATGATTTTGATCCTTCAATAAATCATTTGTGAACATGGGGCTAGATATGTTTGTAATAAAGATGTTTCAAACAGTGTGGTTTTATTTCCAGATGTACCTCACCCCTGAAGAGTTCATGAGCACGTTCGGGATGACCTACACCAAGTTCCTGGCCAAACCAATGTGGCAGCAGCAAGCCCTGAAAAAGGCTGCCAAACTCTTCTGAGTTACCAAGCAACCCTTTCTCACCCCTAGCAACCAATTGTTGTTATTTATGAGCTTTTTTATAGCAAATATGTATGT
This sequence comes from Congeria kusceri, assembly GCA_027627225.1. Lineage (NCBI taxonomy): Eukaryota > Metazoa > Mollusca > Bivalvia > Myida > Dreissenidae > Congeria > Congeria kusceri. The sequence goes on along the minus strand of CM051040.1, from coordinate 6,594,451 downwards.
GCATTTTATACTGGATATAAACGTGAATATGTTAAGTTTGGATATTTGGTTATTTGATATGATTATGTGTACTTGATAATATCTCAATTGTTCATAATTTATGCGATCGAACAGAAATGTTAGTTGTTATTTTTGTATACTTTTTTTTTTTTTATTTTAGTGGCTTACAAATGTTCTTGTTTTCAAATTAATATGACATTCCTAAAGGTATAAAAATAGTGAAATTACAACCATTTGACGCTGTGAAATAAAATTTGAATCAATTTCTGTTACAAAAGATTCAATGTTTGTGTCGGATGTGCTAATATTGTTGCATCACACTGCCAAATCAACACTCTGTTCAGTTTGCAATATTGTAACTTACCGGTACAATTTAATGATCTTCGATTTTTTTGTGAGTACTGACTTCATAAGGAAAAGATCTAGAATTTAAAAAGGTACAGTTAGGGTGCTGCTAAAAAGGAGCAGGGGGAAAAGCTGGACAAGTTTCTTGACATAATCTAAAAATATGCTAAATCCAGGGTTTTCAAGAGTCTACTGCTTTTGCAAATTGTGACACTGCATTTATTTCCTAGAATTTACGAAGTCTTGTGGCTTCAGTGGTAAACTTCCTGTCTTGTTTTTGCTGTGCAAGGGGCAATATGTGGCCCAGTACTCTGCCGAAATGCTCTCGCGCTTTCAAATAACAGGCTTGATTTGATTTGTAGCAATGTTAGCGCTGCCATTGGCTTCTAAACTTCCTATTTGGCTACTAAAATTTTTGGAAAATATTTAAACATGAAGCATATTTTCTTAAAATATTTCTTAATAAGTTGTTTTTTTGGCAAAATCAATGGAGAAGAAGTGACACTAATGATTTAAGTACCGTAATTACAGCATGGCTCACCCAAAACAAACATATTTTGCGATTTTCGAAGTTTTGCTGATCAATTAAAGAGGGAATTCGACTTAGCATCAGCTATAACTTGTAGCCACACATGGAGTCATGACACGTTATTTCAGGGCTGCATCATCTACCACTATGCGTAATTGCACATGGATACGCCAAGTAATTACTCACATCTACTATTCTTACTATGTGATGGCGAGTAAAATATTTGTTTAGCTTTAGCTTTACTGTAGACTTCTGTATAATGTAATACAATTCTTATAAAATAGTGTTAAATCTCTGATATACTATGTTGTGAGTCTTCCATTTCACACTAGAAATGCATGGGTCCACCATTTTTTTTTTGGTCAACTCCACTAAATTTAACCAGTTATAATGTAACCATTTCAATGTACATTTCAAAATGCATTTAGGAAAATGTCGACACATTATTGATATTCCTAATAATTCATGATTTTTCATTGTTGTTTAATATTAATGCAGTTGTTTTATAACTTAATTATATTATAATTATATCAATTATATTAACAACCTGAAAAATGAAACAAAAATCATTTGAATGTTATGATCACACTTTTTTATGTCTCAAAGGTTACATGGTGGGTGTGTGTAATACATTTTTACCCAATGATTCTCTCCCATATGGCCATTGCCCCAAGAAGACTTGGGTTATGGGGGATAGTGGAAGATAGAGATGCCAACTTCCAGGGGTGACCATGGGTCGTTTGGTGCCTGTGTGAAGCACCTAGTACACTGCGCCTCGGTTGAATGTCTCGTGCGAAAGACAAGTTAAATTAAAGGTAACATATCACACTAGATAAGGTTACATGTCACGCTTGTTAAAAACTTTACACATTGTATTCAAGACATCAGAAATTGTTATTTACATTTTTCATCTATTTAGGTTACATTATATGGGTTATTGATTTACCGTTTGTGCAACACTTTACAAAACCTAATAGTAACACAAATTCTGAACTGTAGTATTAATGTATTAAAATGGACTCTTAAAGTATTGGGGGTTATAGAGAAATATTTTGTGTTTTTAATGTATTTGAGTGATTAATTTATTGATGTTAAAGAACAAAATAGTTTTTAGGAAATGAAAAATTGGGTTTATGTTGGTGTATATGTAACAAGTAACATATATTAGAATGGTGTATTGTAGCTGTTTTCTAGAGTTTAATGTATGAAAACTCAGTTTTCCCAGTCAATGTGCTATTGCATTTGTAACATTACTGTACATAGAAAGTCATCATGCATGCAAATATAAACCAGAGTGAAGGAAGGGTCCAAGTGTAAAACTGTACATGAGGCGTTTTGTCGGGAAACCGGGCTTAATGCATGTGCGTAAACTGTCATCCCGGATCAGCCTGTGCAGTCCGCACAGGCTGATTTGGGACGGCACTTTCCGCCTACAGTGGATGTGTGTTTAGAAGAGAATTATTGGAAACAGAAAATACCATAAAAGCAGAAAGTGTCGTCCTGGGTTAACCTGTGCGGACTGCACGGGCTGATCCGGGACGACACTTCACACACATGCATTAAGCCTAGTTTTCACACGACATGCCTCATATACGCATTTGATTATTTAACATTTATTGTCAATGGTGGTAAAACTTAAGTTTTTAAAACACTCAATGGACTTAATTAACCATACAAGACATTATATTATTCATATACATATCAATATACACTCCAAAATGTTCCGTCAGAACTTATTTTAGATTTGTGAAAAACATTACCGTACAATAAATTATATCAATATACATTCCAGAAGTTATTTAAAATTTGTTACAAATTCTGAAACAATATGGCTAAAACTGTATTGCAATATATTGAAAAATGCCAAAACCATATTGCAATATATTGAAAGACATGTATTTGTATATAAACAGTATACACACTGTGATTACAGAGATGATTATATATTTATATAATTGCGTATTATGAGTGTGTTATATTATGCATGTTTATTCATGCTTGTGTAAAAACTATTATTAGAAGTGTATGGCATTTATATTAAGAATTTTTCATATTTTTTATTTCTAAAAAATAAAGTGATTGTTTTCCCCAGTTGAACAATATACACAATTTTACTCTGTAATCTATGTTTGCTCAAGATTAGTTGAATGTTCAGAGTTTAATATATACACAATGTTTATATATAAAATGTGTATAACTTACATATCACAAAATGAAGCACCCATCCATGTATACGCACCTTTGTATAGAACATTCTAGCCATATATTTAAATTAATTTTAATACATGAGACCTACCGTGTAAAAACTGGTCTGCAGTCCGCACATGCTGATCTGGGACGACACTCCGCCTGCAGGATTTATTTTTAGAAGAGACTTCCTTAAAACAGAAAATACCATAAAAGCAGAATGTATCGTCCCGGATTAGCCTGTGCAGACTGCATTAAGCCTGGGTTTTGCATGACACGCCTCATATGTTTTTTCTAACCTGCTATTCCAATTTATTTATGATGTACAAAGTATGTGTTGGCTTTGTTACGTCATACTCGTAACCATAATTTGTAGAGCAAAATGTAAAATTTATTTAGAAGTTAAAACTGCATCTTTGGCTTTCAACTGAATTTTTTATGGAGTACCTTTTTGGAGGGGTAGGGGGTGGAGAGTGCAACGCACTGGTGAATGAGTGGAAGGACAACAGATAATTGACAATTGTTCTTTAACATGGTTATCTGGCAAACAATCTGAGCATTGTCCTGGTAAAAATAACTTATCTGGAAATTTATTTGACTATTTTGATTGCAAGCCGCAGTGGTGGTAATGCATACGGTGTAACCTTGAGATGGGAGGTCGACTTCCTGGTAAGATTCCAAGTACTGGTTTTTCCCAGGAAACTACCTCGAAAATGTCTCAATAAGCCTATGGCATTCGACACAATCTAGAAAAAAATTAAATAGATTTCAACTAATAAAAAATTTAACTATCAAAAATAATTATAACACATCGATTATTTGGAAACTACATAATACAATGCTTTTAGCGTTCATCATTCTTTCCTTAGTTAAAAGTTTAACATGATCGTGGATCATGTTTTCAGAAATAACAACAACTCGTACTGTTGAATCACTAATTTTCGTGGACGTCTAATTTTTGCGCTATTCGCGCTCCCACCATTGCGCGAATTTATGAACACCGCGAATATTAAAGGTTATCGTAATTTAGCAACGCCTCGAGAGTTTACACGTTACACGGCCCCTATTCTTCAGAAGTGGACCATTGATCTGGTACTTCACATGTTTATTGCAAAAAAACAAGCTGTCACAATAGGACCCATCACTGGTCTTCTGCCGAGTTTGGCGTTTCATCGAATAATTGACATGCTTTATTGTAAACAACAACTGATGTTTTTTGTTTGTTTTATCAAAATCAGATTTGCGCGAATTTAAGACCGCGCGAATATGTGCGCTATCGCAAGTCCGCAAAATGTGTACCCCGAAAATTCAAGTGATTCCACGTTATTTAGTGGGTTGTTTGGGTATCAAGTAGTGCAATATGAAACAAGATGTCGTTGAGTTTTTGTTTGTTAAAGTCTTGTATGCCCACTGCCATGGTAAGGCCTTATAAATGTGCTGGATAAATAGAGCAGCAACAATTCAGCCACGAATCGATTTGATTAGATTTCGATTTTAAGTATCATTTAGTTGAATATTTCGATTCGATTTTTTCCTATATAACATGTATTATATTTTCATTTTATGTTGTTTTTGCGTATTCAAGAGGAATGATTTGCAATTAGGGAAAGATTTATATTATTTTATTATTATTAATGTCATTATATTGGTTAATGAGTTACGTATGTACCTAAAATATATCAATATAAATAAGAACAGTGGAAACTGGCGATCAATTTACATGACAAATCTGCACAAAATCATAATTGTCATTAATAATTTTATGAAAAATCATCTATAAATATATAAAAGAGAATCGAATCGAATTTTACTGGTTTAGTATCGACAATCGAATCAGGCCATTCACAATCGATTGATCGATTCATCGAAAGAATCCTGGCAGCTCTGTGAACGAAGATGATTAGGAAGTACAATCACAAATGTCAATTGTGACTGAATCACTTGTATACAAGATTTTATATAATAAAATGTTTGTACCCTATTGAATATAAATTAATAATAGTACAAATAATTTTTAACATTAGTAAAGAAATATTCTTTTTTATTTTATTGGGGTTTTTGTTGCTTGTTTTTATAAAATGATTAATCAAGAAATTGTACTATCTAGATATTGGTTTTTATTTGTTATTACCCTTCTCGAAAAAGTGTATTAAATATGCACTTGATGCGTATTAAACGCTGCTGTATTGGCACTGTATTTTTTATGCGTTTAATACGCATTTAATACACTTGAAAATGCAGAAAAAATACACTTATTACAGAAAAAAGTGTATTTTTTATGCATTTTTCCTGCATTAACACAAAAGTGCATTTAAAGTGTATTTTTCTCCTTGAAAAATGCTTTTTTTCTTCAAAAAAAACCACTAAAGTGTATTTTAAGTGTATTTTCTAGTGCATTAATAAACTTTTTTCAAAAAAAAAAAAAAGTACAGAAACAATACATTTAGTGTACTTAAAGCATATTTAATACACATTTAATGCAGAAAAAATAAAATGCCAATACCGCAGCATTTAATACGCTTATTCGAGAAGGGTATGTCAAAGTAACATATTTTATGTGTATCAAGAGTTATTATTTACAAAATTAAATATTTCTAGATTTATAAAGATCATGTAACTACTTCTCTTTTCAAAAGTAATATTTTAAATTAATATTTTTGTTCAGCATTCCGAAATTTGCTGTAGTTGCTATTTTGTACATTGCTTATTTCATTCCAAATGTAGACTTTACAATGCACATAAAAAATTTGTCAAAATATTGTTAAAACAATTGTTTAATGTATTACATGTATGTTGAAGCTTCTTTCATTGTCTTCTAAAGTTGAAAAAAATAAGTCACAGAACATTTCTAGGTTTGTAAAGAGAATTGTTTTTTTGTGTGCCTATGACTTGAGCTTCAAAATATCAAACATGCCTGCTGAAAAAAAGAAAGTAATTCATATTTCTTAGGCGTAAAAAAAACATGTTTGTTTCAGGTTACCCGACCTACCCTAAAAAATGCCCCGACCCTAGAACATTTTATTGGGTTTGTCAGATTGATTTTTGTTTTATTTACCTTTTTCAATAATTAAATATGTTTTTGGATAAATAAGTGTTTTGCTTTGATAATTTCCACTTATAAACAATGTTTAAGGATATTACTGATATGTTTTGAAAATTCAGTTTTAGAATCTTCATGTTGACCATTTACCAAATAAAAACATAAATCCTGACCTACCTACCCTATTTTGGGGGGGCATGTAACCTGAAAGAAACATTTTTTTTTACGCATTGCATGTATACATTGTGCACATTTTAAAGTACAATAGTAATTATATACCGTGAGAATGGAAAGATCCAGACCATGTTTGGCTTGTAAAAGGTCATAGATTTTAAGTAATTATTTCTGCAACTGAGCATTTCTTAAATAATATCTCTTAAAGGTAATATATACAAACCAACAATAATAATAGTGGATGGATAAAAGAGCAATATTTAATATTTATTTGCATGTATTTAGATTAAGAAGATTTTAGAAGAACCTTTGCTAACCATAGCATAATAAGCCAGCTTTTAAATCTCAGAATAGTTTTCTACTGTACAGTCAAAAACTCTTTCAAAAACATGTATATTTGCTTAGAAAACAGTGGTCTTATATTACTGTACAAAAATAAATGAGGCGCGTTGTGGGAAAACAGGACTTAATGCATGTGCAGTCCGCACAGGCTAATCCAGGACGGAACTTTCCGCCGACAGAGGATTTATGTTTAGAAGAGACTTCCTTGAAACAGAAAATACCATAAAAGCGGAAAGTGCCATCCTGGATTAGCCTGTGCAGACTGCACAGGCTAATCCGGGACGACACTTTACGCACATGCATTAAGACCGGTTTTCTCACGACGCGCCACAAATGATGAACATCTGGACAATTTTTGTTTGTTTTATTCACCGAATAAGTTAGTATTTCCAATATTACTTGTGTTTTTATTTTCATCGTCGTACTATTTTAGAATCGATATATAGGTAGACAATATATGAAAAAAGGCCATACCAAATTGATTTTATGTTTAGCATCCTCGGGCTGGTAGGTTTTAGGATGCCTGAACGAAAAAAACAATTTTGACAATGGGAAAAATCAAGTTAGAATGCGTATGAAAAAAATTGGAGAAAAAAAACCTACTTTTATGTGTTCTAGCTCACTTGAGCATGAAGTGCTCAGTGAGCTATTGGTATATGGGACCTCCCCTGCATTGTCCGTCGTCCGTGTGCCGTCAACAATTGGTATCGTATTCACGCTGGAGACTTCACTTTTTATCCAATCATAAGCAAACTTGCACAGTTTGTGAATGACCATAAAATCTTGGATGGTATTGTTCTTGGGTCAGATCACACCAATAACACTAGAGTTATTGCCCCTTTTTCGTGCAAAAAAGTGCAACAATGCCTTTTTCCAACATATATACTTTATTTTCCATCCAATCTTAACCAAACTTTCACAGTTTGTGTATGACCATCAGATCTCAGCAGATGCCAAAAATGGGCCAGATTGTTTCTCAACCACCAGAGTTATTGCCCTTTGTTTATTAAAAAAATAGCCGGGCCGGCTAGCTCAGTTGGTAGAGCGCTGGAGTACCAATCCGAGGATCGTGGGTTTGATTCCCAGCCCGGCCACATAACTTGTGTGGGGATTGGTCATGAAATTATTTCTACGGCCATTCTCCCCCTACCTCTGATTCAAGTAGGGCAGTTGTCAGTTACTGGCATAAGTATGTGCACTCAGTACTGGTAAACCAGCTTACCCAGGAAAAGTGTGAATAGGTTAACTGACCGCCGTTATATGACTGAAATACTGTTGAATACGAATACGGCAAAAAATCCAAACAAACACAATGAGATTACTGTTGATGTCGAATATAAGAAAGATCGGACCAGAGACACCAGAGTAATTGCCCTTTGTGAACAAAATATGCAACAATGGACATCATTCAGGATAAGAAAAAGACATCAAAATCTACTGTTTCTGCATTTTCCAGAATTGTCACTGACTTAATGAAAAAGGGTCAGGTAAGAATATCGAGAAAAATGATTTGAGAACCATTAGCAAAAACACAGCACATCCACTACCCAACTCGTACTTTAGTTAGCCCATTGCAGTAACCGATGTTTTAAATCAGAATTGATCCCATCCCCCTCTGTGTATTGTTCAGATACCTTAATTTTCAAACCTGTCACAACAGTATGGTCTTCATCAGTCTCAGTTCTCAGGTGAGTGCTTTGGGCCGTCATGGCCCTCTTGTTGCTAATATTTGTTAAACTTAGCATGCAACTAGTCAATTTACGCTTTTAAAATACTGTATTACAGTAAGTTCCAACTATGATGATATTTTACAGTTTTGCATGCAAACATTTGCTTTAGCTTGTACCACTGCCATGAATAAATTGTGAAAGAAAAATGTTTTTTTATCGACTTCTTTGGTTTTTCCTGCTAGATTGGTAGGTTTCCAAAAATCATGGGGACGCTAAAAATAGAATCAAATTTGTATGGCCTTACTTGTATGTGCTACAGTTTGTTAAGCCTAAGCTATATATTTTTGTTAATTTAGCTCGTTTTTGTTTTGGTGAAAGTACTTGTAGCTATGTTACTAATAGATCTGACTAGAATGTTAACCACTCTCGTTACCAGATGTCACATTGTATCCTATTTCATCAGCAATAAATTTATACATGTAAACCTTCTAGATTGTTCTGCTTACAGACGACTTATGACCCTGTGATCGGAGGGGTAAATGTGAAAGTCGGCTGATGATGTATATCAATTTGTGTCGCGCATAACTCAAGAAGTATAACTGCTAGAGTGATGAAACTTTATAAGCATATTCAACAGCATCAGGGCTTGTGCCCCTGGGTATTTTGGTGCAGTTTTTTCCGACAGCGGAGTTCTGGCCCTTTTTTAGCAAAAACTGGCATTTTGGGACTTGTGTCACGCGTAACTCAAAAAGTATTACTGCTACAGTGATGAAACTGTAAAAACATATTAATCAGCATGTGAACTTGTGCACCTGTGTACTTGGGTACAGTTTTTTCCGACATCAGCGGAGTTATGGCCCTTTTTTAACAAAAAAATTACATTTTGGACTTGTGTCGCTTGCAACTCAAAAAGTATTATTGCTAGAATGATGAAACTTTATAAATATACTAATCAGCATATGAACTTGTGCACCTGGGTATTTTGATGCAGTTTTTTCAGACATCAGCGGAGTTATGGCCCTTTTTTTAGCAAAAAATGACATTTTTGGATTTGAGTCACGTGTAACTCAGAAAGCATAACTGCTCGACTGATGAAACTTTTTAAGCACTTTCATCAGCATGTGAAATTGTTCACCTGGGTATTTTGGTGCTGTTTTTTTCTCAGCAGTTTTGTGACAACAAGCGGAATGTGGGGGCATCAGTGTCCTACGACACATATCTAGTTTACCTTCCTTCACTGTTCCCAGGGTAAGAAATCACACAGTCTAGGATTTAAATCTGTGAGTGCTCACTATCAGAACAAACGTTCACAAGGATGAACTCGACATTCTTTGAAATAACCCAGTTGCCTAAATCCAGGGACAAGTAATAATCTATTAAGGCAAGTGAAAATTCCGATTGATCTGACAGAATGGGTTAAGTATAAAATGATAAATAGTAAATATTTAAAAATATGCGTTGACAAACAATGAAATAATTTTGTCAATAATATTAATAGTAAGTAAAATACTTTGCATTACTCTAACACGTGACGTTAGCATTTAACATTTACATTGGTCAGGTAATTTCTACTGTTCCTTTTTCGGACAAGTTAATGTATTGCGTGTATTTCAAAGTTAATAAGATCCTTTCGTGCCAAAGCTGCATCATGTGAGGACCCGGAGTGTGTCCCAGCACCCCTGCCTAATTCACTTTTAAACTCATCGAAAGTTGGGACTCATTTTGAATCATGAATGAAATTTCCAGCTATTTATTTTTTACAGAAATATTCTTTATTTTGGTATGGTCTTGCAGGGCTCACCCTGGCCGAAAATTGTCTTTACCCAAATTTACCCTGTTATGTTGAAAAAATGCTAATTTAGAAAAATAATAAGGTTTTCATTAAGAAAAAGTTGGAGCTTAATAGAGTTTCCTTTAGCCAAAGATTCAAATCTTTAGCCATTGGCTAATTTGGCAAATGGCAGAGTGAGCACTGTCCTGGGCTGCGGGGGGAAGCTGTAAAACCCGGAAGAAACCCCACCTGTCCGATATGGTGACCACCCATCAAACTCACATGGACAGAGTGGGCAGCGAACCCCGGCAGCCTAGGTTAGAAGCAAGTGTACTAACCATTGCGAAAGCCAGACAGCCTTCCAGACAAGTTCATAGTATATCAAGCAAGCAGGAATTTTTTTTATTTTTTACAAATGGGCAATCCTTCCAGTTATTGTGAAAACTGCAAACTGGGCCCATACACGAATTCTCCATTATCATCAGTACAATAATACTTAATACACAGAATGTGATCTTTTCCGCAATTTCAAATAATGCATGTCTGTCCGCAAATAATCACAATTAAAAATGTGTGCGTTTGACATTTTTGATACTATATATAATTATAAACTGAGGTAATATAAATCGGGGAAACAAACAAGACAAATTCATTAACAATGATTTTATTACCAGTTATTTAAACAAGAAAACACATAGAAAACATAATATCCAAGATTTAAAGAAAACAATGTGCTACAAGTCATGTCAAGTTTCCATTTCCTCACGTCTATGTCTCTCCTGCAAATGTTCTGATATTGCCACGGTCGGGTTCTCTCGGTACGACGGATCCTTCAACACTTTCTGGAATATGGAAATGTCGGCCATCCTGAAAAAAAAAATTTTGCTGTGTGTCATGAGAAAATCGGGCTTAATGCATGTACGTTTTGTGTCGTCCCAGATTTGCCTGTGCAGTCTGCACAGGCTAATCCGGAACGACACTATGCTTTAATGGCATTTTCTGTTTCAAAGAAGTCTCTTCTAAACAGAAATCCACTGTAGGCGGAAAGTGCCGTCCCGGATTAGCCTGTGCGTAATGCACAGGCTAATCTGGAAGGAACTTAATAATTTGATATAATTTGTATATTCCTTGCTGTCCACCCAACTCCTCTTAGTCTTACTCTCATTATATGTAAAGCATTCTTTTTTTAGAACAATTTGTTAATGACATTAGTGACCTTGGTACCTGTGTATTAAAAATGCACAAGGAGTTTTTATAGAATCTGAGTATTTCCTTTATTCTTAAGTTTAAGAAAAGGTTGGTAAATATGGGCTAAGCTTTTGCTTACATTTGTTTTTTCCTGGTATATTCACTTTGGGTTCCTTTTTTCTTTTTGGAATCATTCCTGTAATCAACAGAAAGAAAGAACATACTACATTGCATACCGAGGTATCAACAGCATATATTGGTTAAAAAATGTTCCATATTGTAAATATGTATATTCCCTAATAAATGCTTCCCCTCCCCCCCCAATTACTGCCCCCACCCCCATTTTATGCCCTTTTTACTTACAACAATCAATTTGATTGTTGTAAGTAAAGGGCAATCTAAATGCATAAAGAACACCTGTTTTTCCTAAATCTAAAAAAAAGGCTGCAGTCTGAGCTATTGGTCTTAGCTGTCTTTGCTGATGAAAGTGTCTTAAAAGTTAGTTTGGATTACAAGATTCATTTCTCACAGGTGTTTTTTAACAATACATAGAAAGTGCTTTTGGTTTAATACTTGTTTTATGAGCAGCATGATATAGATGCTTTAAAATCAAATTAGACTGTGGCGCGTCGTGGGAAAACAAGACTTAATGCATGTGCGTAAAGTGTCATTCCGGATTAGCCTGTGCAGTCCGCACAGGCTAATCCGGAACGACACTTCCTGCCTAAAGTAGATTTATGGTCAGAAGACACTTCATTGAAACAGAAAATACCATAAAAGCGGAAAGCGCCGTCCCGGATTAGCCTGTGCAGACTGCACAGGCTAATCCGGGACGACACTTTATGCATATGTATTAAGACAGGTTTTCCCACGACGCGCCGTGAATGTATTCTATTTATATATGACAGAACACCAAGAAATGGACACATATTAAACACCCACCCTTGAGAAAATGTAAATCCCTCGGGAGGCATTTGTTACGAAATATAGTGTATGTTAGTAATACAGATATAGAGGACACACCAGCAATATAATAACTGAAATAAATACATATACAAGAGCAAGGAAATTAAATTAACTTTTATTTTTATAAATATATTTCATGCTACACATTCATTAGGGGAAACCAATATCATTACATCATACTACAAACATACATTCTGTTTAATTTCAAACCTATACCTATAGGGTAAATTGGGTTATGGACCTACAAAACACCATGAACAATATTGTGTATTACACAGTTACCAGGTAATGGTAAATATGATAGGATTTTGTTTATGTACCATGCAGTTCACAGTTTTTGTAGTGAATTTTTCCCAGCAGCAGATTGAGGGCCTCAAAACGTCAAAATATCCACACAAAAAACATTTATTTGCTGTTTTAGCCACAAGGGCCTTGAACAATAAAACTACCATTTATATTTATAGTATATATAGGGTATTTTAATTGTTCTAGGTCCCTGTGGTTTTAGCCAGACATCCTCATTTTCTGACAAGATTTAGTGTTATCTGCATATGTGTGATGGAACTTACGCCTGAGTCTTGGGTCCCATGGACTTCTTGAGCAGCAGGTCCAGGGTAGGCAGGGCATCTGCCAGGGCCCCTATGTCCCCTACCACCGGCGTCTGCTCCTTACGCTTCTTCTCCTTCGCTGCCTTCTTGGCTGCGTCAAGGGCACTCAGCTCTGCCAGTATGGGCAATAACCATTAACTTAATTTCAAAGTTGGCTAGTTGTCTGATCTTGATTTGCTTGCTACAAATCTACACTGTTGTGTGTATTACACATGTTCATCATTGATACTTTATGGATTTTATATACTCTTTATACAAATACATTAATAAATATCTAAAATCTCAAACCAGGGCTTCCCCTGGCTAAATATTTGTTTAGCCAAATTTACAGTACTACACTGAAAAATTTCATGTTGTGTATTTAATAGGAGTTTATGAAAAACAACTTGAAGCCAAATAGAAATGTCTTTAGCCAAATTGTTCAATTTGTAGCCACTGGCTAACGTGAAGAATCATGGCAGAATTAGCCCGGAAATCTTCAAGCTTTGTAAACTACAATTGCTAATTTTATTTATTTATTTTTGTTGCATTTATTTAAGTGATGATGACACACTTTCTATAAAGCATTTGCTTTGAAAAATCACAACAACACCTAATAAACACAAACCCTGGGACCCAATACTTTTTCAAAATATTAACAAGCTCTCTTATGCAGCTACTTATGTTTGACTAATGTACTACAGTGCTATAAAGTCCTGGGCATAACAACACTACTTACTCTGCACCCACAGGTCATGTCGCAGTTTTTGCTTCTCTTTTTTCTTCAAGTTCAATCCTTTTAGAGACTTGGAGGACAGAGTACTTTGGGCGTCGAAGTCTGGAAGTTTGGTGGTGATATTGTACTTCGACATGTCAACCCCATCAAATAAACTGGACTTGATGTCAGCATGGCTCAACCCAGGTGGAAGATTCTGATGCAATACAATGTATATAAAGCATAGGTAACAATGATTGTGTTCTTCATTTGCATGAACAAAACCCGTGCACCATCAAAACCAAGTATAAATATAGGAAACAAAGCGAGAATGTAGTTTATGCTAATAGAGTTCTTGAGTGTCCGGTTAATGTGTCTGAGATATATCGGTAACTATGATATTTCCTCAAAAATTTCCATTTTTCAAAACTTGTTTTTTGCTAATTGGAATTTAAAAATGTTACAAAATCCTGAAGAAATTAGAAATATATATGAATTAAGGATCAAATCACGATATGACTTACATGTTTATGGATAAAAACATATCCAAGTTAATCCAATATGAACAATTTGTTTTGAACATTTGATTTAAATATCTTGTTTTGCAAAAGCCCCAAGATTTAAACAATTTGATTTAAATATCTTGTTTTGAAAAATATCCCGATAGCAAAATTCAAAATACAAAAGTAACTAGATACCATTCTCTAAGCAGTAAAAAACGGGTGCAGGATGAAGCGTACCATTCCCGAAGCGTACCAGTGCACAACATGTGTGTAATGTGTCAATAAATAGTGGTTTTAAGGGATTTATTTCATGCTGTAAATTTAGTAATTTAAAGAAATTTACACAAAAAATCACTTTAGTTGGAAAGAATTAATGAAATAGTAATGTAAATAAGACAATGCATTACCTTTGTTTTATAAGTATATTATCATGTTGAAAGGTAATTAATTAAAAGAAAACAATACAAATTGCTTTAATTCAAATTTTATTACATATTTCAGCTTTGTTTTATAAGTATATTATAGAAACGTAATTAATTGAAAGAAAACAGTGTATGAAATGTTCGGTATTGTTTTAATAGTTGAAAACATAATACATACTGCATCAAAAATGACATAAACAAAGCACATGTACACATAAACCACAGTAATGCATCTTGTAGAGATGTCAGTTTCTGTGAAAAACACACACTTTTACTTGTCGCATTTATGGACAGTCTACTCAGTCGTCGTCGTCGTCGTAGGCAGTGGCGTCAGACACCAGTATGGGGCCTACGCCAAGTAGATGACTAACTTTCCGCAGAAGCATTGACGTTGAGAAGTCATCCTCGTCTTCGTACCTGTCCCACAGGGCGAACAGCCTCCCATATACCTTCTTGTACTTCGTCCGCTGGTTCCAGCTGACGAGGTTCTCTGAAACCAGCTGAAATCAGTATCAGTATAATTATAACAGAATAATATCCATACAATACAAGGATCGGTACCATTCAATAAAAATAAAAATACGACCGTGTATAACATAAGAATCCCCCAAAAGTCATATAATGGGAACAATTCATTTAAAATACCAATATGAAGACAATCATAATTATTATGAAGGAAAGTTATATTGCATAAAATTTAAACATTACCTTCCACATCGTTGTTGGTGCGCACTGTCTCCCTGAAGACGGACCAATTCTCCGGGCGCCACAAGTTCCCGTTAATCCAGGTTGAAGAGATGTACTGTAACGGGCGATTCACCTCACGTCCAGCTCCTTGAGATGCGATACTCACAAGCCCATCAAAAGCCTGGGTGATGTGATCCGGAGGTAAGAACTGCAGGGCAAGCAGCTTCCTTATGAAGGCGTAGACATCCCCACCCGCTGTGTAGCTACCGCTCAGTCCCAGCTTGATGACCATGCGATAGACACGCTGTGTCCAGTGGAATACGCAGCCTTTACATGGCATATGTATTTATACATTTAGGCTTTTTCATTCCATTTCAAGTTTCAAACTGTAAAACATACACTCTTTGATCTCGACAAGTTTGACAAAGTTATGCATTCTTTACTTTAATTACAAACTTTAAATTACAAATCAAAACCATTAATTGCATATGTTAATTATCGCATATCAAACTGAGAAATCATAATTAATTCATTAATTTTTAATTATTTATTTTCGTTTTATTAGTCCTTTAATCTTTAATTTTTTTTTTAAACATGATTTTGAACAATGCAAACTATATTTTATTTCTTCAATTCATGTTTTCTCCATAGTACCACTGGGGTGGTACGCTTCATCCTGGTTAGTGGGATGCTTAATCCCGGTACGCTTGTGTAATGGTACGCTTCATCTGACATCCGTAAAAAATATTTCAGGTTTTTGGCATATGTCCATAGCCAAAAATAGTGAGATCTTTCAATCTGGGAAAAAAACGTTGTGACAGTCAATGAAATAAAAACAATATAATGACTTTATTTTTTAATCATTTTTTTATGAATTCATGTAAAAAAAAAACAATGAGTAAACCTGGGTATTTTTTACATCCACGCTGTTCTTTTCTTTCTTGGTCATGTCCTGTTTCACTTTCACGGCTGCATTATGAGCTTTCTGCCGCTGCCTCTTCACTTTGCCCATGGTTCTCTAAACTGAATATGTTGGAAAAGTGGTTTATCATTTTCAATACAGGGTTAACTGGCGATCATGTGTAACAGTCACTTGCACGTAACTATGTTGTACTTTTGTAAACGCAAGAAACATCGCGAAAACTTGTTATTAAATAGGAAATTGTCAAAATAAAGCAACACTACATTTCAACATATTATGGATATAAGTTTTTTGTGTTAAAAGTTGTCATTAAGTTCATAAAATCTTTAAATAACATAAACCAAAAGTAAACAAAACGAGCATACTCACTTTATCTGCTGTGCATGTTCATGGAGGCTGCCATCTTTAAATATACCGATTTTAAATATCGTCATAGTCACATAGCTACCGTAATTGTAAAAACTGAAGTATAATCGATGGCTGGCTGGCTGGATGGATGGATGGATGTATTGATGGATAGATGGATGGACGGACGGACGGATGGATATTGATGGATGGATGGATGGATGGATGGATGGACGGACGGACGGACGGACGGATGGATGGATGGATAGATAGATGTGGGTGGATAGATGGATGGATGGATGGATGAATGGATGGATAGATGTGGGTGGATGGATGGATGGATGGATGGATAGATGTGGATGGATGGATGCATGGATGCATGGATGAATGCATGCATGCATGGGATGGATGGATGGATGGATGAATGCATGGATGAATGCATGCATGCATGGGATAGATGGATGGATGGATCTGGATGGATGAGCATGACCCTACCATTGATTTTAATTTTCATATTTGGGTGTGGGTTCTGGGTATGCGGTTGTATCAAATCAATGCTTTTTTGCAAAGCCTAGTGTTACGATATACAGTAAATAGACTTACTGAGAGCACATTTAGTATACTGTAAACTATAACGTTGTTTTACTGTGTACTACGTCATGATAAGTTGTTGAATAAAAGATACCACATGAAACATGGTGTCAGAAGTTAAACCAGACAACATTTTCACCAAATGCAGGCTGAATTAAGCGTTGTCAACATCAGGAACAAATCAGATAGACAAAGGAATATACGGATTACGTGACGGCTAAACAAATCCTGGATCTATCGCGTTTAATACCGGAAACGAGCGTTTTTGTGTCTTGTGTTCGTCGTCCTCGTTTTTTCCCGCGACGTTTCACGGTTGGCTGACGATGGCGACAGGCAAACTTCCAGTGCCTTTTTCAATGGAGGTGAAGGGCAATCTAAGGGATAACTGGAATTTCTTCCAATCTCAATGGGACAATTATGAGATAGCAACAGGCCTGGATAAAAAAGATGACAATATTCGCGCAGCTACTCTGTTGAGTGTTATGGGCAGAGACTGCTATCGAATTTTTCAACACTTAGATATTCCTGACGGCGATCGAAAGAAGGTGGGTGCAATAATCAAAGCACTAAAGGAACATTTTATTCCGAAAACAAACGTCATATATGAACGATATGTTTTCAATACATCCGATCAGTTACAAAACGAAGGTGTAGACGTCTACGTTACCAGGCTGAGGGGTCTCTCTAACTCATGTGAATTTGGCACTCTACAAAGTCAAATGATTCGTGATAGAATAGTGTTAGGCACCAGAGACAGTGGAGCAAGGTCACGGATGCTTCGTGAACCGGACTTAACACTTGAGAAAGCAGTAGACATGTGTAGAGCAAGCGAGATAGCAGATAGCCAAATGAGGAAACTCTCTGCTACAGAAGAGGTGAACTATGCGACAAAACAAAAAGTCAAACATGAAAAAAAGAAGCGTACTTCAGAAATGGAAGAACATAGTAACTGTCGGTACTGTGGTGGAACACACGCCAAGCGAGAATGTCCAGCGTATGGAAAGGTGTGCTCAAAATGCAAGAAAAAGAACCATTTTGCAAAAGTATGTCTTCAAAGCTCGAGATCAAAAGTTAACATTGTGGAAGAAATTGACAGTAGTGATGAGTCGATCTATACACTGAATGCCCTAACCGATAAACAGTGGTTTGTAAATGTAACCATGTCAATGCTGAACACTCCCAATAATAACAAGACAATCAAGTGTCAAATAGACACCGGTGCGTCATGCAACGTAATTTCAACCAGTGTGCTATCACGCATAGCAAAACAGAAAAAGCCAAGAATGGTGCCAACAAAAACAAAGCTGAAATTATATGATGGAGGTACCTTAATACCAGTTGGAAAATGCGCAATTAACTGCACTGTAGGTCAAGTGACTGAAACACTGGAATTTCATGTTGTGGAGATTGACGGGAAAAATACTGCAACATTATTGTCAGCAGCAGCTAGCGCACAGTTGGGTATCATCACTGTAAATGTGGTAAACAGTGTGGTACAAACACCTGAGACAATGCTTACCAAGGAAGTCATCATTCAAGAATACAGTGATGTGTTTGATGGCCTTGGATGCCTACCAGGGACATACAAAATTGAAATAGATACAACTATAAAACCGGTTCAGCATCAGCCTCGACGGGTACCAGTTGCCCAGAAAGCAGAAGTGAAAGCAGAAATCGAACGATTAGTGAACAAAGGGGTCATTACAAAAGTTGTGGAACCTACTGACTGGATTAGTAGTATGGTGGTTGTAAGAAAACCAAAAAAGCTCAGGGTGTGTTTGGATCCTAAAGATCTGAACAAAGCCATAAAGCGTTCCAAGTACATGATGCCAACAATTGAGGACATTCTTCCTAAAGTGTCAAAAGCCAAAGTATTTACAGTTCTTGATGCTAAGGATGGATTTTGGCAAGTAAAACTTGAAGAAAAAAGTAGCTACCTTACAACATTCTGGACTCCATTTGGTCGATATAGGTGGTTACGCCTCCCGTTTGGAATTTCGTCGGCTCCAGAGGAATTTCAGCGCAGACAACATGATGCTTTAGAAGGGCTCCAAGGTACAGAAGTTATCGTGGACGATATTTTGGTATATGGTCAAGGCGAAACCATGGAAGAAGCCATAAGAGATCATGATGAGAAACTTGTTAGTGTTCTAGAGCGAGCAAGAGCGGTAGGACTAAAGCTAAACAAGGACAAACTGAAACTTCGACAAACTGAAGTAAGTTACATGGGTCACATACTCACCTCCAGCGGTGTACGTCCAGATCCAAAGAAGATACAAGCAATATTAGACATGCAGAAGCCAACTGACGTAAAAGGAGTACAGCGCTTTATTGGATTAGTGACATATCTTTCCAAATTTTTACCACATTTGTCAGAAGCATGTGAACCGTTGCGAAGATTGACAACAAAAGACAAATTGTGGTATTGGCAATCACAGCAAGAAGAAGCCTTTGCCACTATAAAGCGACTAGTGACAGAGCAACCCGTGCTTAGATACTATGATTTGGAAGAAGAAGTAACTCTACAATGTGACGCGAGTGAAGCAGGGCTTGGAGCAACATTGCTTCAGAATGGACAACCAGTCGCATTTGCCTCAAGAGCGTTAAGCACTGCAGAAAAACATTACGCACAAATTGAGAAAGAGTGCTTAGCAATAGTATTCGCGTGCGAACGGTTCGAACATTATATATACGGTCGTTCTCAAGTCACTGTTCATACAGATCACAAACCTCTAGAAACAATCTATGGAAAACCACTGTTAAACGCCCCAAAGAGGTTACAACGTATGCTTTTAAGACTACAGAAATACAGTTTATGTCTACTATACACAAAAGGTACCGAGATGTACATAGCCGATACATTATCCAGAGCATTCTTACCAACAACATGGAAGGACAATGATGACACTATTGAAGTTTTCAGCATACAAAAGCAGAAACTTGAACAAGATTTATCAGCAATTAACTTTGTGGAAACAGTTAATGTAACTGAACAGCGCTTTAAGCAAATTCAAGTACATGCATACCAAGATGAAGCGTTACAAACACTTAAATCAGTTATTCAGGCGGGATGGCCAGATTCGAAGGCGGAAGTACCTGTCATAATTCGTGAATACTGGACAATTCGGGACGAATTAGCAGTCCAAGACGGGATAGTATTCAATGGTTCTAGGATAATAGTGCCAAAGATACTTCGCAGTGAAATGCTTACCCGAATACATGCAAGTCACATGGGGGTCGAGTCATGTCTAAGGAAATCGCGCGACACGCTCTTCTGGCCAAATATGAACAGTGAAATTCGCGATCATGTTGAAAAATGTAGCGTATGTAATGAATACAGCGCAAACCAACAGAAAGAGACGCTTATGACACATGATGTTCAAGACAGGCCCTGGAGCAAGGTAGGCATTGATATTTTCACCTATCAACAGTCAGACTACTTAGTTACAGTTGACTACTACTCAGATTTCTGGGAATTGGACTTATTACCTGACACAACCTCAGCTGCGATAATTCATTGTCTGAAAGTTCATTTCAGTAGGCACGGCATTCCAGATACTCTCATATCGGACAACGGTCCACAGCTGTGTAGTGTGGAATTCAGTAAGTTCTCACAACAATGGGAATTCGACCATGTCACATCCTCACCATACCATAGCCAGTCAAACGGAAAGGCAGAGTCAGCCGTCAAAATTGCGAAGGGGTTGGTAAAAAAGGCCACTAAAAGCAACAGGGATGTTTGGAAAGCTATCCTCGACTGGAGAAACACCCCAACAGAAGGAATGGACAGCAGTCCAACGCAACGTTTAATGTCCAGGAGAACTAGGAACACATTGCCAATTGCAGATGAGCTTCTAAAGCCTAAAGTAGTAGAAAACGTGCGACAGAAGAAGATGCTGAAACACCAGCATTCCAAGTTCCAGTATGACAAAGGAGCCAAGGACTTGCCAGAGTTGGTAATCGGACAACCTGTCCGTATGGCGCCTCTACCAAATGATCGAGAAAACAAATGGCGGCTCGGAACCTGTGTGGAACTACATTCACCACGATCCTATGTTGTCGATGTAAATGGGCATCTATACAGACGCAACCGAAAGTACATCAGGTCTACATCAGAAGCCATTCCGGAGTCAATTATCAGTGATCCAAGTGTTTTCAATGATCAAAAGTGTGCTGAAAAAACAGCTGATAAAGAGCAAAGTGCAAGTGAATCGAGTGTCAATTATAGGGAAATTACAGCCACTAGTGAAAAAGTAAATATGGGTGGCAAAAGTTCTCAGTGTAAAGAGGATTCAATTCATGTGGAATCATCGCCCAAAAAAGAAGCAGTGAGCAGACATCCGGTGGTCAATTCCGAACACTCATCCAAATCAACAAGGACCAGAAAGATTAAACCTCCGAAGAAATATGAAGATTTCGTCTAAGTACTGTACTTAGAAATAGACTAGTTAAGTAGGTTAAAATCAAAACATAGTTGGAAATTATTCATGTTCTTTAAGTTGTATTATCATGCACAGAGAGTTTTTTTTTTTTTTTTTAAGTCAATGTGTTTTTCCCCTACAATGGAAACTGCAGTCTCGATGAGTTGTGAAAGTTAAAATCGCATATGCCTCTTGACTTATACTGTTTTATGTTCAGATTACTGTTAATGTTATAGGTTACCTGGTACATGTACAAAGTTGTGTTATTTCTTTGTTTGCGAAAGAAGGGGAGATGTTACGATATACAGTAAATAGACTTACTGAGAGCACATTTAGTATACTGTAAACTATAACGTTGTTTTACTGTGTACTACGTCATGATAAGTTGTTGAATAAAAGATACCACATGAAACACCTAGGGCTTTTCATTCCCAATAACATACTAGCATTGCATTTGTCAAATGTGTCTTAACAGCCCAGAGTGAATATTTTGGCATTTCCATGAACAGATCAAACAAAATATCATAGTGGGGCAGAGTAGATTCCGTTGCTTATGACTTACACTTTGTAATGTAAGTGCCACAATAATTATAGCTTTTACGTATGTTGACTCATGGAGCATTCAAATGATAAAGGCACAATAATTATAGCTTTTACGTATGTTGACTCGTGGAGCATTCATATGATAAAGGAACGATCTAAAGCAATATAGCAGAGTGCTGCACCTGCTCCTGTTTGCCCCCACGCCCAACGCCTGCAGACCTTTCCTTAAACAAACGACACACCGCATGCTTGTTCGGCCCAGGAAAAGGAATCTAGGAATGTCAACGATCACATAGGAAATTAGCTTTCGAAATATTGTTAACTTAAATGAGACAAAATACCCTTTCACCGACTGTGTGTTATATACCACCATAGCTCGACAAATGGTGCAAGACATAGTGTCTGTACTCCTGACCTAATGTATGTACACTGTATTGTACATTCTATTTTAACTTTTGTAAATATGTAACAGGCTTTTATACCCGTACAACCAGTAGTTGCCATGAGAATTTCATGCTTTTAAAATAGAAAATAGAGGCCCTGCATTAATTTAAACATATAAGCACAATTATAATTAGTTTATATTATTAGTTTAACATCAAAATCAATAAATGTATGGGCCTCCCATTGGCATCACTAAAACATTATGAAATCCATGAGGAACAAATGGCCAGTTGATAATGTAGACCAAAATAGACTGGTACCAGGAATAGAAATGTCAAACATACAATATAATTACACTGGAAACCTGGTGAGCTATAGTTAAAAGACCAAATAATTATTCAAAATACTCATTCCTGCTACAAATAAGTCCAATTTTAAAGTCAGGGACGGATCGAGGATTTCTGGTTGGGGGGGGGGGCGTAAACTTTTGATTGTGCTGTTATGACCCCTTTATGTTGTCTGCCTGTCTGCAGTGATCAGCTACATATCCGTATCAAATATATATAATAATTGTGTGCAAATCATCCTCATCAGCATCGTCGTCGTCGTCAAATGCACTTTGTTTCACACAATATATTGATATTGTTTTGTGTTCGAAATACATTTTATTAATCTTTATGTCATGCACCTGTTTTGGCAATAATTAAATAGTCGTTGTTTGATGGGCTCGTCCACTAAATACGTATTTGATATTCAATTTTATAGTCGTTACATCTTTAAACATGTAAAATCCGTAGCTGACTACATTAAAACACACACGCATCAATAATTATTTTGTACTATTCATTTACCGTAGTGTAATTGTTTCTTTTCGAAGTGAATGTCATTAAATAACTCACACGTTCACAAGCATGCTCGGGACTGTTGTCTTCAAATGTTTTTTTTGTGTCGAAACGAACTAACGGGCAGACAGACGAACATGTTTTACACTTAATAATATGCGTCAATTCGCTGACAAATGGTGCCGGGGGAAAAAATGAAATCGCCAGGAATTGAAGCCAACGTTGTGGACACCCTTCTACGTTGTAGGGTGTGCGGCTGGTGACATGTTACCGTTAACCAGCTCCGTTTTTATCTTTTAATATTTATTGTAGATCTAAATCTGACTCATTCAGCTTTATTTTAAAGCCTTTTAAACTTCCATCCGTACAGGTTACCATTTATTTGTATTGATGTAGTTTGAAATAAGATACATGTTTATTTAAGAAATAATTGACGGGTTACAAGCGTTGGTTATTGCGGTAATAGCCAATGATTTGGAGTTCCGATGCGTTGGGATTAAACCCGGAGGGCGATAGTCCGAGTGGTTTGATAACAAGCATCGAACGACAAACCGTTGGTTATTGCCGCAATAACCAACTGTAGCCCGTCTATTATTTCGATTCTAACACGATCCTATATATATTTCGTCTGTATTTTTCAGAATATGAATGAGAACTACATTCATCTATTCTCCGCCCATTTTTAGCAATGTACATTCACACGTGCGTTTCATTGTAGTCAATAAATCATAACAATTCAAAATGACGTCAGCTTCATTGATAAACATTGAGCGAAGAATCAATGTGACGTACGTCATACTTATTAATAAATACAGTGAAAATATTATGGTTACAAGCTCAAATTAAAGGCATATTAGCAAAACTTAAACGTTTTTTGTGAACTAAATAAAATATGTAGTACAAATATGTTGTTGTTTTTTTGTATTACATAATGCAGAAATGATTTGTAACAATTTTGCTATCGCGCGTTTAAGCACGTGCATTTTACGGAACAATTTCTTCGAATTTCCGAAACTATTTTCAAAACATTAGGCTCCACCCATGATTTGTTGCAAAATAACAAACGGTTGATTTCCTTCTTTATCTTTGGAAAACTAGCCACGTGCCGTGTTAGAATCTTTTACAATACAGCATGCAATAATAAATCCTGTCGTCCACTAGGCCCTCGAAGGTTTCCCGAAAGCGAATTTGTCAAAATCGGGGTGTTTCGGCATGTCTTCGCGATGTTCTGGAACCCTTCCGTGTATTTCTTTAACAATCTTGAACCTTCTTGGCACTTCGGAGCCTGGTCGGGATTGAAATAAACTTCGGCATCCAAATTTCAAAAGTTTTAAAATTTGGACGCCGAATGTTTTATTCGGGACTGCTTCGGAGTCATCGGCAAACCATCGGCATACATTTTGGATGTTCGGGAACCCTTCGCCATTGACTCGGCATCTTCCGAAAGGCTACTACGAGGCTTCGTAATCGGTTTAGCCAACCCGAGCGTATCGTAATCGGTTAAGCCACTCCGATCATGTAATGAAAGATGCCGAATCGTCGCGGAAGAAGCGGATTGACAGCAGAAGGGACGTCGAGCATTAGTCGTGTTTCCCGAAATATAGAAGAGCGACAGCAAAGGTAATGCCGTAAATTTGTCGATAGTGTTCGAAGTGACAAAATCGGCATTGTTCTTGCGAATTGAACACATACCATGGTGCAAGTCATGGGCAAGCTACTCAAGAAGAAGTTTGGCGTCAGTCAGCCTTTGAAGACTACAGAAGGTATGATCCTTAGTCTTGGTCTTGACGGCAAAATCTTTATCTGAAAGCCCAAGCTGAGAAGAATAATAATACCAAAAAGTATGTCATGTAACTCAGTGCCTTCGCAAGCTTTAGGCCAGCAGGAAGGACATTACGGAACCTTGATTTTTTTTTGAATGTGAGGCGTTGGACGCTGGGGTATGTCATCTACAAAAAATTGCGTGATCCTCACATACTGTTTGATCCAAAATCGATGATATCTTCTTTTTTGTGTCAGGTGAAATGCCAAGACAAGCATGACATCAAGGGCAATGTGAATGCACCTAAAGATCCATTCTCGGGCTTGCAACTGATTATCAGATTGTAGTTCGGCGTCGTTCATATAACCCGAACTTCAATTCGGCAACATTTCAGCATTCTGTTAACAACAAATCGGCAACTATTCAGAATGTTCTGCAATGTTACCACAACTTTTCCGCACGGTCGGGAAACATTCGGGAGCTAATTCCAAAACTGACGGCATTCTTCCGCGTCGCATTCGGCGACTTCGGATAGGTTTCGGGGTTTATATCTCAACCTGTCATATGACACTGCGCGAATACATGCCGAACAATCACGGTGGCCAAGCTCTGCACATTTTGTTCTGAATGATTCCCGTTTTATCGGCAACCCTTACCAAAGCATCGGGACTGTAGTGGACGGCAAGCATTACCCACAGCGATATCGAAGGAATGTCTGTCTTTCTTGTAACGGAATGCTAGTCGATGGCGATCATTATATTCGAAATGTAATCAAAAGGAGCAGCAACAACAACAACATGAAAATGGAAATGGAAACAAATATTGATTTTCAAGCGTTGACAAAAGATTTAGAAACCCAGGAGCTTGAAGTAAGATGTATTAGTTGTTCATTTTAGCTTAGAATTAATGCCAGCATTGAATTCTAGCAATGTGAAATATGTATTTGTAATGTATACTCCCCATCGGTATTCTCGCGGTATCTCTATTTTCGCGGTAATTGTTTATCTTCGGATTTTCATGCTTAATGGTCAACATCTAACATATTTTTGGTTTTCTTTAAGAAAATAATAAGTTATAAATTAATTCATTCGAATTTAAACAAGTAATATGATTTGAAACCATAAATATAAATAACTTTCTTATCAGCTTGCAGCTATTGGTAGACGTTATGGGGTCAATGTCTACACTTTCGTCTGCTTGAGTAAATATAAATGAAGACTCAAATTATTGTTTTGGTTACAATCCAACAATTTAAAGTGTATTTCTGTTTGTTTATACACTAACAGCAAACTTATTTCCAAACAAAAGTTTTACCGCGAGATTACCGATGACGTAATTTTTCAAGATGGCTGCATGGTGCATTGAAAATCAGAATAATTTAAGGACGAATTCCTTTTAAACACAATTTCCAGTTGTTAATTTCGTGAAAAGGTTCAATTTATAGCATTTTATTGAAAGAAAATGTTTTGTTAGTTGTTTTTTTGCTCCAAAAATTTACTTAAAGGTTAAGTACCGCGAGAATACAGATGAACAGTATAATCAATATTCGCGATGACAGATGAAAAAATTCAGAGTTTCAGGTCATATTTGTTACGAGAAAAGTACTTATTTCAAATCTTTGTTAAGTCTTCCACTTTAGGCTGAAGACTTTATCATTCAGACCAAATATATTCCAATTCTGACTTTTGCCTGACTATCTTTATAGCCGTGTTTACATTAGGTCTGTGAGTGTGATGGGATTACGGAGCCTGTATATCCTACCCTTATTCTCCTTTCCGTGCGGCCTCCTTACAGATACAGAAATACTGTGAGATTTTGTTTTAGGTTTCACAGGCTACATGGCCACTATGATTTTGTTTAAAAAAATGTTACACAAATATGAAAAAATGTAAGACCCTAGCCGTCAATGGCATCGCACAATGCCCCCAAGGACACCTTGCCTATACCTCGCCCTGATCATACAACAAACACACAGTTTTTAAGAGACATGGGAGCCAACAAAAATGGTTTGGAGGTTGTAGACCCTTGGACATTTGCACGGCCTTTGCTCAGCTATCTCAATGTTGCTGCTTGCTTCCCCTGCAATACTCATGAAATAGCACAGATATTGAGCAGTCACCCTGCAGCAACCTCACAGCGGCCGCAGGACCAAGATGGTCATGCTTTTTTCACTCTTTCAAATGGCACGGTGATCACACTGTCAACACACCATTATGGGGCAGTCTCTGCATGGAAGCCTTGCATACTCTTTCGATTTTCCTGCAAAGGCATAATAGAGACAACTGTACTAAAACTGCATGATTTCCATATGATCACTCTACATCCTGTGGACTGATTTGCCATTGCCTGACACCAGAGAGCTGTACTGTGCCTGTAGACAATGTAAACAAATACGCCATAACCACCTACGCTGCCGTAAAATCTGCACAGAAAATCGTATGCTAACAAATTAAAACTAACGAAAATTTCAGGCCAAGTATTCCAATTAAGTCTTTGGACTTAAATAAATATGTTTGAACTAAATTTGTATGTAATATAAAAAAGTGTTCCATTATTTCAGGCAGCCAATGGGATTCCAAATGCAGAGGTGTATGGGAAATTACTAGGATGCTATCTCCTCCAAAATGATTTGTAAGTCAGTGTTTCATCATCCTTGGTAATGGGGACCTGAAATGTGTCATGGTCATCGGGATCAATGTTGACCTTATCATCATAATGTTTTTAAGAATCAATGTGTTTTAAGCTGTCTCTGTGAAACTTCAAAGTCTCAGACCTTTTGCTGGTACTCCTTATTACTGGCAATGCAAAACATTTAGCCTGCATCGAGATACCTGACCTGAATTTTTCACCAGCAAAGAGAGCCAGTGTTCTGGTAATGTTTCCTGGACCTCGTACAGTTTTCTGGCTTTGTCCAAGGTCTGACAGACTTTCGTGGAGACTGGTTTTAATCAGGGCTTGCATTAATGGAAGTTTGGGAGTAATTTACTCCCAGTTTTTGTCACAGGACTTCCAAAATTGCAGCCATGGAAGTATCAAACAGCCAAAAATAATGCTTAAGACTTCCAGTTTCCAGCACTTGGAAGTGAGGACTTCACCTTAGTGCAAGCCCTGATTATAATTCAAAGTTTACAATAGGTCTGAAAAAACTACATGGAGTGAAAAAACATGACTGAAGTAAAATAATAGCTATACTAAGAGTACATATATAGTGATATATTTTTGTCGCGCAATACTGTCAAAACTTCCAAATATTATTAGCAAAACTTCCAAAATCAGAGGCCAGGAAGTTAGTGAAAGCCCTGTTTTAAATGTGTGATAACAGTCTTCGAAAGTTTGTGTGTGTCTTTGTTATACCTGTGTATCTACTATCTACCAGTCTTCACAACAAACCAGTGGACCATGGACCGAGTCCACCAAATTTTTGCTACATGTAGGTCCATCAAAATATGTAAGGTTACTTGACTGACGGTCCATCAAGTTGAGGTCCCTTGCAATGCCAGGAGCAATGTGGTAGAGAAAATGGATTTCACATTTAATGAGAGAAAAAAGTCTAAACAACATTATAGTTTTTTAGTTATTTATATAATAAATTGAAAACAAAAGAGTGACAGAAAAAACTATAGTCCACTTAATTGTAATCCGGTCCAGTCTTTCTAGCTGGCTTGGTGGACCGATGGTCCACTGATTTTTTAAGTTTTTCGTGAAGACTGAACCTACTGTATGTGTTTATGTACCTTTGTGCAATCATATGATTATTTAGTAGTATGGCTATTTGTCTGTATATTGTAAAGTAAGACTATTATGTTTGGTATGAATTCATTTTCATATACCCCGGTAATTCGTTTTCAAATACAAATGTAAAAAACATCAACATATTACCAGTAACAGTTGTGTTGTCATAAAAAGTATATGTCATCAGTTTGGATAAATATAGAAAACAACTAACAATAAAAACACCAAAGTGAAAAAAGTCAAGGTTATAATTTGCATATTATATTGACTTTTTTCTTGTTTTGTCATGTTTTCAGATGTAATGCCAAATTTCTGTGGAAAAGAATCCCTGCAACTATAAAAACTGTAAGTAGGGAAGTCATGCAGATATTTGATAATTTTTACCTTGCTACTATTGAACTGCATTGTTGTCATGGTGTGTCGTTATAATTTAAAATATCAAACTTTAGCTAAAATAAAGGAAATATTACAATTACATAAAAGTTTAATTTATTTCTTTTATTTCCAGGCTTGAAAACCAGAAGGTACCAATTGCCATTGATTTCAATGATTTGGTACCTGCAGTGTTCAACCTGAGATTTATTTTTGTGGAAAAAAATGTTAATTTATTTCTGTGGAAGATTCATTTATTTATTTTATTTAATGTATTTCTATGCAAAGATCATTTATTTCCATTGAAGGGTCATTTATTTCCATCGAAGGGTCATTTATTTCCATTGAAGGGTCATGTTTTTCCATGGAAGATACATTTTTTTCCATGGAAGATACATTTTTTTCCATTGAAGGGTCATTTATTTCCATTGAAAAATCATTTATTTCCATTGAAGGGTCATTTATTTCCATTGAAGGGTCATTTATTTCCATTGAAGGGTCATTTATTTCCATGGAAGGTTAATTTATTCCCATTGAAGGGTCATGTTTTTCCATGGAAGATACATTTATTTCCATGGAAGATACATTTATTTCCATGGAAGATACATTTATTTCCATTGAAGGTTCATTTATTTCCATTGAAAATTCATTTATTTCCATTGAAGGGTCAATTATTCCCCTGGAAGGTTAATTTATTTCCATTTAAGGTTCATTTATGTCCATTGAAGGGTCATTTATATCCATTGAAGGGTCATTTATGTCCATTGAAGGTTCATTTATTTCCATGGAAGGTTCATGTATTTCCATTGAAGGGTCATTTATTTCCTGGAAGGTTCATTTATTTCCATGGAAGGTTAATTTACTTCCATTGAAGGTTAATTTACTTCCATTGAAGGGTCATTTATTTCCATTAAAGGGTCATTTTTTGCCCTGGAAGGTTAATTTATTTCCGTTGAAGTTCATTTATTTTCATTGAAGGTTCATTTATTTCCATTGAATGTTTATTTATTTCCATGGAAGGGTCATTTATTTTCATTGAAGGGTCATTTATATCCATGGAAGGTTCATTTATTTCCATCGACGGTTCATTTATTTCCATCGAAGGTTCCACTGTTTATTGCAGGCCACACCAGAGCTGTCTCACATTTGGTCGGTCGGACAGAAGATGTGGCAGCGAGACTTTCCAGGGATATATGAAAGCTTGCAGAAAGAGTGGACAGAACCTCACAGAGACATCATGGCTGCTGTGCTAGGTACAATGCATACCATTTTTGGCGAGCGTTTCATTTTGGCGGTCATCAGTGATAGTGCCAATTCAATAAAGTGCCATTAAAGATACTTCACATGTTACTATTTGTCACGACACTTGCAGTTTCACAAATGCTCCGATAGTGTATGGCTAGTCAAATTCAATTTATAGTGGCTTCAAAAAAATGTGTGCAAAATACCATATTTGAGGCGCGTCGTGGAAAAACCGGTCTTAATGCATGTGCGTAAAGTGTCGTCCTGGATTAGCCTGTGCAGTCCACACAGGCTAATCCAGGACGGCACTTTCCACCTACAGTGGATTTATGTTTAGGCAGACTGCACAGGCAAATCCAGGATGACACTTTACACACATTCATTAAGACCGGTTTTCCCACGACGCACCTCATTTAATCTATGTTTTCGGACACTTAAACTTTGTTTTTGGACATCCTCAAAATCAGCCAAAATCGTTATTTATCATGTGACAATATTTTTGTAAACTTTCAGAAAAGGAGCTAAATTGTGATCTGTTTTTGGACAGATACTAATTGGCAATTAACACCCAGGCCTAAAAAATAACTTGTTTATTTAGGGGAGCAGTCTCAAAAACGTAAGGTAGGGTCTGGATTGAATTTTTAAAAATAATTTTTGTATGCCCCCCGGCATCTTGATGCAGGAGGCATATAGTGATCATCCTGTCTGTCCTTCCGTCTTTCCGCACTAACGGGGGAGTAGTTACGTGGTTTATGTTTACAGATAATTTAGTTGAAAATAGTTTATTAGGGTTAGGGTTAGGCTTTTATGTGGCTTAATAATGCTTTTAGGTGGCTATTTAAAAAGACTCAACTATCTTTTTTTCGTAAGGGAGCCACTTAAGTATCATCTTGTAAGGACGTCTGTCCTTCCGTCAGTGACAAGGTTAAGTAGACTTTACCGTTTCATCTAGCACCAACCACGCTTACTTTAACACTTTGATACTTTTTTCTCATTTATTTTTTCCTTATATACTATCATGTTATACATTATATAGCATACTTATGTCATGTATAAATTTACAAAGATAAATATTACGCAACAAAATAAGGCGCATGCATGTAGAAGAAAATAACAAAAATATACACATTGAAGAATAATAGAGCTCTGTATCCGTATAAGTGTTAAAAAAACGTGCATACATTATGTGAGTATAGAAAAGAATAATTATTTTTAGCTATCATCTACATTAGATACTGGTCTCTTTTTAAAAGGAATTTTTAGGTTTTTTTGTTTTTATTTTGCCATTTCAGTATATAAATTAATAGCATATAAATTGTTGTTTGTATGTGAGAAAAAAAAGATGTTTTTAATTGTTTTGCCATATTAGTCTTTATATTAACTGTGGTTTAAGTGAATCGGTCCCATTTTTTACAGCGTAATTCGTACTTGTTTTTCATGAGAGCTATTTCAGATTCAATTCTGATTCTGTTATTTAGATAATCGATGAAACCGTGAAAGCTGGTGTACATTTTTTGTATTTCATTTTAAAAATAAATGATTTTAGTAGAATTATGATAAAATTAAATATATCAGCAGAAAGTATCTTTTCAGTGCAACCAAAAAACGCTGTTTGTTTGTTTATGTGTATTGATATATTTTTACTTATTAGAAATGATTCTAATTTTGTCCATGTTTCTTGAACACATGGACATTCCCAAAACAAATGGTCAACAGTTTCGATGTGAGACTGGCAAAAATCGCACAAAGTATTATGTTGTAAATTTCATTTAAATAAATATGTGTTTGTTGGAATAATTCTCGTAATAAATCTGGATTGAAAGCTACGCAATGATGTGTCACTAGTAGATTGGTAAGGTATCACATATATATTCTTCCAGTCTCTTTCATTCAAGTCATGGCACGTGTTATTCCATTTGGTTTCAAGTTGTGTATTATTCTCGTTTTGTAACTGAAGGTTATAGAGTAGTTTGTTGGGTTGTTTTGTTTTTGTCAGTATGTGTGAAAGTGTTTCGGTTTGGTAACTGTATATTCAATTCTTCCCTATTTTCGCTCATTTTATATTGAGGTGGAATAGATGTAACTAATGTGTTAAATTTCATTATGTCACTGTTATCAATTTCATAAGGTAATGAATAGTATTAAAATTATATAGTTTTTTGTTTCTCAAGTCATATAGGTGGTATATATATTTAATTCCTTTATCGAACCAACTTTTATCAAATAAAGTTTTGCCATTCGCAGTTATTGATTTGTTGTTCCAAATTACTTCCATTTTATTGTTTGTCCTATTTTGTTTTGATGTATACTCATTGTTTATGCAAGACCACGAACTGATTACATCATTAAGGAATATATTTCCTTTACTGATTTCGTTTATTAGGTGTTGGTTCAGTTCACTGTCAAATACGAGATTATTACCGTGGTTTTGCAGTTTAAGATTCCACATAAGTTTCCATTTTCCATTGTTAGCTGTATTCATGTAACGTTGTACCCAACTGCTTTTAATAGATTTCAAAAAGTTGTATATATTTTTAAGTTTTAAACCTTCAGTTGCGTAGTCTTGATAAAGTACACTTCTTTTAATTCTGTCAGGTTTAAAGTCCCAGATGAAGTTAAATATACTTTTTTGTTATATCATTTATTGTTGAAGAAGATGGATTTGGCAGCACTGAAAAAGGATATATTAATTTTGGTAATGCAAATGTTTTAATAACTGTGATTTTTCCCATCAAGGTAAGTTTTCGATGTTGCCATTGTTTTAAACAATTTTTAAATTCATTTATTTTAGGGATGAGTTTTTTTTTCAATATTGGATTCATGTTGGTTATGAAAATTTATTCCTAAAGTTTTTGCTCCCTCGGATGTCCAAATGAATGATTTATCATTACAAAATTGGATATTAGTTTTATTTAAGGAACCAATTCTTAATACAGTTGATTTCGCGGTGTTTAAATTAAGGCCCGAAACGTTTTTAAAATCCACTAATGTGTCAATTAATGCAGTAAATGAGGTCTCAGATCCATTGTTGAAAAAAGTGGCATCATCTGCAAAAAAAGTTTGTTTGATTTCATTATTTGATATTTTAATACCTTTAATTTCATCGTTACATTCAATGTAGTTCGATAGAAATTGCAAGCATATGATAAACAGAGAAGAGGATAACGGACAGCCTTGACGCACACCTCTTTTAATATTAAAGCTGTCTGATAGATGTCCATTGTTTATTATTAAACTATTAATGTTAGTGCAGAATACTTTTGTCCAGTGGATAAGGTCCGTTCCAAAGTTTAATCGTTCGAGACATTTTATTATAAATTTGTGACTTAGACTATCAAATGCTTTTTCAAAATCGGCAAAAAACAGTAATCCTGGTTGTTGTTTTTTTAAGCAAATGTTCTATTACATCAAATATTAATCAGACATTTTCTCCTATGTATCTGTTTTTTATAAAACCGGTTTGATCAAAGGATATTATTTGTGGTAATACTTTCTTTATTCGATTGGCAATTGCTTTTGTCGCGATTTTATAGTATATATTTAATAAACTTATGGGTCTCCAGTTCGCGAGGTTATCTAGATTTTTCCATTGTTTTGGTAATAATGTTATTATGCTTTGTTTTTGTAAATCGGAGAGTTCACCTTTCTCAAAAGAATAATTATTTGAATTAATAAAGTGTGGTTTTAGAACATTCCAAAATATTGTGTAAAACTCAGCGGTTAAACCATCGGATCCTGGACTTTTGTTATTATTCATTTCTGCTAGTGCAATACCACATTCAAATTCATTTAGTTTTCCTTCACATAAAAGTTTGTTTGCGTCATTTAATGTTTTGATTGGGGCTGTGAAGAATTTATTATTATTATCTACTTGTTCTGATACATCATTTTTAGTTGTTCAAAGAATCTTTCTTCTGCTTTCAAAATATCAGTATTACAGTGTAATATTTTGCCATTGTCATTTAATTGGTGAATTGTTTTTTTCTGTGCATTCTTTTTTTCTAAGTTAGCAAAATAAGATGAATTGTGTTCATTATTTTCAACTTTAATGGCCTTTGATCTCAAAATTGAACCGTTCATTTTTTCGTCGTTTATCTGTTCCAATATTTGTCTTGTTGGCTGAATAATTTTAGATATATTATTATTATTATTGTGGGCTATGCTGTTTTTGTTAGGAATATGTAGTTGATTTTCTAATATTTTTATTTCCTCTTCTAGTTGTTCTTCTAGTTTGGTTTGTTTCTTTTTGTGGGTTGAATATTTTATTGCCTCGTTCCGTATTGTACCTTTGATTAATTCCCATAGCGTATTAGGATTGGACCCTACATTAATGTTTATTGTTTCTTGTATACATTGTTATATTTTGGCTTGATATTCTACATCCAGTAAAACTGATTTGTTTATTTTAAAATAGCCCGGCACTTTTCCTAACAATGCTTCGTGTATTGATATATAAACTAATGAATGGTCGGTTTTATAGCCCGGTTTCATATTGCACGTTTTTATTATGTTACATAAACTTTCTGATATGAGGAAGTAGTCTAATCTACAGTGAATTACTGGTTTTGTATTGGAATGCCAGGTGTATTGTCATTTTCTGGATGTTGTATTCTCCATATATCTGTTAGGTCACATGACGATAATGTGTCTAATAATAATTTTCTACATTTAGGGTGTATTTTACTGTTACCGTGTTTTTTTATCTATATTTGGGTTTAGAACGATATTGAAATCCCCACCAATAATGTACGATTTATCATTATTCATTAGTATATAGTTTTGTAACTTATCGAAAATTGATGTATCATCGGTGTTTGGTCCATATATGTTTAGGAGTGTTATACTTTTATCTTGGATTTTAATTTTAACAGCTAATAATCGACCTGGTATGACTTCATTGGCTTGTATTATGTCTATATTACTTTTAGGATGAATGAATATGCCAACACCTTCACAATTTGTTTTACTCGCTATAAGCGAATTTACTAGGCCAATCATTTTTCCATTGTACAAAGTTATTTTTTGTCAGATGAGTTTCTAGTAACATATATATTGCATAATTTAATTCTTTGAGCCACTCAAAAATGTGCAGTCTCTTGTTTTTGTTGACTAGACCGCGAACATTAATAGTTTATATTATGGTCTCCATATGACTGATTAATAGAATTATATTATGTGTATGGCAAAACAAAAGATGTATTACCGCAAACTGGGTTTTTTTCAAAATTGGGATGATGTTCCATAAGCCGAATTAAAATGATCCTGAATAGTAGACTGTCCAGTGTTGGTAATTAAACTGATCCTGAATAGTAGACTGTCCAGTGTTGGTAATTAAACTGATCCTGAATAGTAGACTGTCCAGTGTTGGTAATTAAACTGATCCTGAATAGTAGACTGTCCAGTGTTGGTAATTAAACTGATCCTGAATAGTAGACTGTCCAGTGTTGGTAATTAAACTGATCCTGAATAGTAGACTGTCCAGTGTTGGTAATTAAACTGATCCTGAATAGTATACTGTCCAGTGTTGGTAATTAAACTGATCCTGAATAGTAGACTGTCCAGTGTTGGTAATTAAACTGATCCTGAATAGTAGACTGTCCAGTGTTGGTAATTAAACTGATCCTGAATAGTAGACTGTCCAGCATTGGTAATTAAACTGATCCTGAATAGTAGACTGTCCAGTGTTGGTAATTAAACTGATCCTGAATAGTAGACTGTCCAGTGTTGGTAATTAAACTGATCCTGAATAGTAGACTGTCCAGTGTTGGTAATAAAAATGTATCAAAATTGGATTAATAAAAAAAAAAACATACTACAGGCTATTAAGATTTGTGAAAAAGAGCGATGGTGTATATTTCATTGTTCTATTATCACTTTGCCCTTATAGATCGAAAACAAAAGCGGACGAAGCGACAGTAATTCTGTTAATACTATAGATATGTATACCTATTTTCATTCATTTCTGTATAATTATTTTTTTTACATTTGTATTTCGTTTGAAATGAATGTTTAGGTTTTTAAGTCATAAAATGTATGTTCACTTTTATCGATTTTCCAGACACAAAACTTAACATAGTACAGTGTTAATTGTCTTATGTAGCATACATAATCTACTGCATTGTATCAGGTGTCAGTTAATAAAATTCAAGTTTTCGACTGTTTTAATTATATCACAAGTTAGCTGTTGTTATAATGTAAAATGTTTTTCTATACACAAAGTGATAATTATTACACTATTGTCACATATAAATACTATTACAAAATAAAATAGCATTATTTCATTCGTATCTAAGTAATTACTCTAGATGGATGCTGCTAGCAAAATGTTTTCAATGTCGACTGTGTAAGCCAGTTTTTCAAATAGTGTGCACAAAGTAATTGTTACATTATATGATGTCACATATAGATAGTATCTAAAAACTAGCAGTATTTTAACAGTCAAAATGTATATCAATAATGTATTAACATAATAATGGGACCTGTTGCTCATATACCAATTATATACATTAATATATTATCATTGTGTTCATTATGTATTGGGTGTGCAAATGTTGTTAATATGTAGATATTATATTCAATTTGTTATTTGTGACTATGGACTTGTATTTGTTTTCTATATTCTGACTTTATTATGAAATATATAATTACTTTTGAAAAAAGTGAGCAATTGCAGAAAGCAACTTAGAAAGACTAATATAATGTGTAAGTTTTAGTCCTATTGAGAAATACAATACATCTATCAATGTAATATATAATATTTAAAATAGAAGTTTTTTTTTAATACACTAAGGCATTTTAATTTGCGTTCATACAATGATTCAAGTATTTATTATAAACTTTTATCTTAATAATTTATCTAAATAAATATTGCTAGCTATTTACTAATATAATGTGTAAGTTTTAATCCTATTGTATATTTTGTCTAAAGAATACATCTTGATAGATACTGCTAGAAATTTAATAATATACTATATATGTTGAAATCCTATGTATCAATATAATACATAATATTTAAAATAGAAAAATTTTTAACACACTAACACATTTTAATTGGCAATAATACCATAATTCAAGTATTCATTATAAAGTAAATTAATTTTGAAAAAAGTGAGAAATTGCAGAAAGCAACATAGAAAAACAATAAGTTTTTTTTAAATAAAAAGATGAGTTTTTTTTAACATAAGGAACATAATACCATAATTCAAGTATTCATTATAAAGTAAATTACTTTTTGAAAAAAAGTGAGCAATTGCAGAAAGCAACTTAGAAAAACAGTAAGTTTTTTTATATAAAAAGCTTTTTTAACAAAAGGAACATAAAAGGCGACAAGAAACAGTATTTTAAATTAATATATATTAATCTAGATTCTGTTTTGTTTCTTTAGTTGTTATAATGTTAATAAGTAGCACAATGATACATTGTTATTAAATGTTTCAAGCAAAGTTTTTTTTTCTTACAAGTTTGATTATGTCAATACCCGCACATTACGTGCATCCAGCACATAATAATTAACACTGTGTGTTTTTATGTAAGTTAATATTAAACACATAATGAATAAAGGGTATTTTATGTTTCTAATTTATATAGGTGTACAAATATGTCGGTTTTTCTAGAACTAAAGGAATAAACAATCTTGTTGAGTCTAACCGTTATGACCGAGTTATACTATAAATTATAGCAATATCGGTGCAGACATTGTACGTTGTATCAGGCGACATATACTGTTTAACGCGTAAACACAAATTTCGTCGCAATGAATTCAGCAAAAAGTATACAATATAACTACAATATTACAACTATTAGCGATATAAGAAAATGGGTTTGTGCATACATTGTTCTCTGTATGCACATGCTAGATATATAAACAATTCTGCCGATTACTAGTTTCAGTTTTGATTAGCCAAAAAAAAATGAGTGCTTACATCGTTCTCAGTATAATGAGCACATGCTAGATATAAAATAATCTGCTGATGTCAAGTTTCAGTTTAGATTAGCCAAAAAATTGTTAAACGTACAGAGTCTGCTGTTTTGGTTATATTATTATACACTACACTTTCAATATAATGGAAAGGTATGCCTTAATATCGTCAGACGACGTTTGCGTTTTAACGCATAATAACACTTTTTCGCACAGTACTGTATACGATACCACTAAAACAAAATGATGTGATATGTATTAATATAGCAAATTTTGTACAGTTACATAAAACACTTTATCACATTTTTATACAGTTAAAGGATACAACAAAAGTATAATAACATAATCTGCTTGAACATAACTAGCAGTTTCGCACATGCAAAATGTATCATTTGGTTTTATTAAACGATATGAACAAGTAATAAAATAACTGCTTATGGTATAGTCAAGTTACTGCTTTATAATAATGCGTACCATTTGCATAAATAAGCAATTATAGTACAATTGTTGATTACTTTTTAATTCTGTTTAAATATATTATAATCATTTTGTGTATGCATTTTATTACCTAAGTACTACTTTTTATATATATACATATATGTTGAATGTGTTCCATATTCCTATAAAAAAAACGCGAGTCAATCAATGTTTGCTAATCACACGCTCTAGTAGTAACTCAACTTCAAGCTTGGATGATCTTCTGGGCGTTATTGTGTTAAAGATGGTTTCGAACTATAGTGCTCAACGAATAAAATGCACGCACGCCAGCAGTTCTCTTCGTACATTTCACTATAGCCAGTTCTTGTAATCGCCAAACGGAATGACACGGATATCACCTGGTATTTTTATAGTGTATCTTGCCATCCCACGACCACACCGATTCGTGATCCGAAACTTTCCTTTTAATGGCCATTAGCACTTTCTGATCGATTTGCGTCAAGTGTTCGTTAAAAAATATGACGGTTCCTTAAACTGTCTTCTGCTCGACATCACTGTGTTTCTCTACTGTCTTGAGATAAACTACTATTATCGGTCTAACAGACCCCTCTCTGACCTTTCCTATTCTATGGGCGATATCAATATCAGACTCTTTAAGATTTAAGTTTTGAATTTTTTCGTTTAACAAGTTCATTATTTTATTTGTCGTGATTTCGGCCGATTCATTGGTACTTTTTCTGTCAGTTGTAGAATCTTCGGGAAGACCAACAATTCTAATGTTGTTTCGACGCCCATACTGTTCCAACTCATTTAATTGGGCTGACTGACTTTCTAATCTGTCTTGAAGGTTCGTCACACTTTGTATCTCTTTCTTTTGATTTTTCTCTATTTGCTTTTCGAGCATGCTTATCTTATTCTTCAAATTATCATTCTCTTTATCTTTATCGAATAGTTATCGAAAAGTTAGCCTTCAAGTACATCTAGTTTGTGTTCAATAGATTTCAGAAATTCGTTTTTCATGAGATTAACTGTGTTTACTATTATCTGTTTGAGGGCACTGTTATTACCAGAACACAGACTAGCCAATTTGTCGTTGATTGCCGCCAATTCTGTTTTGATTTAGCTCAGACATTTCTGTTTCTTCTTTAATAGTTTCTGTATCAACTATTTTTCCTTTCTTGTCCTTTTGTTTGGTCGATTGTTTCTCTGGTGTTGCGTTTATACTCGTGTCCAGTTCACTACTTGATTCGCTGTGTTTACGTTTTGTAATATCTGACATATCTGTCTGATGTGTCTACATGGTAATGTTGCTCAGTATACTTTTGTAACAGTTTACATACTTCGGAGCTCTAGGCATGAGAATCTCGTGCTGCTGGTAATTCACACTATCGTATGTTTACAATTTAACAAAATGGCTGCTTTTATGCAATCTGCATTTCATGACCATTATCAAACTTGTCTACTTTGTCTACACAGTTGTTGCTTATGACCATTCCCTATCCACCCATATCACCCAACCTTACTTTGACCTTGACCTAATTTGGACTTACAATAATTCAAAAGTGCCATTTCTTTGTTAACTAGATTTTACAGTTATTAATTCAAAAGTGCCATTTCTTGGTTAACTAGATTTTACCGTTTTGTCTAGCACCAACACCACTTACTACAACACATAGATATTTACACAGTTGTTACTTATGACCGTTCCCAATCCACCCATATCACCCAACCTTACTTTGGCCTTGACCTAATTTTCACTTAGAATTCAGATGGGCTGTTTCTTGGTTAACTAGATTTTACGATTTCGTCTAGCACCAAAACCGCTTGCTACAACACTTGGATACTTGCACAGTTGTTGCTTATGACCATCCCCAATCCACCCATATCACCCAACTTTAATTTGACCTTTACCTTGAACTAATTTGAACTTATAATAATTCAAAAGTGCCATTTCTTGGTTAACAAGATTTTACCGTTTCGCCTACCACCAACACCGCTTGGTACAACACTTGGATATTTACACAGTTTTACTTATGACGTTCCTCCCAACCTCACTTTGACCTTGACCTAATTTGGACTAAGAAATGGGCTACCCAGCACCAACCGGGGGCATGTGTGTTTATATCAAACACAGAATCTTGTTTAAAGATACATTTTGTAAAAAAAACAACATTGAATATTATCTAAAATCTGACAAATATGGATTTCACAGAAAACAATCGTCGCTAAAAACTGGGGTCGGAGGGGGGGTCGCTAGGTAGGATCGGGTTTCCCGAAACACAGAAATTGTTGTTTTTTTTGCCCCATTATCAATAAATGTTTCACATGGAGTGACAGTGGATTTTAACCGGTTTCTTACCGATTGTTTATCCATACTAGTGAGCCTGTCCCTGTTTGAGATTTTTACGGCATGTTTTGGCAATGTTGCAGATACAATGTTTTCAACATATTCCGAAAAATTATTGTTACTCTAAATATTCTGATACTGAAAGAAATACTTATTTTTAAGTGTCCGAAAACCCAGATTAAAAATTGTAACATTCTGAGTAGATGACGACAATAGAGTATTGGAATATCGAAAACTGTACCATTGTTGTCCGGTTTGTAGATGCGACCAGAAGGCGAGCCTTCAGCCTTGTCAGCAAGGGCTACTCATCCATCAATGTTGAAGAATTCAGCACCTATGTTGGCCTTCCTGTGAACGACGCTGTGAAAGGTTAGTGTCCCAGCATATACAAATACTGCTTCAAATGACATGTGATTGAGCCTTTTTACTTGGTTATCACAATTACGTGTTTACATAAGTAACTCTTACACAAAACGATCCATAGTGAAATGAAATGGCAGGATGGTTATTTCATAAATAAAGCATTGAAATGATAAAAAGACCTGGATTTACCAAATAATTAGAAAATGTGAAAGAACTTATTCAGTTATTCAGCTCTCCAGATCCCCCCCCCCCCCTCCCCCCATTTCAAAAGATAGTCAACATTTCTATGTTCACCAGCCCAGAGGGGCAGCAGGGGGGAACCAAAAAGGAGCAGGGGGCAGCACCCTGCTATTTCTGGATCTTTCCCAACCATCCTCTGTTAAATCTTATCCTTATGTTTTATCGCGATTTTAGATTAATACATGGTCAGTTTAA
Organism: Congeria kusceri; assembly: GCA_027627225.1. NCBI lineage: Eukaryota > Metazoa > Mollusca > Bivalvia > Myida > Dreissenidae > Congeria > Congeria kusceri. The sequence continues at coordinate 6,552,668 of CM051040.1, read as the reverse complement.
TTACATTATTTTTTGTCATTCATAAATGTTGTTTAAATTATGTTTCTGTTTCAGCCGCCCAAGACAAAGGTTGGACGGCTGACCCCCACACCCGACTCATAAAACCCGTCAAAAATGGTAAAGGCTTGAGATATTATATAAGTAAACTTGTTTATCTTTGTCCCTGAGATTTGAAGTACAAATGAAAGTCTTTAAAATGTAAAATTATTTGTAAAAATTTGAGATTACATTGATGAATCTATTGTTATACAATATCTTATAATCTGTTGTTTAAAATTATTATTATTAAAATTCATTTTATCATTTTATGGTAAATGTGGAAGGATGCAATGTTCTGTGTGTACCAAGTGTACACACAAGATAACACCGTAATGCGCCAAAGTTATGAATGGGACTTAATCTTTATATCGTAATTCAGTAGGAGCTTAACTAACTCGTACCAAAATCTTGCCAAGTCTGTCGAGTGGTATACAAGTAACTCCAAAAAATTATCCTTTATGCATGAATATATTATAAATCGTTCACCGGTAAGATGGATGCATTAGTTTCAATATTGGAATCATGTTTATTCTGTATATTTTGCTGATAAACACCCAGTATATAAATAAATATTGTAAAAAGTGAATTACTTAAAATGTAGATACATATATATGGAATAATTTAAGGCTTTCCAGCATTATGTTAAGAAAACTCTTGATTGTCAAGTATTGCTTAGGCATATGACCCTGACACTGGCCTTTGTGCATAAATATAAATATAAAGTCTGTTACGATGAATATATTAGTTTTCGTAATGGAGTCCAGTTAAATTGATGAAAGAGTATTCCACTAAACATTCAGTTATGTTATCAATAAACATGTGAAACATGTGCATGAACAAAACCAAGTATAAATACATAGGAGATAATTCAAGTGCATAATAATTTTTATTATGCTATTCCTGACCTAATGAGTGTCAGGGGCCATATTTCAGAAACATCTAAAGTTTATCTTAAAATGTGTTCACTCCCAGAGTGAAGTCCCAGAGTTTGTAAGGTAATATTTTTAAAATTACATATAAATTAATGTATCCAATAATAGTTAAGTAAATAGTAGTTAATAATAAGTTGAAAATTATTGTACTTTTAGCAAAATTTCATGTATATATGAAATAAAATGCTTAAGAAAAATGACGATTTTAAGGCTAAGGATAAGATTTCATTTAAGATGTTTCTGGAATACGACACCTGGTCATATTTTGTTGACTATTTCAGTGATGGAGCCTGACCCAGTGTTACCCAACGAACAGCAGTTATCAGCCCTGACGGACTACGTGTCATTCTTGGAGAGTTGATGAGGACAGACTGTGGTTGATTGACATTCGAGAACTGGAACTGCGTGGCATACTACTGTAAAATCATGTTATGTCACGGTGGTCAAATTTCAGCATATTTCGCGGTCCTACCATAGCGGAATTTTTCACCCCGAGTACATTTTTATTAGAAAAATTATAAGAATGGTTATTAGAAAAATATGGAGAAAAATGAGTGAATAAAAGACAGTCTTTAAAGTTTTTTTAAGAAGAAGCAAAATTTAGACACAGTGAAGTAAAATTATTTTACAGTATGTAACTTGTGAATGCAAACCAATTTTAAACAGTTGCTCACAAAGTTACATACCCGTAAATGAATACGGATCAAGTGCTAAAGATATAGTTACAATATCAGCAAATTTACATACACGAATATAGTTCAAGTGCTTATGAGTTACAGTATCTGAATTAAGTGTACTGCTCAAAATGTTATGTTATAATATTTATTTGATAAGCAAAAATGTGTTCTTATTTAAAGAACTCCACACATATATCTGTTCTCATTATTTTTTAACCTCTTTCAGTAATTTTGAAAATTGAACACATATTTTATTGTACCAAAATATCCAGCTATTCCACATGATATAAAATGTTTTTGTACTAAAAGTGCTTTGTTACATGTATTAATTGAATAGCATACTGTGTTTAATAAATGATAACCATGTGTTTCTTTACTTTTTGAAAGTGGGCGTATTAAAATCGAACCGTCCGTCCCGCTGTCTGGCCATGGTTAAAGTTTTTTATCAAGTCCAATATCTTGAAGACTATGTATTTACTTGAAACTTACAATACTTTACTATCAACGTCTCCACCAGAGAAAGCAACCCACATAACTCTGTTTTGTTTTTAGACAGATTTATGCCCCTTTCTTAACATTTTGGTTAAAGATTTTCATAAGTTTTTCCAGAGCAGACATTTTTACTGAAATAATTAAGTTTATCTTATTCATTCACTATCATTTACAAAGATTTATTTTGGTGTCAAAGGTCGCACTTACTGTCGGTGCATTCGGTGGCATATGTCACCTGATAGTGACAGTGCTTGTTATAATTTATAATTTACTTGTGGCAAGAATAATGGAAATACAAGAGGGCCACGATGGCCCCAGGTCGCTCACCTGAGGTTAAGGCCTCATAATGGCTTATAGCAAGAGGGCCAAATGGCACTAAACCACTTACCTGAGTATAAAGATCTGGGTCTTGCAGTTTTAGGAGATTTTTATAGTCTATATAAAACGTGACCCACAATGAGTGGCCACTTTCTACTCCAGAGGCATCATTTGAACAATCTTTGTAGAGGACCACTATACAATAGTACAAACAAAATTTAAAACCGCTGGGCCTCACTGTTTCATAGGAGAAGATTTTTTAAGTCATTTTGCTATTAAGTCTATATAAACAATGTGACCCCCGGAGCGTGGCCAGTTTTGGCCCCAGGGGCATCATTTGAACAATCTTTGTAGAGGACCCCTATACAATCTTACCAACCAAATACCAAACCTGTGCCTTGCAGTTTTAGAGAAGATTTTCAAAGTCATTTAGCTATTTATGTCTATATAAACCATGTGACCCCTGGGCCGTGGCCAGTTTTGACCCCAGGGGCATCATTTGAACAATCTTTGTAGAGGACCACTAGAGGATGCCACATACCAAATATGAAACCTCTCAGCCATGCAGTTTCAGAGAAGATTTTTAAAGTTTCCACTTTTTAAATCTATTTTTAGCTCTGGTGACCTACTTATGCAGCGGACCGAAATGATTTGAACAATTTTGAAAGAGGGTCACCCAAGGATCATTCCTGTGAAGTTTGTTGAAAATCTGCCCAGCGGTTTAGGAGATGTTGTTTGAATGAACATGTTGACGCACGACGGACGAAAGGTGATCACAAACCAACATAAGATCAATATAAGTGTATATTTTAAAATCCAGTCAGGGGGCCATGTCCTTCAAGCTCCTTAACTAAAGTCATATTTAAATTTAAAAATACAAGTTTCCTTATGAACTTCAATATTCTATATTTGAAATATGGTAAAATAAGAAAATCTGTTGATCCTTTACCAGAATAAAACAATTTAAGACCAACTAAACTTTAAATGAACCACCCACAGCCCTAAGGAGTTTTATTATTGCCGAGATTTTTGGCCCAAATGCGGTATCTGGACGAAAATGAGTTATTGGCAGTTTTGAATACACTGATGTGTAGAAACTGGAAATGGCTTCCTTTTTTCGCAATCGTGCGTTTTGAGTAAGAACGAGCAGTTTAAGTTACACCACCATAATGACAAATTTTAACATTTCACACAGATTTTAATGTTTGTCATGCATACAGTACAGAACCTAGCATGATGAGGACAAGTAATTTATATAATATATAGTTACTGGACTGCCTTTCCCAAATAACAAACTTTGAATGTACAAATGTTTCGGACAAAAATTATAATAATACAGAGTTGGTTGCTATGGCAAGCAAACCAGAAATCAAAGCAAAAATTACAATATTTATACAAATAACCCAATAAATAATATTTTTCATTGACAGTTTCAAGATTAAAACAATTATTTGAAATATCTTAATCATAATCCTGACTTTCTCATAAAAATCACGTGCCGCAACTCTGATCTCATGGGCTGCCACATTTAAGGAAATGTACTTACGTTTTCACTAAGAGGGCTTCTGGATACATGTATGTGTCCAGGTCTTTGTACTTCAAGCCGCTGTCCATAGAATATAATTCAATACATCTTAAAATTGGCAGTAGTTCTGATGAACATTAATGATGTTTATTTGACTGAAAACTGTTTCTTATTTACTAAAGGCATTTTATAATGTCTATGTTTAAAATTGCTTGGCACAAACGGAATATACACTAACGTACATGCTGATTTACTCCAGAGGCATCACCAGCTGTCGCATACAGATAACTAGATAACTTTTTGATAAAACGTTTTATTATTATTAACATATTTCTGGACTGCTGCTTATTATAATATTTATACATCATCAAAAACAACAACAAATCGTGAACAATTATTTGGCACGTATGAAATTCCTCATGAATCTAAAATTAGTCTCGAGGAACTAGAATTCCAAGAGTCTCGACGGTTTATGTTGTTCAATTTTTTATGACAGTAGTTTGCTTAAAAAAGCTTAAGTCTGAAAATTATGACTGCATCTAACTATTTGAGAAGTGGTAAATTCCTAATATGTGTATGCATTGTACACATATTATGGAACATTTTAAATAAAACATTAAGCCAATTACCTGCTTACAAACCATGGTTAACCACCTGCTTACATCTAAGATCTTTTTCATTAGATCTTTTTCATTGCCATATGTATGTATATTACTACTTTCTTCTTCCATATGTTAAGATGGAAAGAAATGTTTCTTTTGATACATACGAAGAGTGCAAAATTTGATATGTATTTAAGTACCATAATTGACGAAATAACACCCGGTTTGATAAACTTAGCTGTATTCCATCCTGTTGAATACAGCATACACGAGCATTATAATGACGTCATGTTGTTTATCCTCGTGACGTAATTAGATGTTTTTTGTCTTATTTAGCAATTTTCTTTTCAAAATAAAGACAGAAAATGATGGGATAAATAGAATACCAGGTAAGTGTTGAATACAGATTCGTTTATTTGCTCAGAACGAAAACCTAAATCACTCGGCAAGGTTTTCTAAGCCTCACAAAATAAACGTATCTAATACACTATTACGTGAAGTTGGAATAAGACGTCAAACATAGAATAAACTGTTTTATTACAACAATGTTTTATATGCAATTTACCAATTGTAATTTCAGAATTGTGCAGAGAATTAGTGCAATAGACACCTACATATATAACTGCATCAGTTAAATTGATTTTGTATACTGTATACTTTCATGCATTTACAAAAATGTTCACCAAATTGTTTAACCGTGTCCATGCGTGCATGAGCACAGTTTATAAATACATTAAAAATGATTAAAGACACAATCAGTTTTCATGAAAAAGTCATGGAAAAATGTTAGTTATACCAAAAGTATTAACATAATATAACAAATGTACATAAACAACATGAAATGCTCAGTTTTATGTGAAAAAATAACAAAAATCATGTCCATTCTATGTTTGATGTCTTATTCTAACTTCACATAATACCGGGATTCTGTATTCAACACTAACCTAGTATTCTCAATGTAACATCTATATAGAGCATTGAAATTTAACACAAAACAAATGCCACATAACTTGTGTAGGGATTGGTCATGAAATTATTTCTACGGCCATTCTCCCCCTACCTCTAATTCAAGTAGGGCAGTTGTCAGTTACTGGCATAAGTATGTGCACTTAGTACTGGTAAACCGCTTAGATCAGCTAAGCTTGCCCAGGAAAAGTGTGAGTAGGTTAACTGACCGCCATGATATGACTAAAAAATACTGTTAAAAACGGCGAAAAACCCCAACAAAACAAAAAAAAAGTAAACATCAATAAATAATAGTGTTATTTACACACACTGAACACCAGCTCATATTAATGTGGAATCAAAGGTTCAAGAAATAATGATTTAATGTTAGGGATATGATTTCACTTTAGATGTTTCTGGGATACAGCCCCAGAAGTTTATACATGCAACAGACTGTAAATATAACGAAGACCATGTTTGATATATTGTGAACATTCATTCCTACATAGATAAATTCATGAAATGCATTCTGCTGATGCATATAAACAGATTTGTAAATATTGAAATTCCTCGCTTGCCTAGTTGTAGGAGATTGCAATTCTAACACATATAGAGATATACAAACCTTGTAGGAGATTGCAATTCTAACACATATAGAGATATACAAACCTTGTAGGAGATTGCAATTCTAACACATATAGAGATATACAAACCTCAAAGATTGGAGGCTAATTTATTAATTCTGACACACACAGCATTGAAATGTACTTACAATCTTCTGGTCACACTATCGACACTAACTTTTCTAGAACATGAATTTCAATGGGAGCCAATTGAAACATAAGGATACATTTTTTTCTTAAATCTTTTAATTCCGAACAGGATGAATGAAAACCACAACAAAATGTGGATACTGTTGTGTGATGTTTTTATTGTTAATGTATGTAATATATCATACATTAAACATGAATTCCTTTATAATTAAAATGCAACAAAAAAGGAATGCATATATAGTTAAATACAAGTATTGTAAAAAATATACATTCCGCATATCGAAACAAGTTTAATGCTTGTGCTTGCATCATTGTGTAGTGAGCACCAGGTATAATACAGTATAGCTCAAACAAATGACCTGACACTACAGTATAGCTCGAACAAATTGACATGACACTAATGTATAGGTCGAACAAATTGACCTGACACTCCTGGCCCCACGTTCACAAAACAAGTTGAGTCTGATATTCAGGTTCAATATCTGCCTCGGAGCTTGAGCCAGGTATTTCAGGATCAGGCTAAAAAAAACGTTCATAAAAAATCAGGATCAATTTTAATTTTTGGTCAAATATATATTATAAAAACGAGTATGAACTCTTATCAGCGTACATTGGCCTATTGTATAATTGTAACAAAAATAACAAAAATTATGTTATTTTATCAAGAAGAAAAGTTATTTTTAAAATAAGTTTTTTTCGATATTCCGCTCAGTTGAGTTACAAGATCAAGATCATCTAAGATTGATCTTGATCCTGTAGTTGATCCTTTGTGAACATGGGGCCTGAACTCAACCAGGGCCCGTATTCAACAACCTATTCTTAGACTTAAGACTAAGAATAAAGAATCTTGAAACTGTACTGTTCTAAGAGCGCTCTAAATTTGAAATCTTACTCGGTATCCTTCGACTCTAATTACAGCATTCTTTATTTAGAACGATTTGTAATCACATAAGCAACATTGGTACCCGGCATATATGCAAACGCAGAAGTAAATACACGCTTGAATTATTTACCAGGGTTAGAAACTTAAATTTTGACCATAGTTGCCCACCCATGTTTTTTCAATACTTCTTGTATAGAGGACCTATGAGTTTTCTCAAAAATCTTGGGGCCCACCACAAATTTTAGGGGCCATGGGCTAGTTGGCCCCTGCTAATTTCCATCCCTGATTTACTATATTTATAAGTATAGGTTTCGTTTGGGCACATGTTTCACGTGTTTATTGATACCAAAATGGTATTTTCCATGAATTACTATTAAATGAATTTTACTGGATTCCACCTTGGAAACCGGTTACACTGGTTACGTATTTGTAATCTATTCATGCATTAATGTCAGGTTAAAATGTCCAACCTATATATAAAACTTATAAGTAACATCAGCGTTAATAACATAACTATCTAGTCTAGTTTCATGCCACTTTGTGAGATTTTGTATACATTCATATTCCTTTTGATCATTTCCCTGTCTGCCCTGAATAATTCCTATCAAAATGATTTCTGTTAACAAAACAGATTAACAAAATTAATTTAAGTTGCAAACGTACCCCATACGATGTAAAATTGTCAACAGCCATCCATTAAAATATGTTACATACGTCGAAAGAAAACCCCTAACTGGTTCAGGTACCTCTGCTGAATGAAAATGTGACAGCAGGTGTTGAACAAAGTAGGTCAATTTGGTTTATAATATATTTTCTGGGCCAAAAACATTTTCTTTATTCTAAGCTATACTTAGATTAATATTATATATTATTTTATATGTTAGAGTCATCCAATACACCAGCATCATTTTCTGGGCCATAATAAACATACCAAAAATTTCTGTTTGCTAACATATCTAAAAATTACTCATACATTTACCAATTCGTGTTCAAATAAATATTGACTTCCTTGAGGGTGACGGTATGTCTTGTCAACACAAGGCAACATTATCGTAGCTTTAGCCTCGGTCAACACAGTTTGTTGAGGGTTGACGAGAGGCACGGTCACTTTTAAGGAAGTCAATATTTATTTTATTGTACCAAACAAAATAGAAGTAAAGAAATCAATTACTTCAGTTTAATATTTTTTAAATATTGTACAATATTTTAACAGAAGCTGATGTAAAATCTCTCAACAATAACTTATGACATTTTTATAGCGTAACAGTTCACAGAATGTAAAGAAATATGTTATCAAATAGAAAACAATTTAACAAATAGTTGAGGCGTGTCGTGGGAAACCCGGGCTTAATGCATCTGCGTAAAGTGTCGTCCAGGATAAGCCTGTGCAGTCCGCACAGGCTAATCCGGGACAACACTTTCCACCTACAGTGGATTTATGTTTAGGAGAGACTTTCTTGAAACAGAAAATATCATAAAAGCGGAGTGTCGTCACAAGCTGAATTCACAAAACAAACAGACACTTCAGACTTCTCATCACAATTCGTTGAGTATTTGCGGCATCTTTTGATTGGTCGAGTAAATTTCAATATGCTTTCAAAATATTTGCAAACCTTGCCACGATGATCAATGTCGTCTGATACAGAATTAAAAACAATCATACCCCTACCTGACACAGACTTTTAAAGCTAATTCCCGTATTATTTGCGTACACCGCAATATTGCTTACCAATGATTTCAAAGAAATAAAAAACCTTCTTTTTCTCCATCAAAACATTTCACAAACATAGTATGATTTTAAATTCCAAGGGTTAAACATGAAACTGTTGTATCTCCTGAACATGTCTATATCAGCTACAATAGTTTCACTCTGAAACTTTGATCAACATTTTACTGATAAATATTATTTACTCTGCGAATATACAACTAAAAATAACAAGATATTATACATATAACATTAATACTACTAATGCGCATTCAACAAATGCACTGATATCTGACCGATTATTGCACATTTCCTCATAAGAAACAATCACAGTCTGAGAGTATTTGAAAAACGTCTTAATACTGCTCGTCCACTTCCTAATAGAGCAATTCTGTCCGAAGGAACATCGGTTTCTTGCAAATGATGAAAAACAATGAGGGTTGGACGTGAAATTCTTGTATCTGATATAGAAACTTGAAGCAGATAGTTTCGACAATTTCATGCCCAACCCACGATAATAAGACAATGTTTCTTGATTAATGCAAATAGCTCACAACATGACGAAAACTTAACACATGACATTGGACTTTTTTTTAATTCATTTACGTGTCACGAGGATAATTTGCAGCCAGTCCGGGACTCGAACCCGGGACCTCTCGCTTACAGGGAGAGTGCTCTTCCGACAGAGCTAACCCGGCCGCTAGAAAACCTCTCCCCTAATTATAGTTCATTCCGTGAAATGTAAGTCATTTACAAGAACTTACAATAAATACTATTTCAAATTACTAAACAATTAGTGAAATAGCAGCTTTAAAGTGTAATCTTTGCTAGCAATGTAACAAACACAACAACAGTCATTAACACAAGTGTATTGATTATGATTAAATGTTATATTCTGAGAATCTTAAAACATTGATATATTTACATTCAACACAGGGATCTCCACATTTGTACCAGTACTGGTGAAGTACCTAAATCCGGACAGTACTTTAATCCGGACACCTGAAAACAAATGTGTTTGCACCATCAAGACCCATAATTCTATGGTATCAGTTAATGCACGCACCTGTCTCATCAATGTAACGTTTCAACAGAATCAATTGAGTATTAATTCATTAAATTACTATTGTTTTTTCTTCCTTTTATCTGTAAACATTTGCACGCGGGGGATTGAAATCAAAACAGTAGATCCCCTAAATAAAGCTGTACAGACAAATTTTTTAAAGTAAACACCAGAACAATGTAAACAAAGAAGAAAACACGATTACTGATGAACAAGTTGTAGTTGAATGCTTATTTTTATTCTTTGTGTTTTTAATAAAACATTTTTTTTTTTAAGTGTCCGGATTTAGGTACTCTCCAGCTGTATTTTGATACGTGTTACAAGCCTTTTTTAAACACATCACACTGTTACTTTAAGATAACAATTCCCTCCAAGATTTTGACCAAAGCTTAAGATTAAACCCAACTTATTATGTTTAACTTTTAATTTTCGTTTGATGCAATTATCCTGAGAAATCGTCCAAAAACCAGCAAAAGTGTCCGGATTTAGGTACTGCACCAGTAAGTTCTTTCCAACAAGTGATTGTATTCCTTAAATAACAGGGTATGGTAAAAGGGCCCATTCCACTGCAAAATATGGTTTATTTTTCCCAAGTGGAATTACCCTTCTCAAAAGTGTAATTAATACGCATTTAATGCGTATTAAACGCTGCGGTATTGGCAATGTATTTTTTCTGCGTTAAATACGCATTAAATTCACTTTTAGTACACTAAGTGTATTTTTTCTGTACTTTTTATGCATTTTTACAAAAAAACGTGGATTAATGCACTAGAATATACACTTAAAATGCACTTTTAAGTGTATTTTTTGAAGAAATAGTGTATTTTTCAAGGAGAAAATACACTTTAAATGCATTCAAGTGTGATAATGCAGGAAAATCGCAGAAAAAATACACTATTTCTGTAATAAGGGTATTGTTTCAGCATTTTCAAGTCTATTAATGCATATTAGTTGCAGAAAAAATAAAGTGCCAATACCACCGTGTTTAATACGCATTAAATGCGTATTAAATACATTTTTTTCGAGAAGGGGAATTAAAGAATGAAAGAATTTCCAAATCTGAACTGACGAAATCCTAAATACAGAGAAAATGTGAATCCCAAGTGAAATCAAACAATGAAAGAATTCCCAAATCTGTAGTGACCAAATCCTAAATACAGAGAAAATGTGAATCCCAAGTGAAATCAAACAATGAAAGAATTCCCAAATCTGTAGTGACCAAATCCTAAATACAGAGAAAATGTGCATCTAAGTTGTAAATTATGCCATAATTTGTATGGAATATGGAACTCGAACCCTAAATTACCAAGTACAGCCAATACAATACTAGTATAACTTTATAAGTTATTCATTAATATAATCACTTTCTTAAATGATTCACAAGATTTCATGATGTGAAATTCCCAATTAATTTTTATGGTTACTGGTTGCGTTGCCAAAGCAGTGATAAAAATTGCTGCAAACTTATTTCATCTATGTGTGCAGGTGTTAGCCATAACACCGATCAATGATAATACAACACTGTATGAAAATAAATGTATGGTAACGAACAATAGGAATGTATTTGAAGAGTTTCCAATCAATTGAATGGAAGAACTTAGCAATAGTAACAACATATTTATTTTTAAAAATCTTATTGGTTAAGAAGGGGCTGAGCGAAATTTATAAAAATATATATAACACTCTATTATGTGAAGTTAGAATAAGACATCAAACATAGAATAAGCTGTTTTATTTAATGCAAAGTAGTGAAATATAGAAACATATCAGTGAGATATATCCCTATATCACTCACAGTGATGGACTACTTTTTTAAATTTTATTTGATTTGAACAATATTTAATTGTAGGTGTTGTCACCATTTATCATACAGAATTACCAAAAAAGAAAAGTAGTGAAGATTAATAACACCAAATGTTAAGAATACCTCTCTGATATATTGAAGTGTCTTTCCTGTTATTTTCTCTTTGAGTTTCCTCAGTCGTATTGAGCCAAGGAGACTAGAACAGACAATGACTTGCAGGTACAAGTTTTACCCACAAGGCATTGGAGCTCGTCACCTTGGTCCAAATTTAATTTTAGCATTCAAAGTATTTATTTTATCCTTTGCACTTTATTCATCCCAGCATATTACACTTGCACTTGTTGTTTACTGTTGCTATGAACAGTAGTCTCCCTTTGTTTACATAATTGTTGTATTGACTGTTCTCCAATTCCAAAATATAACAAGAATCCAGTGTACCCTTAATAACTTGTGTTCATTAAGCACATAATTAAATTTGTTTTGTGTTTATTAAGTTTTTATATCCAGTAACCACTCTTAAGTATTTAAGTATCCAATGTGTGTTATTGTAAGTAGTGTTCAGCGTTTAATTCTCCGCCATCTTGTTTTCTCCAAATTCTTGACCGACTTTTAATCCAATTGTGTTGTTAAGTCCGAATAATTAATATAGAAAACACTTTATACGTATAAGTATTCAATTTCAGAACACTCGTAACAGTACATCTTTTGTTGTTTTACATTTTAACGCGCATCTACGAGTTTAATCAGCTTAAATTGCTTGCAAAAACACATGCGCGTTTGAATGTCGTAACTGTGTTAACTATTGTTTACATAATAACACCTATGCACATGCTATTTTTAGAAATCTGAATTTTGGAGAACTGAACGCACTTTCACTTTCAATATGTACTTTTATCATAAATATATTTAAAGCTAGCAGTGTGTGTTAACTTCTTGATTTAAAAGTTGACCATTATTCAACGACTACCTGCATCCTATTGTATTGAAACTTAAATAAATTTAGAAACACGGATTCTGCGTTGTCTATGAATATACTGTGTAGCATAGTAGACTGTCGTACTGTAAACACGCTGCCATGATAATGCCTTGAGCCAAAAAAAAATTGCGATTTTAAGTTGCTTAACTAGATCTAATCCACGGCACATTTGATCGTAATCCAAGATGGCGCTGGAATGTTTATTACTAATCCCGATTACTACGCATTATAGAGAAAATAGTGCGGACGTAATATTACAAATATTGTGTTGAAAATCCCCAAAATAAAAATCAAACGTAAAGAATATTCAAATAGCTTTTAAATAAAAAGAAAATGTGTTTGTTTTCGGTGTGATAACGCGTGATATCGTCACTGGAAAGGGACACAATATACATATTTTCACTCGCGCAAGCGCTCATGAAAATATTAATTGTCTCCCTTTCCGGTGACGATATCACGCGTTATCACACCGAAAACAAACAAATATAGTCTATTTATTATACCAATGTTTATAATACAGCTAATCATTTGTAATTTTAAAATTTTGCAGAGTAATTAGTGCAAAAGACACATGCATGTATTATTGCATCAGTTAAATTGATTTTACCACAAAACTATATACATGTATACCTTTACAAAATTTTCACAATAAAACAGAACCGTGTTCATGCATGCATGAACACGGTTTTTAAATATCATGGAAATGATCAAAGACACGATCAGTTAACAAAAGATTTAAGGAAAAATGAAAATTATACCATATCAGTATTGACCAAATTAACAAACATACTTTTTCATCATGAAATGCAGTTTTATGTGAAAAAAAGAAATATTTCATCTCCATTCTAAGTTTGATGTCTTATTCTAACTTCACAAAATATGGTGTTATATATATATATATATATATGTTATAATCATGCAAGCTTTGTTATCCATCACCTTACCAATACAAACAAAGCAAGGACAGAAAGAAATCTGTGGTCTGTTTTATACATTAACATATAGAAAAAAAACAAATGGAAATATCAATCACAGTTTTGTCGTTTCATCTTTTTCATTGAAGTAAATCACCTCATAGTTCTCTGCATGGAATGACACGCGTATATCTGGAATGCTCCACTTTAACTGACTGTATGGTAGAGTTCCACCTATGTGTTCAGCCCTCTCTGTCTTTGGGGAGAATTTCAAACAATGGTTCTGCAGTTTCATTGGAATGTCTTTACCTTTGTTAGCACCAGAATTTAACAAATTCAATGAACGCAAACTTGGACTTTTGGAATTATTATGAAAAGGTTTGGGTGAAGATATAGGTGAACATTTTGGGGACACTTTGGGAGAATTTGAACGACTTAAAAATTTCGCAAATGTGTCCGGAATATTTTCATCACATATGATGGGTTCTTCAGCATTCTGCAATTCCAGCAATGCCATCTCCTTTGCAATTTCCATGGCAACAATTTTCTCCGGATACTCATCATGTACATCACCAGAACCCTCACTAACTGTCACAGATGTGTCAATATTTTCAAATGTCGTGTATACCTCCTCTCCGTCTATACAAATTTTTGGCACTATGATATTCCCGTTCTCTCCAGCGTAAAACACCTCATTCTCCTTTAAAGTCCGTACACTGCTGTTCCTACGCACCAACGTCCTAGCTTCCCTTGTCTCCTCTTCAAACACTTCATCTTGAAGACTACGACTTCGATCTAAGCCAGTCGACTTTAGCACCAGTTTAGCATTGTCCCTACCATCTGAACCTTTCAATTTCACAGGCCGATCTATTTCATCAATATTCCCCTTCGATTTTCTATACAACGTACTGTCAGACATTCGCATTTCTTTCAGTCTCGAAAGACCAAAAACATTCTTCCCAATAGCACCTTTTTCATAAGTTTCTCGCCTTCTGGCAAGGTTAGAGTCAGAGGCATATGCCTTACTGGCCTCTGCACCACCAGAAAGATTCAAGCTTCTACTGTCTGTGTCCGAGTCGATGTAATCACAGTCATCTGGAAGCACGTCTGACGTGTCATCAATAAAGCTTTTCAGGGATGTAGATGAAGTCCAACTGTGGGAAAACGGCCCTAAAAATGTACTTTTAAGTTTTACAATGGATCAACAATGTGTGAAAGAAACTGAAAATGTACTTTAAGTTGTACAATGGGTCAACAATATGTAAAGGACCTGAAAATGTACTTTAAGATTTACAATGGGTCAACAATATGTGAACGGACGTGAAAATGTACTTGTAAGTTTTACAATGGGTCAACAATATGTGAAAGGACCTGAAAATGTACTATAAGTCTTACAATGGGTCATTAATATGTAAAAGGACCTGAAAATGTACTTTAAGTTTACCAATGGGTCAACAATATGTGAACGGACGTGAAAATGTACTTTAAGTCTTACAATGGGTCAACAATATGTAAAGGACCTGAAAATGTACTTTAAGTCTTACAATAGGTCAACAATATGTGAAAGGACCTGAAAATGTACTTTACTTTTTACAAGTGTCGTGGTCATGTCATGTATAATCAGACCTTAGATAATGCTTTGTCTGAGCAATATTATTCTGTATATCTTTAAATCAGGCGTGTTGCGGGAAAACCGGTCTTAATACTTGTGCGTATAGTGTCATCCCAGATTAGCCTGTGCAGTCCGCACAGTCTAATTCAGGACGACACTTTCCACTTTTATGGTATTTTCTGTTTCAAGGTAGTCACTTCAAAACATAAATCCCCTGTAGGCGGAAAGTGCAGTCCGCACAGGCTAATCCGGGACGACACTTTAAGCACATGCATTAAGCCCAGTTTTCCCACGACATGCCTCAAATGTGTCTTGAACTGTAACATGAATGCTTCTGTGTTTTACCTGTTATGTTAACGAATGATGTCCCTCTATAAGTCTAACTAGATTAATGTTTATACAAGTGAAAGTCACGCAGATTTTTTTTTATACTGTCTCTAGTTTTCGCTAGTCTAATCTTGTCTTATTGCTACTTAGAAGCTCTGCAATCTTTTGAAGATCTGCCAAGTTTTTATTACAATGTATTTATCATCAAACAAAACATGTGCAAGTATAGACCTATTTTGCTTCAATATTCAAATATTAAAAAGGAATTCGATATGCGATGACAGTATAATACACACTTCTCTGCCATAATTTGGACTATTTCAAATGATATAGCTTAACAAAGCGGAAAGATCACAATTTTATTACCGACTGCATTTCAAGTATTAAATATCAGTGTAGCATTACCAGTAGTTGGGATTAACCACTCTAGCTAAGTAGTGTCTTGATATTTTTTTAATTACTTAACTTATTACATAAGGACATGATGAGCCATATAGGTTACTGCAGATAATGTTTGTTTGTTTTTTGGATTTTTTGCTGTTTTTAACAGTATTTGAGTCATATCACGGTGGTCAGTTAACCTACTCACACTTTGCCTGGGCAAGCTTAGCCGATCTAAGCGGTTTACCAGTACCAAGTGCACATTCTTATGCCAGTAACTGACAACTGCCCTACTTGAATCAGAGGTAGGGGGAGAATGGCCATAGAAATAATTTCATGACCAATCCCCACACAAGTTATGAGGCCGAGCTGGGGTTCAAACTCACGATCCCCGGATTGACAGTCCAGCGCTCTACCAACTGAGCTAGCCGGGCCCGGCTACTGCAGATAATAACTCTTTCAAACAAGGGGAGTAACTTGTAAAGTTCTGACACATTAACTGGACACTCATGAGCTCTATTAGCATAAATTACGAGCTTGAATTGTTTCGTATATTCATTCTCGGCTTTGTCCTTGCACGTGTTTCAGGGGCATAATGGTACCATAACATTACTTTCAGTGAGATAATCTTTCATTGATTTAACACAAATCCTATACAGTTAATATAATTATATAACTAATATAAGCAACGTAACGGTTTTAATATATTCATGCATAAAGGTCAGTTTCAGGTCAAACTGTTTGAGCTATATAAATGCTGTATATGTGTTCCCTGTAATTCTGAATGGTTTGGCACAATATACTGATTTGATGGCAAATAAATAAAAAAACACACGCACACACACACAAATTAGGAGGTAAAATAACTTTATAATGTTAGTAAATCATACCAGTGGAGTGTAACCCATTGGGTGCAGATATCATGCTGTAAGCGTCCCAACTGTCACTGCTTGACGACTGCCGACTCAGGACGCTCTGACGTAACTCTTCAAACCGGTTCACACCAAGACTCTCTCTGTGCTCTGGGGAAACACGAACAACATTTAAAGGAGCTATGTCAACAACAAATTGGTTTCCGATTGCACTATAAACGATATTATATGATAAAAATGTGCAACAGGTTAAAGGAGCTATGTCAACAAAAAAATTGGTTTTCGATTGCACTATAAATGATATTATATGATAAAAATGCGCAATAGGTTAAAGGAGCTATGTCAACAAAAAAATGGTTTCCGATTGCACTATAAATGATATTATATGATAAAAATGCACAACAGGTTAAAGGAGCTATGTCAACAAAAAAATTGATTTCCGATTGCACAATAAATGATATTATATGATAAAAATGCGCAACAGGTTAAAGCAGCTATGTCAACAAAAAAATTGGTTTCCGATTGCACAATAAATGATATTATATGATAAAAATGCGCAATACGTTAAAGGAGCTATGTCAACAAAAAAATTGGTTTCCGATTGCACAATAAATGATATTATATGATAAAAATGCGCAATAGGTTAAAGGAGCTATGTCAACAAAAAAATTGGTTTCCGATTGCACAATAAATGATATTATATGATAAAAATGTGCAATACTAAGACATGTGCATTCAATAAGTAATAAAATATAATACATATTGAGATATTTGATATTGAGATACATACTGAGATATAATTGATATTGAGATACATATTGAGATATTTGATATTGAGATACATATTGAGATATAATTGATATTGAGATACATATTGAGATATAATTGATATTGAGATACATATATTGAGATATAATTGATATTGAGATACATATTGAGATATTTGATATTGAGATACATATTGAGATATTTGATATTGAGATACATATTGAGATATTTGATATTGAGATACATATCGAGATACTTGATATTGAGATACATATTGAGATATTTGATATTGAGATACATATTGAGATATTTGATATTGAGATACATATTGAGATACTTGATATTGAAATACATATTGATATATTTGATATTGAGATACATATTGAGATACATATTGAGATATTTGATATTGAGATACATATTGAGATATTTGATATTGAGATACATATTGAGATATTTGATATTGAGATACATATTGAGATATTTGATAAAAACAAATAAAGAGAAAAGTTAAAAAAAATAAAACCCCAAGCAGTTATCGAACTCACGACTTTGGAGCAATGTGCAGAAATGACAGTAGGCAGCGCCTTAACCAACTGCGCATGATAGCTTGGTACGGATACGTAGGTAAACTATGGTTATACACAATACTCATGGTTCTGTCGTCAAAATGTAAACATAAAAAGGGCAAAACAAACAAAAGCTATATAATACATTGATTTCTATCTCTGAATGTGAACACAGTTTTCTTATTATCTATACTCTTTTTTAACCGTTATTATATGCCAGTATTAATATCTTAATTTCAGATTTTTTAAAGAAATTGCCTCCTTGAGGCCCTTTTTGATGACATAGTCCCCTTAACATCTCCACTTTCAATAGAGTTTTATCCCATCCCCCTTATTGACTACGACGAATATTGCTAATTCATTAAAATACTAGGGATACATAGCAAGCAATAAAGCGCCTTTAAAGTGGTGACGCTTTAACATTTAACAAGTGTTTGTAGTAAACATGGAAAGTACATTGCCCTTGTTGTTGTGGCGCCCGGCTTGCTCAGTTTTTAGAGCGCTGGACTGTCAATCTAGGGATCGTGAGTTCGAACCCCAGCCCGGCCACATAACTTGTGTGGGGATTGGTCATTAAATTATTTCTATGGCTATTCTCCCCCTACCTCTGATTCAAGTAGGGCAGTTGTCAGTTATTGGCATAAGTATGTGCACTTGGTACTGGTAAACTGCTTAGATCGGCTAAGCTTGCCCAGGAAAAGAGTGAGCAGGTTAACTGACAGCCGTGATATGACAGAAATATTGTTAAAAATGGCAAAAAATCTAAAAAAACAAACATTGCCCTTGTAACACTATGGCAGTGATAGATACCACCACGGGACCTGCTGGTATTTGTTGTAATTGGTCTGTGGGATATACAGAGTGCTTACTCTCAAGTAGTTCTATTTCCTGCAGCTCGATTTCTTTCAGTTCTAGATTTTTGGACCGCAGCACACTCTGCAAGAGTAAACAAAAACATGTTAGCAGTGATAAGGTGTAAACAAAAATATGTGGCGCGTCATGAGAAAACCTGTCTCAATACATGTGCGTAAAGTGTCGTCCCGGATTAGCCTGTAAAGTCAGCACAGACTAATCCAGGACGGCACTTTCCGCTTTTATGGCATTTTCTGTTTCAAGGAAGTCTCTGCTATACATAAATTCACTGTAGGCGGAAAGTGCCATCCTGGATTAGCCTGTGCAGACTGCACAGGCTAATCCGGGACGACACTTTACGCACATGCATTAAGTCGGGGTTTCCCACGACGCGCCTCATATGTTTGTTTCAGGTTACATGGCCAAAAAAATTAGGGTAGGTAGGTAGAGATTTATTTTTATTTTTTATTGTTTTATTTAGTAAATGGTCAACTTGAAGATTCTAAAACTGAATTAATATTAAAAACATATCTGTAATATCCTTAAACATTGTTTTAAAGTGGATTCTATAAAAAATAACACTGCTTTAACCAGAAAACATTTTATTTTTGAAAAACATAAACCAAGCAAAAAAATATCTGACAACCCCAATAAATGTTTTAGGGTCGGGGCATTTTTTTAGGGTAAGTCGGGTAACCTGAAACAAACATTTTTGTTTACGCCTAAGAAGTGAACAGTGAGACTGTATTCATAAGGTTTCTTAGCAGAAACTCTTTTTTTTAAGTTGGTCGGAACATACTAAAATGCAGTTCTCATTGCGATTGCAGAATTTATTTGTCAGATCATGTTAGAATCGAAATAATTGTTGCATTTTCATTGTTTATCAGGATATGAAGGACAGTTTGTCGTTCTTAAGCAGGATCATTGTTGATGCTATTCGGATGCTAACATCCTCGTGGTTTAATTTGTGCACATCTGAACTCAGAACTGTTGTTTATCAGCTAATATACAACGCGCCGGAGTTCAGATGTGTACAATTTAACCACGAGGCTGTTAGCTGAATCTTACATTACTTCTTAGGCAAAGAGAAGAAATTATAGTGCGAAATTATTAACCTGACACTCATCAATCTTCCTTACAAACAGTAAGTGTGTTCGGTTGTTTGCGTTGTTTTGGACGAGTTTCTGTTATTGGAATTTATGTTGATATAGATTTAAATACGGCGTAGCTAGAGTGGTATTTAACGGTCATGTGGTATAAGTGCTAGCGCCGCACGCCACCGGACCGAGTTCAATTCCTTCTGACAGAGAACTTTAAAATATGCAGATCATGAGATATTAATTTAAAAAAAAACATCATCATTTTTTTTCCTTATTTTTATTTGATCTAAATTAATATTTGTTTCTTTTATTTTTTTATTATTGATACAGAAAGTCATGATACATTTAAAGTATCAGTTTCGTTTAATAATTATAATAATAATATGTAAAATGCTCAAGTTTATAAAATGTGGGTGCTGGGACTCAAAATCCAAACTTCGCATCGCAAGCGCTGCATCTTTTCCACTACACCATTCTCCTATACAATATATAAACATATACGATATCAATTTACAATGTAGAATTGGCTATGATACGTTTGATACTTAGCATAGTACCTATAAATAAATCCCGATTGCATACGGAATATTCATGAGTGTCAGGTTACTAATTTTGCACTATACATTCAATGTGTGCCCTGACATTTTGTCACTGACACTGATTGTCAACAGTTGAGACCGAACACTTTTTCAAACAGGTTAAATAAACAAGTCCCAATTTCAACTGCCTCACATGCAATCACTAAGAAATCAAGGGACATAATACAGAAGGCTTCTAAGGAAATCCAACTCAACTCGTACTTAACAGTTGCAGATCACAGTTGAAATTCAAAGAATCATGTTCACAAGAAGGACAATTATGAACAAGAAGGACAATTATGAATAATCTTTATTAAAATAAAACGTTCCAATGTAAATGTAAATGAAACTATAATTGAACTAGAACTAAGAGAGTCGGATGTGTTGCCTGATGCCGGATAGCTTACGGATAGCTTACGTGAATCCAAATGAAGAAGCACTTTAGGTTAATGCTCAATTTTTTTAAAGAGATTTATTGAAATCTTCAAAAGCCCTGCACTCTGGCTAATTGCAAAGAAAAGACAAATGAAAACCAAAAATGCGACACAAAAATAAGTATGAAAATTTACAAAGGGCAATAACTCCAAAAGTATGAGGTGCAGAGTAACAGTTCTTGTGCACTGCACTTCCCCTCAATGAGATCTATCTACCTATGAAGTTTCATGTTGATAGCTTTAATAGTCTAAGAGTTATGCTCCGGACAAGTGAAAGGGGACGTCACCGCTGACGCCGGCGACGTGGCCGCTGACAAAAGTAACACCTACTGTATTTACCCTATGTATTGGGACACTTAACAATAATTACAATTTTTTTTGTCCCAATATAAAGGGTCATAAAAAATAATTCCCTAAAATGTGTCACAAAATATAGGGTAATATTCTACCCAATGTTTTTTCACACACACACCGATTGTCATTATGCCGCGTGCTTAAATGAGTGGAGCGTGTCAATAAAGAACACCGGGTAGTATTTAGACAATAATATACGGCAGAGCTGGGCCGGGCATCTATAATCGGCCCGCTGCCGATATAACGGCCCGCGGGCCTTTGGCCCGAGGGCCGTTATACGGCTAGGGCCGAGTATAGACGCCCGGCCCAGCTCTGCCGTATATTATCGTTTATAATACATATTATCCTGTCACAAGAAAACAATCATGTTACTTTCTTTATTACACAAAATGTTAACAAAAACACCAAACAAACTTTCCGTACTTGTATTTAACATTCAACTAATTACGCAATACGTGACGCAACTCTAACGAATGACGTAATTTATAAACAGAAAAACAGTGACGAAACAAACCAGTTTTCGCTGGACTCGCAGTTTTGTTGTGATGATGAATGTGTCAGTTGGATAAATAATATATTCTGAGACTTTGAATCGAATAAAATCAAACGTTCTGACCAGTAATTGCGATTTCGTAAATCGTGTTTCTGGTCAGAATGGTTAACATGAAATTAATATCATGATTGTTACAAATTAAGGCTTATGGATACAAGACAATGGAATTGAAGTGCTTACAGGATTGTTGGATTTTTATTGTTGGAAGCAATGGATTGAAATTGAGGTACAGTAAAAGTTTCCGATCTGTTCAATTTTGTTCAGTGATTCTTTTTCTCAAACTAAAAGATGCATAGGCTATAGATCGTATATATATTTAATCAATTTAACTACAAACTTTCGTTAATATTCAGTATTTGCATTTTCGGATATAACCGTTTAATTTTGACTAAATACGCCATTCGTGGTCGTTGACGTCGCGCGATCAGATTCTCTTCGATTATTGAAAAATCGGCCGCGGCCAATTATAATTATATCGGCTCAGCGGAGCCGCGTAACGGCCCATAATCGACGTCAAAATGTTACTATTTTTAGTAACACTATGCATTATAGCGTGTTAGTACACAGTTTGCACCACGGGTCAATTAAACAGGCCCTAGACGTGTTTGTTTAGCGATAAGATCGCAGCATGTGGCACACTAATTGGCTTCATGAGAGACCCAACAATTATCGCATACTACCGGGTAGTTACCCTAATACTGGTAACTGTTAATTGACATTAATTGACAATTTTATAGTATGTTATGAGAAGTCCAATAAATTATTTAATATAAATATCATTTTACGCACATGAAGTAATACATAATTAAAATTTTGAAAACGGTAGTCTTTGTAGTTTTTATCATATAAAAGGGGTACATTCTTATTATTTGCAGCATATCTATTGCAATATACGTTGTACAGTAGATCTATACTACTCTGATCATATTGAAATCGAGAGATATTTATTTTATACTGGCAAAATTGAAGACAATTTACCATTATATTTTGGTGTCCCAATATTTAGGGGCAAGAACAAATTCAAATTTCAAAAGTGTCCCAATATTAAGGGACTCAAAAAATAATTATTTTTCCGAAAAATAGGGGTGTCCCAATATTTAGGGTGTCCCAAAACATAGGGTAAATACGGTATATGTCGCCTTTTCAGGCGACACAAAAAGCAAAAGATTTGAGAACAGTTATGCTTTAAGAAATTTACAGTAAAGCTTTAAGAACCGGGGTCCATTTACAACTTAGGCCGATCTATTTCAATTTACAATGTGATAATTATGATGCCATTTTATTTATACCGGTAGTTCGTTTTGTTTGTTTGTTTTGTGGGGATTTTCGCCGTTTTTTAACAGTATTTCAGTCATATCACGGCGGTCAGTTAACCTACTCACACTTTTCCTGGGCAAGCTTAGCCGATCTAAGCGGTTTACCAGTACTAAGTGCACATACCTATGTCAGTCACTGACAACTGCCCTACTTGAATCAGAGGTAGGGGGAGAATGGCCGTAGAAAGAATTTCATGACCAATCCCCACACAACGTACGTGGCCGGGCTGGGGTTCGAACTCACGATCCCCGGATTGACAGTCCAGCGCTCTACCAACTGAGCTAGCCGGACCGGTAGTTCAATTGACATTAAACTGTTTGAAATTCATGCTAGTACAGTTTGAACAACTGCATCTTATTTGATGTATTAAGAACATAAATCATTGTATTTCTTATTAAGAAATTTGATCTGAATTTTCACTTTTGTATGTTAAGCTAGAACATTCTCAATACTGGTCCTGAACAAGTGAAATAAAGGAAAAAAATATTCAAACAATAATCAATATGAGGCGTGTCGTGGAAAAACCAGACTTAATGCATATGCGTAAAGTGTCGTCTCTGATCAGCCTGTGCAGTCCGCACAGGCTAACCCGGAACGGCACTTTCCGCTTTAGTGGTATTTTCTGTTTCTGTCTCTTCTAAACATAAATCCACTGTAGGCGGAAAGTGCCGTCCTGGATTAGCCTGACTGGACTGCACAGGCTAATCCGGGACGACACTTTACGCACACGCATTAAGGCCGGTTTTCCCACGACATGCCTCATATTTATATTGAATCGTATTTCCTAAACAACCATTATCATTTCTTTACCGCAGAGAGAGAAGGACAAATGATTTATGTATAAATTAAAAGGTATATCATTTATATTATCTTTGTAACATGATAGGTACCATATAATAGGCATGACAAGACATTCAGCCAATATGTACAATATCAATAAACTTTGGACTTTCAAAATTACAGTGTCATTTTACTATCAGCAATGAGATAACCCAGTTCAATTAATGTCATACATGTACAATGTTAATACACAGATTCGCTGTTGGCTGGTTGGACGGAAGTTTATTTACATAACACTTCAATATTCAATGATGCAGTCCTATTAAAATGGAAAAGATAGGTGCGTATTTGTAAAGTATAAGTTTTAAACCGACAGCGGTTTATAAACATGGCAATATTACACTAACGTAACAAGTGATCGAATATTTACATATTTCTGGTCAATTGTCCATTTATAAAAGAAGAAACATAACAAACTGTTACACCTTTTGCTTAATCATTGTCTGATAAAGCTTGCAATGATAAAATGGTGTCCATCCTGCGAAAGGGAGATCGCGAGTTTGATCCATACTCGGGGAGATTTCCAGCAATCTTTCTCAAAGACATCAAGTACTGGTTCTACCCAGAAAAAGGACTCAAAAGCCTCTCCAAAAACTTCCAGCTTTTGATATAATCAAGCTCAAGTAAATAGATTTAAGCTAAAGCTTATAGTAAAGTTGTATGTTTTTGTTTCTTTTCACTGAATTTAACCAGTACTGCCTTACATATGTCTATCTGTCTGTGCTGGACATAATTCTAATTAGGCGTAAAAAAAATATGTTTGTTTCAGGTTACATGCCCAAAAAAATTAGGGTAGGTAGGTTGGGATTTTTTTATTTTATTTGGTAAATGGTTAACTTGAAGATTCTAAAACTGAATAAATATTCAAAACATATCAGTTATATCCTTAAACATTGTTTATAAGCGGATACTATGAAAATAAAACACTTATTTATCCAAAAAACACATTTAATTATTGAAAAAGGTAAATAAAACAAAAATCAATCTGACAAACCCAATATGTTGTTCTAGGGTCGGGGGATTTTTTTAGGGTAGGCTGGGTAACCTGAAACAAACATTTTTTTTTTTTTGACGCCTTAGTAATTATTATTTTGTACCTTGAGTTTGATGAATCGTTCATGGAGGTCGACTTTCCTACAGCAGTCTTCGAACAGAACCACTAATCTGAAACAAAAACAGATATTCAGAACAATCATTGGAGGCATGTCGTGGGAAACCCGGGCTTAATGCATGTCGTGGGAAACCCGGGCTTAATGCATGTGCGTAAAGTGTCGTCGCGGATCAGCCTTTGCAGTCCACACAGGCTGATTTGGGACGATACTTTCCGCCAAGAGTGGATTTATGTTTAGAAGAGACTTCCTTGAAACAGAAAATACCATAAAAGCGGAAAGTGTCGTCCCGGATCGAAATGTTTTTCGATGTTGATAATCGATGTCACAGTTACAGAATCGAACATTTTCACTTGTTTTAAAGTTTTTCCATGTTAAATTTACTTGTTCTATACTTGTTTTATTTGTTCAAAATTTATAAGCATCCGTTTAGTAAATACAAGTTCTGTTATTGAAATTATTGTTTAGTCGTTCACATGTATTATTGATGCACAAAGAAGCAATCATCCATATTTAAGTAATTTTTCTACATTAAAAGAAGATAAATAATTTTTATGTTTACTACAAAATAACATTTGAAACTGATTGTAATCGGTAGAATCGCATCGGAAGCGGCAACCGCTTCCAACGTGATGATCAGGGTTTCAGAAGGGGCAACCGATTCCAACCGGATGATCAGGGTTTCAGAAGCGGCAACCGATTCCAACCGGATGATCAGGGTTTCAGAAGCGGCAACCGATTCCAACCGGATGATCAGGGTTTCAGAAGCGGCAACCGATTCCAACCGGATGATCAGGGTTTCAGAAGCGGCAACCGATTCCAACCGGATGATCAGGGTTTCAGAAGCGGCAACCGATTCCAACCGGATGATCAGGGTTTCAGAAGTGGCAACCGATTCCAACCTGATGATCAGGGTTTCGGAAGCGGCAACCGATTCCAACCTGATGATCAGGGTTTCAGAAGGGGCAACCAATTCCAACCAGATGATCATGGTTTCACGCAGGCCTGTATCGCTTGTCGGGCCCGACATGCCTTCAAAGTAGAAAGTCATTTGCCGACATGCTTAAATTACGCCGACATGCTTCAATTTTCAAAGCGACAACCCTTAATCCCCTTTATCTAATTACACAGATCTTTAATCGATGGGCCATAAACACACGCCGTATTGATCGATAAGGTCTCACTTCCAACTGCGGGATTGACAAGGAACTGAACAGTGTAGTCCCGCCCACAACGATCTCATTAGCCAATCAAATACGGCGATTTTAAGGGCAGAGTTTATACCTTACTATCAACCAAAAAGTGTTTTGACAACAAGTACTAGTGCCTGCCAGGAAAAGCAAAGAGGCATTTTAAAACATTTCCTTATTGTATTTACCTTTAAATTTTATCCCTGTATTTCCTAATCCGTTTCACAAATTAACGATCAAAAATATTAAAACGAATAATGTAATATTGAACCTCATTTTAAAACACAATAAGACGTCATCAAACGTCATTTTGTTCGCATTAACACTATGCAATTAAGCTCGCGACTAGTCCATGAACGTTTATCTTGTACAAAGCGGCACAATTTTCACGCGCTTTTGTAGCAAAACACGCTTTTTACATTGATCTACATGACGGTATTTTAAATCGATTAAGAACGGCGTATTTAAATATTTAGTAACAATGGTGACTCGTTCGGTTTTAATGTCCGCCTGTAGTATAACTGAAGATGATTGATGTTTTTTTTCGAATCCGAAAACAACTAATAGAATTTTTAAAAAGTTTGGGAATCAACGGGAAAGTGGGGTCAAGTGTTGCGGCCGATTCGGTCATCGCCGAGATTTAGAGCAGTGCGGCCGTTTTCGGGGATTTGGGGTTGAGCATTGCGGCCATATTCGGAGAAGTGGGGTCGAGAATTGCCGCCATTTTCGTGCAGATGGCATCGAGCATTGCGGCCGAGTTTGTCGCCTCGGGGATATAAGAGCATGGCGGCCGATTTCGGGCTGGTGGAGTCGAACATTGCAGCCGGTTTTGTGAATGTAGTGTCGAGCGTTGCAGCCGATTTCGGGGAAGTGGAGTCTAAAGATGCGGCTGATTTCGATGAGCTGGGGGACAATTGCAGCGGACGGTTTCGGTGAGGTGGGGGGGGCTAAGGGTGCAGATCGGAAGCCGAGTTTTTTTAGCGTGGGGGGGTGTCGGAAATGCCGACATGCCTTCAATATATCCTGCGGGAAACCCTGCTGATGATCAATGGCAATTTCAAACCTATGTCCCAACACTAGTGGCTAGAGTGCTCGACTGATTGAACTGGAAGTCACAGGTTTGCGCCCTGGTCCATGCACCACCTTTTTTATGAATTTCAAAACAGATATTTGAGATGATTTTTCCATATGTTTCATTTATTGAATATGTTTTATTTAGTGCAGTTACTTGGCATTTTAAAACATGTTTGAAATACAAAAATATGTAAACAAGTCCCTTTAGATAAACTAGAAAGAGGAACTCCAGAGAGCTATATCATTTATTTGTGAAATGCCTGCACAACTCAACTGTTACAAACAAAATTTTGTGTTAGTGACCGTCATTAACGTCTTCAAAAATGATATAAATGGTATTAATAAACTGATATCCAGCGCCAGTGGTTTAAAACGACGATGGATGCACATGCTGTAACCACTAGACTGGGAAGGGCCAAGTTAAAATGTATCGTTGCCCTACTTCCTAAATAAACTAGGTATCATCAGTGACTAACAAACTAAATAAATTATTACAACCATCAGTCCTGCTGCAATGAGTATGAACATTCTTAAACTAAAATTTAGTCTTACTCTTATAAATATTAAAAATGTGTCTTAATCTTATATATCACCCCATGAAAATCAAATCTTACATGGAACAAGTGTTTTCATTGGTCGTTATTTTATGTTGAGACTAGCTTACATGGAACAAGTGTTTTCATTGGTCAATATTATATGTTGAGACTAGCTTACATGGAACAAGTATTTTCATTGGTCGATATTTTATGTTGAGACTAGCTTACATGGAACAAGTGTTTTCATTGGTCGATATTTTATGTATAACATTTTTGAGTCTGGCATTGTTGACGGTTTGGTTCATTTACTATATTAAGTCGGGAACCAGTAAATTACCAATATTATTTCACTATTATTTCACTATAAATCACTGGAAATAATAAAATATAAACATTTCTTAGCTTCGGTGCACTAAAGTGTATAAACACAAAATGTCGTGTTAAAGAAAACCATGATTTATTTCTTGTGCCACATTCATATGAGGTGTGTTGTGCGAATACCGGGCTTAATGCACATGCGTAAAGTGTCGTCCCGGATCAGCCTGAGTAGTCTGCACAGGCTAATCAGGGACGACACTTTCCGCTTTTATGGTATTTTTTCTGTTTCATGGAAGTCTCTTCTAAATATAATCCACTCTAGGCGGAAACTGCCGTCCTGGATTAGCCTGTGCGGACTGCACAGGCTAATCCCCAACAACACTTTACGCACATGCATTAAGCCCGGGTTTCCAGGACATACCTCATATAAAGTAGTGGCTCATGTGACAAACGTTCACACTACATGCTACTCGTGTGGCTTGCAGGAGAGTTTGTTGACTTATTGTTTTAAACAAATATTGAATAAAGGCCCTGTCACACTGTGGCGAATTTGAGCTCCGAGTTCTGTACGAGTGCTGTTGAGATATAACTCACCGTAAAGTGGACGTGGTCGCGGAATTGTTTCAAGACGACATTTGTTCGAGTTCTCTTCAACCTTGACACGACATTGACACAACACAAGTACGATACTCACATTTTATCACGAGTTCAGCCGAGATATGCGTACAATATCTTTACGACAATCGAAGACTTGTCTTCGAGAATGTACAAGTGTGGACGAGTATGTATGACTTGTGCGGACATGAGTACGAGTTTATGGCGACATTTTACGAGAAACGGAAGAGCAGATGTCGTAGGCAAGTCTCTCAAACTCACAGCAAACTCGTAGAAAAATTATGTACGGCGACACGCTACAACAAGGGAAGACATGTCTACGCAATGAGTTCGAGTGTGTTTGAGAGTGCGTGAGATTCCTTCAACATGTGCTCGACATGTGTACGAGAATAAAAAGTTGCCGAGAATTTTAAATGATTAAATTCTTGCCACTACTTGGCGAGTTCTGGCGACATAAGAAGATATAAGAAGACATCATTGCAACAAAGAACAACATGTGTACAAGATCTACACGACACTAAACGAGTTGTGGCGAGTTACAACTCGTAGCTCAAATTTGTAGCTCAAATTCGCCACAGTGTGAGGGCCTTAAGGCAAATAACAGAGCCAGGATAGTGTGATGAGGAGGGGCTCAGTTGTTTTCCAGTGACATTTCTTCCTTATTTAAAAAAGGATTCATAAAGAAATAAAAAGACAATGATTGCTTCATTTTACACTAAATTAACTATTTTATTGTTACAGTATAAAAAGAAAATAATTGCTTAATTATTAATTAATAAATTATTTCATTTTATTTTCACATAATAAAAAGAAAATCTTTCATCATTTTATAATTAATGAACGAACTTAACCAAATTGTGTTTTTCTGATAAATACACGAGAATGTGGGTTTCTACGAGATCCTAATATATCATGGGTAATTAATTGTGTTGTATTTAAAAGGTAATATATAAGTGAGGGTCACACATGACCTTCTAAACACCCGAACCTACAAAGTCATCTTAAGAATGGCTTTGTTTTTTTTTTTGTGTAGACAGAGAATATTAGGCGAGTTTATCATGTGAGGCTTAAAAATTGAGGCTTGCTAAGAGCTCAAATGTTTCGTGCCAAGGATGATTCACTTCATCATTATCCAACACTCACCTAAGATTACTATTATGCTATGCTAATAAATCATGTAAACAGCGTGAAAATATGTCAAAAATAACAAAATAACTTTGGTTGCCCAGTTTTAACACTGGTTTTTTTTGTTGACTACAAACATCATCACATGGTACGACGTCACATTGAAATACATAGCGTTCTAAAAATAATGATCAAATACACGTGTGCTAAAAATAGCGATCAGATAAAGCTAATGTTTATCCTGTTGATTAGGCTGCAGTAATAAGATAAAATATTTGTATACATAATCGAGGCCCATTCATTATATAAGCACATAACCAAGTGTCATCTCTAAATAAATTAGTAAAATGGGGCATCCATTGTTTATTATACTTACTACTGTAATACATTGTGAACTTAGAAACTTTGGCTTTGGTTTTCAAATTGTTTTACATAAACTGCCTATTAAATATGTGTTTTTGTTTTAATAATAGTTTTAATAAGTTATAAAAATTAAGTCATAACCAGGTACTAAAAAAGTTGTTAAAGCGGATGTATATCTGTGCATTTTGGGTCACAAAGGAAAAAAAAATTAACAAAAAAAAGAGTTATGCCTACCTACCTACCATACTTTTTTCCAAGACGTTAGCGGAAACAAACGACTTCTTTTTTTGTCCTAGTGGATGTGAAAAGTTATTACATACAGGCTGCACATGTGGATCTTAATTCAAACAGGACATCTTTTAACTACGATATCCTGTTACTGCCAGTCAAATATCGCTCTATACATAATACAGAGAAACCTGTCAAAACCAAATCTTGTGAAAACTAAATCCCTGTCAAAACCAAACGGCTGTGTCCGTCCCAATTTTTGTCCTTCGTGTTTTATATTAATTTTTTTTTTAATAAACTGAACCTTTTCCAAACCGAATACTGCATGATAGTATCACAAATTTGATCTCATTTTACCTTAAAACACCCGAATAAACCTAATTGTTTATCTGACAATATGACCAAGTGACAATGTGCAATATTTTAGTTTTCATTTTCTGCAGATTTCCCACTTTTGTTAAGAAGTGGAGACATGAAATTTTAAATAGGTCAGGGTGATAATGATCCATTAAATTTCTTGTTTCTATGGATATGTAATGGTAGTGGCATCAGTGATGTGATGGGGGGGAGGGGAGCGGGTGGATGGGGAGGGGGGGAGGGGGAGGGGAGGGGGAGAGGGGACAGGGAGGGGGGGAGGGGGTTGTGTCCCAATAACATAAGTCTTGGGCTTTTGACACAATCGAGCTTATATACATAAGTTTGAACAAAACAAAAAAAACAGTTTACCTCATCTTGTCCCCCGCCTGTTGTATCTTAGCAACCAGTTGTTGATGTGACAGCTCCCCCACTTTGTCTCCGTTCACCGACAGAATTACGTCCCCTGAAAACAACATGTCAACAATGTCACAACATGTGATCAATGTAACAATGCTCGACATAGGGAATATAGAGAATACCAGGTTAGTGTTCAATAAAGATACGTTTATTTAGCGAGGTTTGGAAAACCTGAACCACAAGCCCTCAATGGTGAGTGGTTTACGTCTTTGTGCCGAGAACAAAAATAAACATATTATTTGACACTGACCTAGTATTATATTTATCCCATCAATTTCTGTCATTATTTTAAAAAGAAAACCACAAAAACATACAAAATAACATGAAAAAGATATTAAAATGATGTCATGAAAATAACAAATGACCTCATTATACTATGTATGTTTGCGTTATCCCACAGTGAAGAAAAACAGCTCAGATTATTCCACATGGTGTTATTTCATCCATGTACACACAATGATGGGATAAATCATGCTGGCTAAATATCCTTAATATGGGATAAATCATGCAGTCTTAACATCCTTCATATGGGATAAATCATGCAGTCTTAACATCCTTAATATGGGATAAATCATGCAGTCTTAACATCCTTAATATGGGATAAATCATGCAGTCTTAACATCCTTCATATGGGATAAATCATGCAGTCTTAACATCCTTAATATGGGATAAATCATGCAGTCTTAACATCCTTAATATGGGATAAATCATGCAGTCTTAACATCCTTAATATGGGATAAATCATGCAGTCTTAACATCCTTAATATGGGATAAATCATGCAGTCTTAACATCCTTAATATGGGATAAATCATGCAGTCTTAACATCCTTAATATGGGATAAATCATGCAGTCTTAACATCCTTCATATGGGATAAATCATGCAGTCTTAACATCCTTCATATGGAATAAATCATGCAGTCTTAACATCCTTAATATGGGATAAATCATGCAGTCTTAACATCCTTCATATGGGATAAATCATGCAGTCTTAACATCCTTAATATGGGATAAATCATGCAGTCTTAACATCCTTCATATGGGATAAATCATGCAGTCTTAACATCCTTCATATGGGATAAATCATGCAGCCTTAACATCCTTCATATGGGATAAATCATGCAGCCTTAACATCCTTAATATGGGGTAAATCATGCAGTCTTAACATCCTTAATATGGGATAAAATCATGCAGTCTTAACATCCTTAATATGGGATAAATCACACAGGCTAAACATCCTTAATATGGGATCATTCAGGCTAAACATCCTTAATATGGGATAAATCATGCTGGCTAAACATCCTTAATATGGGATAAATCCTGCAGGCTAAACATCTTTAATATTGGATAAATCATGCTGGCTAAACATCCTTAATATGGGATAAATCATACAGGCTAAACATCCTTAATATGTAGGGATGGGACCGAAGACTCGAATATTGGATAATATTCGAATATAAAAAAACGAATACGAATATTCGATTTTCTCATTTATTTAAAGAACAAAATTTCTTTAAAAAAGCATGTTTTTTTCCAGTTTGATTGCAAAGTTAACATTAATTCCAGTCGAATTTCCTGCCTAGCGGGTGGGCGGGGGCAGTGTAACGTTTTTACAACACATGCTAAACAGTCCAATTAACGACAATTGATAATTGGCAGGGGGGCCACGTCTGTACAAGGGCCGTGAGTTAACGGTTTGTAGGAGGCACGAATAAGACGCATTGTATCCACAAATAACAAAACTGGGCCATGTTGTGATAACGGTTTCACAGTTTGCACAAGGCGTACATTGTTGTTTATTATCCTTAAGTGACATCTATACGGTTAACTTGTTTATAGTAAATTACAATTACTCTCTAAGTAAACCAATCAAAATGAATCCATTATCAGCCAATCAATTTCTTTAACAAAATTAGCATGATCTGGTTAATCTTACTATACGTCCTTGTAAATTATTCTCCATTATATCAACACCGTATATTATACAAGAGTCTTTATTATTAAACAATGCCACCATCGCATGCTTGAAGTACTTTATGCGGTCATTAGACAAAACCCAGGCAACGTGTAATCTGCACAACAGATACAAGCTTCATGGTTCTGAAAAAAAAAGGAACGATTAACAAATTAATTAACAATACATTTAACAATATCTTACATTTCTTTATATCTGCCTAACACTCACAAAGTTATATCGCTCATTTACCACTGAAACAAGGTAAAACAACTACGTACACGTAGTATACACTGCAGATCCGCTATATCGTGATCTGTTATATCGTGATGTCCAATATATCGCGAATCGGCCGTGGATCCCGAATTTTTTTCATGTACTTCAATATTTTCCTATTACCAAATGCTCACAGCGTCTCTTTTATTCACACTCTTGTAGTGCGACAAACAATACGCCGACTCGCTCAACATCAAAGTGTAA
Organism: Congeria kusceri; assembly: GCA_027627225.1. Taxonomy (NCBI): domain Eukaryota; kingdom Metazoa; phylum Mollusca; class Bivalvia; order Myida; family Dreissenidae; genus Congeria; species Congeria kusceri. The sequence continues at coordinate 6,518,699 of CM051040.1, read as the reverse complement.
CAGTTTGACGTCATCAGCTTACAGCGCGCGTGCCACCCATGACAACGTCCATTCACTGCTGTCGTTCTATTTAGCACCCAAATTACACACAGTCCACGTAGAGGGTGTATACAGTAACTGTATGTCATAAATCAATACTGAGCTATCTGAATGACAATAATGTAATCGATAGGGCTTAACTGTTTCTTTTTTGTTTCAGGAGAAATGCTAACCACATATTGTTCGCGATATAGACACCTAATTGTGTTGCTGCATGCTACGAAACTTTTATACAAAAGTCAAGATCTCAATGTTCTCCGCGCTACAAAGTTTTTATATGGCGATCAATACACCCACGCTTTCCATGCGGACGACGTGACGTTGTACATGATTGTCAGCAATTTTTCGCGCACTTTTTCTAACAGAACAAAGAGTTTACAAGAAATACATGTGTGTTGTACTTGTTAATATAATGTATGTTTACTTCACGTGAGTAGTGAAATTCGGAAAGGCGTTTCGGACTTTATATTTTTATACGCGATTTGAAATTTATTCAACGAATTTATGGAATAATAGTATATTTTTATATACAAATGGAATATTTTACATATGGATTTAATACATAATGGATGTTAACTACATTGAAAAGGGTGAGTTATTTACTTAATAACATTCATGTTTGAGATCGGGGAAAAACAGGCTAGTGTATACATGTATATCTACTGAATGGCCTGGCAAGTTATATCGCGATCCGGATATATTGTGGACCCCGCGAATCGCGATATAATGGAGTTACAGTGTACATATTTTGGATAGGTAAATATTCGGACAGGGTGCCGTATATAGTAGTATATTATAGTATTTACAAAACGAATATTCGAATATATTCGAATACCTAAAATGAATATTCGAATATTGATTTCAGTATTCGGTCCCATCCCTATTAATATGGGATAAATCATGCTGGCTAAACATCCTTAATATGGAATAAATCATGCTGGCTAAACATCCTTAATATGGGATAAATCATGCAGCCTTAACATCCTTAATATGGGATCAATCATGCAGCCTTAACATCCTTGTTTGTTTGTTTGTTTGGATTGTTCGCCGTATTCAACAGTATTTCAGTCATATAATGGCGGTCAGTTAACCTACTCACACTTTTCCTGGGTAAGCTGGTTTACCAGTACTGAGTGCACATACTTATGCCAGTAACTGACAACTGCCCTACTTGAATCAGAGGTAGGTGGAGAATGGCCATAGAAATAATTTCATGACCAATCCCCACACAAGTTATGTGGCCGGACTGGGAATCGAACCCGCGATCCTCGGATTTGTAGTCCAGCGCTCTACCAACTGAGCTAGCCAGCTTAATATGGGATCAATCATGCAGCCTTAACATCCTTAATATGGGATAAATCATGCAGCCAAAAGCTAATATGTTTGCATACAATTTCATATAGACAAAAGCGGTATCATTTTAATTTATGAATGACATCTAAAACAAATTTGTCATTTAAACAGAAATTATTCAGATAGTTTTCTAGACAGTTTTTCTCAGTTTCTTTGAAGGAGCATTACATAGATCATCATTTAACATATTCTTAGTTTTATGTTCCATTTTTATGTGCAAACACAGACAGATATGATATTTGTGTTTGCATATTGCACATAAAAATGGAAAATATGTTTAATATACTGACTGTTAATACATTTTTTCATTTCTGAATTTACCAGCAAATTAAAGTATTACCTTTCCTCATTCCAGCGATCCAGGCAGCGCCATCTATCGCCACGTAATCCACGTAGGTCATAATCTCCGTGTAGTGAGTCTTTTTGTGGGTGATACCATAAGTCTGTACCACAGAACAATGACATCATTTCAATTTGTTTAACACATTGTAACATATTTTTGGCCTGAACATGGTAAGGGTGTAAGGTTATGTGGTAGCACAGATAACTAAGTTGGGAAAGTAACCACCTTTAAAGCGAGGGGTCATGGATTTGAGTTCCCGAATGGCTGCATAATTATCTCACTCAGTTACTAATCTTTACACCGTACGAATATAAATTAAGTTTCGAAAACTAAGAGTGGTAATAAGAATTGTAAAATGAAAGGAATTCAAAAGCACTGTAACCTTTTAAAATATGATGGAAAGGGCAACAACTCATCTTAGCTAAAGCGAGAATACTACCTGCAAAGTGAAACCCCAAGAGTCATCTTTCTTTATGAGTTGCAGCGTGCGTCGCTTGGAAAGGTCGCTGGGGTCGGTGGTGATAGCCTTGTCCTCGTCCAGGTGGTGGAGTTCAGCCCCGATTGAAGACCGCTTGCCCATGTCTTGGAAGGCCTACAGATAAACAAAATCAGTATTTTAGAAGTTAAAGAAAACAATTATTTTTACCAAGATAGTTTTAACTTATTATAACTTGAAAATACTGAAAATTCTGTTGGTTGTCTTAGCATACAACCACTTCAGCAAGAGGGAAAATTTTGAAATTTTTTGGGTGGTAAATATATATGGTCATGTGCATAATACACTATTGCAGCACAAATGTTATACCAATGTGGGACACAAAAAGGGTGCTGTCTGATTGTAACAAATCGTAAAGCATCTATGATTTTTGCAATCTTACAGGCGTCGCACGATTTTATTTTTTTTTTCTTTGCGAGGTCACAAAGTAAGCGGCGCCGGACATTTTTCGCTGACTAACATTGGGACCAAGCAGTCTGAGGCACGATCAAAGCAGATACTGTCAGAAGATCGGATGGTACCCGGCCAATGCGTTTTCTACCTCCCTCACCCCGAAATAAATCAACCGGTTGCCTTTAACTTTTAAGTCGTCCTCCCACCATTTGATGGGCACTGTCCAATGAGCAAAATTTTCAGCTGCCACCACCCAATTGCAACTGCTTAACAAATCTTATTTACGACCTGTCAAAAACATGTAAATGTCCAACTGACACACTGATATTTCTAAATAGCATAAAACTTTCAACATCTTTGAGTAGAGTTTTCTTTTAATGGCCAAATGTTCATTAATTTAGTACGTCACTTCCATAATACATACCTTAACATTTCCATACATCCTTATTACCGGTGTTGCAAAGTGACAAAACATGTACATCCAGATATATAAAACGTGACACAATCTTCACTGTGACAATAACTCCATGTAATATTATACATAAGAGGCTTAATGCATGTGTATAAAGTGTCGTCCTGGATTAGCCTGTGCAGTCCACACAGGCTTATTCCGGGATGACACTTTCCACTTGTATGGTATTTTCTGTTTCGCGGTAGTCTCTTCTAAACATAAATCACCTGTAAGCGGAAAGTGTCATCCCGGATCAGTCTGTGCGAACTGCACAGGCTGATCTGGGACGACACTTTATGCTATTGCATTAAGCCTGGTTTTCCCACGACATGCAACATAATTATATCCATTTCAACCATGCATACAATTGCTTTGCACCATTTTATCGTCATAACATTTTATCTCACCTATATTTAAACTCTGACACAATTTCACTAACATATTTTAAACATTATGTTTTACATCACCAAATTTTTAAAAATACCCGAAAAAAGTTGTAACTTGATCACCATTTCACTTAGGTCAATGAAATTAAACTGCACCAGTGCTTTTCAGGTATGAAATCAATATGCATTTAAAACATTAGGATTCGCTTGAAAAAGAATTAGAAATTCAACATCATAAACTATAACTCCACAATGACAGCATTGCAACATAATTTAGGCGTTACATAAATATGTTTTTTTTCAGGTTACAAGCCTAAAAAAATTTGGGTAGGTAGGTGAGAATGTTATTATTATTATTATTTTATTATTTGTTTTGGTAAATGGTCAACTTGAAGATTTTAAAACTGAAAATTTATTCAAAACATATCAGTTATATCCTAAAACATTGTTTATAAGTGGATGCTATCAAAACAAAACACTTATTTATCCCAAAACACATTTAATTATTTAAAAAGATAAATAAAACAAAAAATTATCTGACAAACTCAATAAAATGTTCTAGGTTAGGGGCATTTTTTTAGGGCAGGTTGGGTAACCTGAAACAAACATACATTTTGTTAACGCCTTATTAGGCAAAAAATTTGTCATACATTCACATGTCTTTAAACCAGCTAGTTTACTACGACAGGAAAGTGGTAAAAAAGCATAATACTCATGTGTCGGTATTATCAGCACTTTGTATAGAATATAAAGCAAAATGTATACTACACAAGCTTTGATGCATTAGAACAAACAAGTACTGTGTATTAGTGTTGTTTTGCTATTTTGTAGTTTGCATATTCAACAAGACCCGTAATATCAATAAGGGCCTGTATAAACGTAAGGAAAAATTAAAAATCAAATAAAATCATAAAGTTCTTGAGAAATGATTGTATTTCTACTCTGATTATTTATTATGTTTTGGGATATACAAGAATAATGACAAAGCTATATGCAAATTATTTTGGGTATCTCATTAAAATAAAAGACAATGCATAACAGGTTACATTCAAATGACCTTCCGAACAATACAAATCTCAGCCCTGCTGCGCCCAATGAAATTGCCTTATGCACAGCAATGGTTGGTAACGGTTTTGAAAAGAGATGCATTTCCAGCTGACCCTCGGGAATTAATCATCTACATTTAATTTTCGCGGGGATACAATAGATATAGTGGTACCTTAGGCGAGTAAACATCCAAAGTTCACATTAATTTCGTGCATAGTATTTGTGGTTTATATATGAAGTTATACCGCAAGATTTTGATGGCAACAGTTTGATTGGCTCCTAAAAAGGTCATCTGAACATGACCCCTAATGCAAAGTCATTAGATCCAGTCAGCGGATAATATAGTAGCATCAGACTGGAGATGATTTTAATGAGATTGGCAACATGATCTTATACTCCAATTTATGTGCCTTTTTGAGGAGTAAAACTAGCTTGCAGTGAAGAAATTATTACATGGTTTCTGTTAAGATCCTTATGGAAGAAATTTGTATATATTTCAAGAGCTTAAAAGTAGGAATTTTATCGCTAAAAAAAAATATCCCTAAAATTTTTACAAGGAGGTCATCCATAGTGAACTATTCTTTATCTAGTACCAATATTAACAAGAGGGCCACGATGGCCCTACATCGCTCACCTGATATCTATGTATGAAGTTTCATTAAAATATCTCAATACATTCAAAGTTATGGAGCAAAAACTGTTTTTCTATTTTTAGTAACAGTGACCTTGACCTTGACTGCACCCACCACAAATGTAAAGCAAGGTCTCGATATAAGGTATCTACGTATGAAGTTTCATTAAAATATCTCAGTGCTTTCTTAAGTTATTGAGCATAAATTGTTTATCTACTTTTAATAACAGTGACCTTGACCCCACCCACCCCATAAGCAAACCCAAGTGAGGTCTTGATATAAGATATGTGTATTAAGTTTCATTAAAATATCGCAATGCGTTCTTAAGTTATTGAGCAGAATTTTTTTTTCTATTTTCAGTAACGGTGACCTTGACCCCATCCACCCCATATGCAATCCCAAGCTTTTCTCGATATAAGGTACTTATGTATTAAGTTTCATTAACATAGCTCAATGCATTCTCAAGATCTTTAGCTGAAACCATTTTTCTATTTTTAATAACGGTGAACTTGACCTTGACCCCAGCCACCCCATATGCAATCCCAATAGAGGTCTCAATATAATGTATTTATGTATGAAGTTTAATTAAAATATCTCAATGCATTCTCAAGATATTGAACGGAAACAGTTGTTTCTATTTTTAGTAACAGTGACCTTGACCTTGACCCCTCCAACCCCATATGTAATCCCATGTGAGGTGTCGATATAAGGTATCTATGTATTAAGTTTCATTAAAATATCACAATGCATTCTAAAGTTATTGAGCGGAAACCATTTTTCTATTTTTAGTAACAGTGACCTTGACCTTGACCCCACCCATCCCATATGCAATCCCAATCGAGGTCTCAATATAATGCTTTAACCAAATATGAAACCTCTGGGCCTTGTGGTTTCAGAGAAGAATTTTAAAATCATTTTGCCATTTACGTCTATATAAACCATGTGAGCCCCGGGGTGTGGCCAGGTTTGACCTCATGGGCATCATTTGAACAATCTTTGTAGAGGACCACTATACAACATTACGTACCAAATATGAAAGCTCCGTGCCTTGCGGTTTCAGGAAAGAATATTTTTAAAGTCATTTTGCTATTGAAGTCTATATAAACATGGTGACCCCCGGGGTGTGGCCAGTTTTGACCCCAGGGGTATCATTTGAACAATCTTTGTAGAGGACCACTATACAATGTTACATACCAAATATGAAACCTCTAGGCCTTGCGGTTTCAGAGATGAAGATTTTATAAGTCATTTTGCTATTCAAGTCTATATAAACCATGAGAGCCCCAGGGTGTGGCCAGTTTTGACCCCAGGGGCATCATTTGAACAATCTTTGTAGAGGACCACTATACAATGTTACATACCAAATATGAAACCTCTAGGCCTTGCGGTTTCAGAGATGAAGATTTTATAAGTCATTTTGCTATTCAAGTCTATATAAACCATGAGAGCCCCAGGGTGTGGCCAGTTTTGACCCCAGGGGCATCATTTGAACAATCTTTGTAGAGGACCACTAGAAGATGTCACATATCAAATATGAAAGATTCAAGCCTTGTGCTTTCAAAGAAGCAGATTTTTAAGTTTTCAGTTTTGAAATATATTTTTAGCTCTGGTGAACTAAAAAGGAAATTTGAATAAAATTAATTATATAACACAGATATATCCTGTTCTGTACAGGATGTCCATTTATATCATTATGTTATATTTCTATATTTTACTATAAAAAACAGACAATAAACAGGATATGCAGATAATAAAAACATACTTTTGACCATGCTATATAGATAAATCCTGGTTTTGTTGAAGCTCCTCCCCAGCTATTGTTAAAGGATTAATTTCCACTCATTTCATCAAAAATCACAAACATTACCACGTGCTCATTTGAATATCACAAACATTATGCACGTGCTCTTTTGTATGAAATAGCTTAACCGCTAAACACGTGATATTCAAGTATGATGATTGGATAATGTTGCAGATTAATTTGAATATGACTAACGTTATTGGAAGCGTCTATCGTGCAGTTGGATTACTTTTCCATAATAATTACCAGAGAATAACAAGGCTAAAGTGTGTTTATGTGATAACGTTTACATAACTTTTCGACATGGACATTAATTAGCAGCACTTTATGTAGGAATTATCATTGTTTGTGACTTGAAAAGTAAAATACTCTTAGAAAAAATAAATGGGAAATTAAGGGCCCATAACACAGTACTTATAACAAATGACCATGGGCCCATAACACAGTTTTTATAACAAATGACCAAGGGTCCATAACACAGCTCTTATAACAAATGACCAAGGGCCCATAACACAGTTCTTATAACAAATGACCAAGGGCCCATAACACAGCTCTTATAACAAATGACCAAGGGCCCATAACACAGTTCTTATAACAAATGACCAAGGGCCCATAACACAGCTCTTATAACAAATGACCAAGGGCCCATAACACAGCTCTTATAACAAATGACCATGGGCCCATAACACAGTTCTTATAACAAATGACCAAGGGCCCATAACACAGTTCTTATAACAAATGACCAAGGGCCCATAACACAGTTCTTATAACAAATGACCAAGGGCCCATAACACAGTTCTTATAACAAATGACCATGGGCCCATAACACAGTTCTTATAACAAATGACCAAGGGTCCATAACACAGTTCTTATAACAAATGACCAAGGGCCCATAACACAGTTCTTATAACAAATGACCAAGGGCCCATAACACAGTTCTTATAACAAACAACCAAGGGCCCATAACACAGTACTTATAACAAACGACCAAGGGCCCATAACACAGTTCTTATAACAAATGACCAAGGGCCCATAACACAGCTCTTATAACAAATGACCATGGGCCCATAACACAGTTTTTATAACAAATGACCATGGGCCCATAACACAGCTCTTATAACAAATGACCAAGGGCCCATAACACAGTTCTTATAACAAACGACGAGGGCCCATAACACAGTTCTTATAACAAATGACCAAGGGCCCATAACACAGTACTTATAACAAATGACCAAGGGCCCATAACACAGTTCTTATAACAAATGACAAATCGCGAAGATCAGATTGACAATTGCAGCATTAATTAGCCAATCAGAATGTCAGGACTCCGTAAATTGAAAGTGTCATCTTGTAAACACTTATAAAGCCAAAATCTGAAATGTTCAAGACCGTGCTGTACTACTGGTATTAGCAAAATAAAATGCCTTCCGGTGTTTTGTTCACCGTTTGGGGAATTGTTGCATGGACCTTCAGATGGGGAATTTGACGGCAAAAGGGGATTTTTTTTAAGAAAAGCATTATTACATGTTTATGTTGTACTTTGTTATTAACCATTAATTGATTGTTTTGCTACAAATGATAACTTTACCTGAGATTATGCACTAACTTGGTTTGATGAAAAACAGGTCTGATTGTTTACGAAAATTCCTCTATCTAAAGGCCCTGTCACACTGTGGCGAATTTGAGCTTCGAGTTTTGTATGAGTCCTGGAGAGTTATAATTCGCCGTAAAGTAGGCGAGTTGGTCGCGGAATTGTTTCAAGACGACATTTGTTTGAGTTCTCTTCAAACTTGACACGACAATGACGCAACACAAGTACGACAATCACATTTTATCATGAGCTCAGCCGAGATATGCGTACCATACCTTAACCACAATCGAAGACTTGTCTTCGAGAATGTACGAGTGAGGATGAGTCTGTACAAGTTGTGAGGACATGAGCACGAGTTTCTGACGACAGTGTACGAGGAACGTAAGAGCAGATGTCGTAGACAAGTCTCCTAAACTGGCAGCAAACTCGTGTTATGTCATAGAATGTTAATATACGGAGAAAAGGTACGAAAAGGGAAGACATGTCTTCGGAATGTGTTTGAGTGTGTTTGAGAGTTCGCGAGATTCCTTCAACACGTCTTCGACATGTGTATGAGAATAAAAAGTCGCTGAGAAGCGGCGAGAATTTTAAACAGTTTAAAATTCTCGCCGCTACTTGGTAAGTTCTGGCAACATAGAAGACATAAGTAGACATCACTGCGACAAAGAACAACATGTGTACAAGATCTAAACGACACTAGACGAGTTGTGGCGAGTTACAACTTGCCAAAACTCGTAGCTCAAATTCGCCACAGTGTGACAGGGCCTTAATTAAATTTTTGTCCGATTTTGGTAAACAAAAAAATCAAAATAACATTCTGAGGGGAATTTTACAGTAAATATAGGGGGAAAATATAAACTTTTTAAGCAGGTGAATTGGCCCTAAAAAAATTACTGCCTTACGTTAAATGTCCTATTTTAGACACAGCGTACATTTAGACCCTTTATTATTAACTCTGTAACTTTTTCAAAGTTTACTTTAAACTATTAAATTAAGTGGTCTAAATTGATAATTGATAGTTATGTTTACGCTTTTTTTAAATACGCAATATTCTACCATTGGTATCAACAGAAACCAATAGCTAGACCAACACCCATGTGTAATTAATAATGCATGGCTACTTCAAAAAAGACATCATTCTATGTTATGCAATTTATTACAAGGTCTGAAGGCACTGGGGCTACATAGATTAAGGACTGTTTACACAAAGCTTGATATTAAAAAAACTCAGTGATAAGCTGAACAAATGGGAAGTTATTGTTTAAGTGCATTTCCACACAAAATAAATATTTTTACAACAACAAAATGTTTAGATATCCAAATGAAAACATGTTTGTTCTTAAAGTTTGCTGTATTAAAAGTTTGCAAATAAAACTGTTGGTCAGAGATAAAAAACATTATAGTTGTGAAATCTTCAGCTTTTTCTTTTACGAAAGAATAATTTATTGTTAGTAAATATATTTATTTACACGAGGACCTTACACATAAAAATAAATGTTTCAGCTTTCTAAAATACACATGACTTGTATGCTGATAAATTCTCTATTTTATCATACATAACAAATGAAATATTTTTCCATGTTCTTATGTTCAAATGTTTTTGTACGGTGTTTTGTGTTATGCCGTGTTGTTTAGCGTGTTACATCGTGTCTGATTTTCATACACAAAATTACAAGAAATAAACACCATGTTTAGCAAAAACAATACAAAAAAAGGGTGTGCTTATTGCGTAGACTGTATAGTACAACAAAAATGCACAATGCATGATATCCAAGACATCTATTGTTGTGTGTTCGAATGAATGCATACATTAAACTCAAAGGTGTTTTACATCTGGTAAATAAGGTACACAACTATTATTAACTCTTTCTTTGTTTCAATCAAACATTATTATTGCTATTATTTTCTACAAAGTCATTGAGGCTTTTTCACAGAAGTTGATGCTTTAATGTTTTGCTCCCCTTTCTCCAAAATTTCCCTCAAATCCTATGGCCTAAACAGAACCAGATCACAGAATGGCAAATTAACAATTTTGATTTTTTGACACAGATTTCAAAAGAAAGTAGATCATATAAAAAAGCAAAGTTATATTTCTAACCCAGAAATAAATTGGAAAAGAAATCAAACACATGTTAAAACACACAAGAGCGATGAGGTTAGTCTAGTGGTTAGCGAGACAGACTTTAGATCCGGATGCCGTAGGTTTATCAGGGGCATAGCTTGGGTTTAAAAAATATATAGGCACAATAGGTGGATCCTACAAAAGGACGCTAAAAGCGATAATTTGGGCCAGAAGTGTTTATACTCGTATGTGGCTACGAACAACTAACTTCAGCTAAACCCCGATTCTACAAAATAATTGTAAAACAAGCGTGTGTTTCATTAAATTTATGTGATATTGACGTAATCGACCAGTTAAACAATGAAGTTTCAACACAGCCAAGAAAGATCCCCTCACCCCCATCCCCCCTCTTGTTTTTATTGCATTTTTGGCATATTTAAAATATTCATCCCTGAAAAAAAATGTATAGGCATATGGTACCTAATGGAAGCTACGCCTCTGTTCATGACCCAGTAGAGGTGTTACTGTCTACTTTTTACTTTTTAATGTTTTTCTTGAATTTGGTTAGCCCCAGATGCTTAAGGGTTTGCAGTAAAAACATGTCATGATATGTTTTGAAAATATAAAAATCTGTGAAAAATTCATTGAAGACCAACACACCTACCTCAGAAACAAAGCTGTGGTAATGCTCTGCTGTAATATTTAATATGGTCAACACAAAGATACCAACATTCTCATCATTTCTATAGTAACAGCTCAAGTACTTACTGTGCACTTATGGCATAAAAACACAATATTCAGCATTTATACCAGACATTGATTTTATCTTTAATTATTGACTTGACAGTTTCCTTTAGCAAATCTGATAATGCCCACATAACATCAGGGCAGGAAATAGATATGCATACAATTACCACTGGAAACCTTTATATAGATCTTATCAAATGCACTATTTGACCTTCAAGAAAGTAAGCATATGATGGAAAGGGTAGAGATTAAAGGGCAGATATTAAAGTCATGTAGATCATTTTTGTGGTAAAACATAATAGCATTATAGACTTTTTTTTAGAAATCATTGCATTTGTGGTTGTGATTCAGTGTTTTTAGGGCCAATTTGGGGCTGAAATTTGGCCCCATTCCCCAGCAAAAAAAGTATATATTTTTCCCCTATTTTGGCCTAAAATTCCCCTCAGAATGTAAGCTTTATTTTGGAAAAAATTGAATTCGAGGCATTTTCGTAAACAATCACACCATTTTTTCATCAAACCAAGTTAGCGCATAATCTAAGTTATCAGTTGTAGCAAAGCAATTGATTATAGTTTTATAACGAAGTAGAATACAAACATCTAATAATGCTTTTCGAAAAAAATAATTCCCCTTTTGCCGTAAAATTCCTCATCTGAAGGGCCCCCGCCACCTTAAGGTGAAAAAAACACTGTGATTACCATACATGTTCAAAGTCCCATAACTGTGTCAGAAGAGACAATTCATTAAAAATTATTGTCTATAAAATTCATCACCGTTTTGATCATTTTCAATAACAAAGAAACACTTCAACTTTTAGTCAGCCAAGCATATAATAATAATAATGACTTAAAGCCTATTAATGGACAAATGTCAACACCATCAAAATGTAAAATATTCAATATAAGAGTACAATTAGATTGGTCAACACAATGCATTCACAAAAACGTCTCAAACATAAAGGAACATTATTAAAACTGTATGTTCCATGAACATTTTGGAATGATCATGTTTCTCGTTAATTTGAACACAAACTGCAAAAGTTTTGTGAATAAACAACAATGTACATGACATCACTTGAGGATTGTATAATTTTATTCCATACTAAGGTTACATGCATGAATACCTACCTTTATCATTTTATATACATGTAATATAATTGAGTGAAAATACAGAACATCTGTAAAGCAACTGAATTAAAACAAACAATAGGCCAATAATATTATTTACATTTCTAATGTAAATACACACCGATTGATTAGCATTCATGTAGAGAGAAGCTCATAAAGTGATCTGACTCTATTTAGCATACTGTCAAACTGTGTATATTTGTAGCCATTTATTGGCAGAATGTATAATCAAATGGTAGATACGTTATCACTTAACTAGGCCATACCAATTTGATTCTATGTTGAGCGTCCTCTGACTGGTAGGTTTTTGGATGCCTGAACGGAAAAAAACAACAATTTTGACAATGTGAAAAATCAAATTGGAAAGCATATATAAAAAAAATTACATGTTTTTTTACCAATATTTGTAAAAACAGTGTGTAACTAGTCAATGTACAGAGTTAAAATACTGCGTTAACGAAGGTTCCCAATACGAAGATGATATATAACAGTTTTGCAGGTAAATCTTTGCTTTAGCTTAAACCACTGCCATGAATAAGTTCTGAAAGAAAAATATCGACCCATTATTTGCTTTTTACTGCCTGGTTGGTAGGTTTCGAAAAATCATGGGGACGCTAAATAACATAGAATCAAATTTGTATGGCCTTATCTGAGGCCTTATTGAATAAAGGCAGCTCAAGATTTGAAGCTCGTTGTGCATTTATCGAGTGACTGCAATGCTCCCAATCGCATTCAAATTAAAACCTACCATTGTTAGGATCTGAAGACATCGCATTACAGGTAACGTTCAAATGACCATCCGAACAGTAAAACATCAGCCCTATTGCGCCCAATGAAATTGCCTTTTGCACAGCAATGTTTGGCCACGGTTTTTAACAAGTGATGCATTTCCAGTTGATCCTCAGGAATAAATAATTTACAGTCAATTTTCACGGGATAACAATGGATATAGTGATACCTTTGGCAAGTAAACATGCAAAGTTCACGTTAATTTCGTGCATAGTACTTGTGGTTTATATATGCAGATTTTGAAGGCAACCGTTTGATTGGCTCCTAAAAAAGGTCATCTGAACATGATCCCTAATCCGAAGTCATCAGATCCAGTCAGCGGATAATATAGTAGCGTCAGACTGGAGATGATTTTAATGAGATTGCAATGAAATAAAGTATTAAAATAAAGAAATATAACAAACGCTGAACAAAACTTAATCTTAGGATGTATGCAAAGCTGTTTGGAAAAAAAGTCAATAAAATTCAAATTCATATAATTATTTGATTAATATTGATTTCACAATGACAGTTAAATATCAAATTTTCAAACGAATAACATTTACAACAGAAATAATAAAATACAAGGAAAAGGAAACTTTGTTTGAAACAAAAACTCAGTAAATGTCATAATAATAAATGTATTTGATAAATATTAACAATCTACACATAGACAATTTTCGATCAAATTTTTAGTTACTTAAAAAATAATAACCTTAACTTACCCCGGGAGCTCTATGGATATGGAATCTCAGGCCAATTTTTTTTTATGTGTTTCAGACAACTTAACACAATAACCCTACCTAGCGAAAATCCCCCCCCCCTAAAGTTTTTACGACTATTTTTTTTTTCGTGAAATCCCTATTTGTCAGATTTTAGATAATTTTCAATTTTTTTTTTACTGAAATTTGTCTTTAAAAATAAAGTTGAATAAAACAACCACTCAATCTCTACTCTACCTAACTTTGTTTAGACTGTTTCTCAAAACACAATTTTTTTTTTACCTCATGCACCTATCAATGTTTTCCCCCAGTGGGGGAGCGGCGGGCATATAAGGGAGTTTAGACAGAAAGCAATTCCCGACAGGCGGGAATATGACATTCCGAATGATTCCGGGTCCTGGGATAACAGACTTTGGTTGGATTTTAGATCCTGGTAATACAGGCCCCGGGCCATTTGATAGACATATAGCATCTTCCACCCACCCCCCCACCCCCCCCGTGGGAAAAAATTGATAGGTGCATCTCTGGTACGATAAATGATTATGATCACCTACCATGAAACTGAAACATTAGGTCACTAAAGATGAGTTTAATCCAGTGAAACACTTGGGGCACCAATTTGATGACATGCCATACACTTTTATTAACAACTTCTGTCACCGTTAAATGCCAGAGTTATTGCTGGTTTTTCCAGTACTGATACATACACATGTCAGAGTATGGTATATATTATTCATACAGTGTGCATATCATTGTTTATTAATGCTTTATGGTATAATAAAATCAATCAGTTTTATGGTCAGGTTATTGTACTGGTCCATGTTACAAGTTAAAGGGACCCGTTCACAGATTGATGAATTGACAAATTTTCAACTTTTTGTCACCAATTTCAAAAATAAAAGAACAGTGTATACGTGGGAACAAAATAACACTACCGACCTAGAAATACACTGTAAATACAGTTTCGTTTATGAGAAATCATCAGTTAAAAGTGATAAAATTATCAAGCGTTTGTAACACTCAACGATGGAATAATTTGAAATGTTTCTATTGTTTTCGTTGAAACTGTTGACATCACGTGGAACACTTACATAAAGTAAATAATGCATAGTGAAATGTTGAAGTTGGAATGGACGCGTGGTTTAGGATCAATTTGTTTTTCATCTTCTCTTTTTCAAAATACTTTTCTTGTTATTATACGTGAGCTTTTTAGTTCCAATGCTTAAATCTGTCAAGATAAGACATTTAATGGCATATTTTAAAAAATGAGAAAGTATGTGAACAAGTCCCTTTAAGGTGCCTTCAATGGTGAAGAAATGTGCCTTAAAAGGTCCCATACACTTTAAAAACAATTGTCAAAAATATTGTCAATGCATGGAATTGACAATAGACACTTCCACAAATGTCAATCATATTCAAATTAATCTGCCATGTTATCCAATCATCGCACTTGGATATCACATGTTTAGCGGTTAAAATATTTCATACATAAGAGCACGTGCATAATGTTTGTGATATTTAAATGAGCATGTGGTAATGTTTGTGATTTTCGATGAATGGAAATTAATCCTTTAACAATAGCTGGGGAGGAGTTTAAACTATTCGTGGAAAAACCCTGATTGGTGTATTATAATGAAGTGTCTGGGCTATATTGAAGACTGCTCCAATATATTGAGAAAAATCAGAAATCTGAGATATTTATTGACACTTCTACAATATCACTAAGTGTGATTTTTCTCCTTTTCAAGGCAAGAGTTTGTTCAATTTTAATTTCTCAGATATGCTGTCCCAATAACCTAAAACAATAAATGTCTTTAAAAAAGACAATCGGCGTAGAAATTAATATTTAGATGTAATTTTTTGGCCCTAAATATTATTCAAGAGGACCAAGCTGTGACTTAACGGACCCCATACTTTTCGTTCCCTACTAAGGAGATTTCTCGGACCCCAGATTTCTCGGTCCCTACTAAGGACACTTCTCTGACACTAGATTTTTTGGGAAAAAAAAGGAACAAAACCAAGATTATAAAAATAAGAAACATTGATAAAAATCAATTATTCCACTGATGCTGTATTCCTTATTGATATTAAATGTTTTCAGCTCACAGGAATATTTATAATAATGTAAAACACAGTGAACAAGAGCTATCAGAGGACAGCGCGCTCGTCTATTCGAAGTATTTCAGTTGGTACATATTTTGGATAGTGAAAGGGGCATAAATTTGTTAAAATACAATATTTTTAAGTGAAACCTTGTATAATTTATAAATTTTTGGAACAAAAACTTTAACCACAAAGTCTGTGTAAAAAGTGGGCTAACCCTGTCAAAATACAAAACAGAGTTATGGGTAATGTTGCCCCTGATACTAGAGTTGATGACAAAGGTTAGTTATAAGTTTCAAGTGAATAATGTATGTAGTTATGAAGTTACAAAACTTTAGAATATAAACTTTAACCCGAAATTCTAAGTGAAAAAGGGGCATTAATCTGTCAAAATACAAAACAGAGTTATAGGGAATGTTGCCCCTGACACGGAAGTTGATGACACAGGTTAGTTCCAAGTTTCAAGAGAATAAACTTATGTAGTGTTGAAGTTACAAAAACCTTTGAATATAAACTTTAACCAGAAAATCTATGTGAAAAAGGGGCATAACTCTGTCAAAATACAAAAGAGAGTTATACGGAATGTTGCCCTTGATACTGGATTTGGTGGCAAAGGTTAAATACAAGTTTCAAGTGAATAACTTATGTAGTTTTGAAGTAACAAAACTTTTGATATAAACTTAACCAGAAAATCTAAGCAAAAAAGGGGCATAACTCTGTCAAAATACAAAACAGAGTTATGGGGAATGTTGCCCCTGAAACTGGAGTTAATGACAAAGGTATATTCCACGTATCAAGTGAATAACTTATGTAGTTTTGAAGTTACAAGACTTTTGAATAAAAACCTCAACCAAATTCAGACGTGGATGCGTACACAGACGCCGATGCGGGGGGTAGTAGGAAAGCTCATCTATTCTTCGAATAGTCGAACTAAAAATATATTAATTCAAAGCAAATCAAGTTGATTTTATATGCATGTTAATATAACACATGTTGCATTTTAGTATTATTGTTGCTATTATGTGTAGTCCGAACAAAAAGAATGAAGAATTTATAATAGAAATTTAGTGGTGCCGTGGGAAATCCGGGCTTAATGCATGTGCGTAAAGTGTCGTCCCGGATTAGCCTGTGCAGTCTAATCCGGGATGACACTTTCTGCTTTTATGGTATTTTCTGTTTCAAGAAGGTCTATTCTAAACATAAATCCACTGTAGAGGGAAAGTGCCGTCTCGGATTAGCCTGTGCTGACTGCACAGGCTAATCCGGGATGACACCTTACGTACATGCATTAAGCCCAGTTTTCCCTGACACCCCTCAATAAAAAATCTCTGACCTTATCTGGGTTCCTGTAAAAGGACCCATTCTCTCAGAGGGCTGTATTTTTCCCAAAGGGATTTCAAAACTCCCAAATAAGTAGACAACCGATTCCCATTATAGCATAAAAGTCTGTATTTGAGTCTGTTATTGCGGTATGTTATCGAACAAAAAGCGGTCGGTTATCGTCAAAAAAGATGTATTATTCAGTAAAGTCACGTGCTACGCACTTGGGCTTCAACCCAGTTTTCGAGTGCCTGCGAACGTTAACGACTTCAAAAAGGTGCATTATCCCTATAAAAAAAAGGAATATAAATAAAATCATTTAAACTGACTATGTCAATGAATAGTGCCTCAAAGGTTTTGTTTTTTTTAATCTGAAATTTAGACATTAATATGGGGAAATATGAAAGGTGAAAATAATATATGAGCGCGTCGTGGGAAAACTGGGCTTAATGCAGGTGCGTAAAAAGTGTCGTCCCAGACTAGCCTGTGCAGTCTGCATAGGCTAATTCGTGACGACACTTTCCGCTTTTTATGGTATTTTTCTGCTTCAAGAAAGTCTCTTCTAAACATAAATCCACTGTAGGCGGCAAGTGCCGTCCTGGAGTAGCTTGTTGCGGACTGCACAGGCTAATCCGGGACGACACTTACGCACATGCATTACGTCCGGTTTTCCCACGATAAGAGAAAAAAGATAAAAAAGTTTACACATTATAAGAATAGTTTTTTATATACTGCATACTTTAGGTCCTAATTGTTTGGCCTTACATTTCTTGTTACATTTTGACGTCATGATATTGCAAGTAGTTTGCTTTTTTAAAAACACAGTTTGCACATTCTTACAAAGCAGAATAGCGCACTTGGTTAGGGGCGCTGTCAACTGTCATTTTGTCTTATGGCTTCATTTAATTAAGATGCCTTGGTTACTTTCGCATTTCTTTTGACACAATTTTATTGCTATGGAATCAACTTTTTTGTAGACATTAGTCCATTTAACATGTCAATTTAAACAATATATTTTAATTTCAATAATTCATCATTAACCCTGTTTTTTTCTGCATAGCTGTCTAATATCACTTTTGACCTAGAATTTCTTGCAATAATTTTATGCAGCAGGAAAACTGAATGCTGATAGAATTGGGCAAATTTTCTAATTTTAGGGAATGAAAACATACAACAATAGTTTGATGTCTACCCCTAACTGGTGCATATTTTTGGGGATTAAAATTTACGTAATTGTTTACAATAAGTGGTTAAAATGAAGTTATAAACATACCTTCGAATTACACTCTAGAACTGAACATAATTATGAACAATTTTACTCATTGTATGTCGTGAAACAGAATGTTATATTCATTCACATAATAAAATAATTATTTTTTTTAGCCTACATCAGTGGCCACATTTGGGGGGTATTTGTGCGATATTTTCAAAAGTTGTTTACCGATTGACATAAAAAATTTGCATAAATCAAGTTAGGTTTAAAGTGCATTTGCTGTCATGTTTTTGTTACATTTCAAATACTTGGCAAAATGATAAAATAATTATTGAAATTGAAGGGCCTAAACAGTGTAAAAAAATGAGCGTGGAGTGCCTAAATCCGCCACCCATCTTTAAAATGTTCAAATTGCTCGAAAATGATATTCTTTGATGAATTCTCTCTATTTTCAAAGCAAATTTTTATTGACTTCTATTGACAAAACTCCCAATTTTGTTCATTTAAGGTTCATTTTATAGTGTTTAATATAAAACACGGTGATCCGAAGTTGCTTGGGGAACATCGGAGATCAGGAACCGTGACATGCTTATTCCAAATTTGACTATTGTTCTTAATTTTATATATTAAGCAGCTCGATGTCTGTTGTTAATACAATGTTTCAAGTTCTTCAAATACTCGTTTGTGTTTCTAAAAATAGTTTTGAAACTGAGGCCCTGCGTGCACGTGGGACAAATAATGGGGTTTTGATTAGCGAGGACATTTGCGCTCTTAATAAGCAGTTCTTTCCACATTTTATTGTATGTAATGCCAATGAATAATGGTTAATTTTATGCTGCACATGCTCACATGAAAATAATATTAAAACATTATAATTTACCATGGACACCATGCGGGGCCTCAAAGTTGCGCATGCGCAGTATGAAATAGATTCCCCGCATGCAGTTTGTTTGCATTTAGGGGTTATGTACAAAATAATTGAATTAAATACTCATTAATGCACAAATCAAGATGAAAACTCATCAGCTTTGTTAGGGGTAAAGTATCTGATTGATCGAGATCAACATAATAGGAAATCGCCTTTAAATAAACGCTTATTCGGATGGGGTGGCGGATTTAGGCAAGTGACGGTTTTAGGCACTGCGCCAGTAGTAGCATAAATTACTAGCATTTAGGTTATTCATTTATCACCCGTGAAAACATGGAAGGTATGATCGGTTTATTCATGGTACAAATATTAATAATGTTTGAGTTTATTTCAAACTAATTTTTAAGTTTTCTTATGGTGTCCGAAAAATCTACAGTCCAAGAAGTCTCCTTAGTGGGGACCAAAACCGCTGGGGTTCAAGAAGTCACATAACCAATCATCTTGTCCCTCTTGTATTATGTTTAGGGTAAAAAATGACATCTCAATATTAATTTCAATGCCGATTGTCTTTTTTAAAGACATTTGTGGCGCGTCGTGAGAAAACCGGTCTTAATGCATGTGCGTAAAGTGTCGTCCCGGATTAGCCTATGCAAATTAAGCAATTAATAAATAATGAATAAACTAGGCAATTAAGTGTTCAATAAAGATAAGTTTATTTCCTCGGGCTCTGGCTCGGGGTTCAGGTTTTCTAAGCATCGCTAAATAAACTTTTCTTTATTAAACACTACCCTAAGATTCTCTATGTAAATGCATATGTATATCTTGAATAAATATGTTTAAACCAAGCAATATATTATAATTTTCACCACGATTTGTCTCTTTTCTTTATTATGTTTTTTACAGTTTAACAATCCACTTCAGCCGTTCAGCAATACATAAACACCCCATTCAGTCCAAAAAATAAAATTACGTTTCAATAACACTTAAACCTGGTATTAAAAGGATTATCAACAATATAATGACTTTCTGCATTTGTGCAATGTATTAGAAAATCTTAGGATAAACGACAGAGGTGGTTTTCTTACTTAATCGCATTAAAGGCTTAAATTGCCGTTAGAAAGACAGAATGACACGGTATTAAAGTTAGTGCTGAAATATGTTGTAGAAAATGTGTAGAAAATGTGTTGTAGAAAATGTGTAGAAAATGTGTTGTAGAAAATGTGTTGTAGAAAATGTGTTGTAGAAATTGTGTAGAAAATGTGTAGAAAATGGGTAGAAAATGTGTTGTAGAAAATGTGTAGAAAATGTGTTGTAGAACATGTGTAGAAAATGTGTAGAAAATGTGTTGTAGCAGTCCGCACAGGCTAATCCAGGACGGCACTTTCCACCTACAGTGAATTTATGTTTAGAAGAGACTTCCTTGAAACAGAAAATATCACAAAAGCGGAAAGTGCCGTCCTGGATGAGCCTGTGCGGACTGTACAGGCTAATCCGGGACGACACTTTACACACATGCATTAAGTCCGGTTTTCCAACGACGTGCCTCAATTAAACCAGGTAGCAAATTTTCCTCGAAAAATTAGAGATATTCGTCAAAAGTTTAACTTGCACAAGGAATGTGCTTTTCAAACCTTGAAATATCAACAATAAATGCATTATACATCAAGAAAAGTCAGTTTTAGAAAATTATTTCTCACAGCCCAATAATGTGAAACTGTCCCTTTAATATTTCATAAACACCCGTTTTGCTAGCGACACCCATTCGCAAATATTGCTAAATTCTGAAGTAGATGTTCCAGCTAATGCTGCAGTCACATATTCCCGATTGTGGCTCCCGACAGCGTACCGATAGCGCAACAATCCAAATAATCAAACAGTCGGGAATGCCGGAACGCTGCCGGGACGCCTTCGGGATCTGTCGGAAAACTGTCGGATCATATTCAGGAGTATTGGTATGCTGTCTGGATTCTGTCAAAATGCTGTCTCGTCGCTGTCTGGACATATACGATATAATGATCAAAATTTGAATTTCGAGCCCCGATTCTCAGCATATTTTCCAGACTTCTTTTTACATATTTGATTCGGAACGCTATCTACTCAAGAACGGCAGTAAAAATCGCGAATGTGTGACTGAGGCATTATACAGCACAATGATTTACCTTGCAATACTTCCTCGTTTTACTCATTGTTTTCAGACATCTTAAGTTTTCAGATATACTCTATTACTGCCAAAATAATTATTATTTAGCAGTTGTTGTTGTTTTTTTTAAACAAAATATAATAATACAAGTTCGATCGATATGAATCATAAAGACAGCTCTGCATTAGAGAAAAAAAAAGGACCCATTTCATATAATTAAACCATTTTAGTTCATGCATATTAAGTAAAAAAAATGTTTAAAGAAACAGAAAGTATACCTTGTAAGTTATCATTCGCGCTCTTTACATATGTGCCTCATTTAAAAATAGACCTGTAGGCTTCTTATTATGCATATAATTGGAGTAAACATTAAAACATCTCACAGCAAACTGATTGTACTATTAACTTGATATTTTGAAATTGCAGATTAGCAGATTTTCACTTCTTAAACTAAAATCGCTTCCTTGAAATGAATAACCATGATGCTTAAAATGTTTAAATAGGGTATTACATACAGATTGATATAAAATAGAGACTGGAATTGTGTTTATAGCACCTGACAAACACTATATTTTAATCTTCCATTATGCCAAGAAAACTGTTATATTTAGTGGCAAAAGTACCAGGCTAGATTGTCACAGTTTGACTATGGTGATAAAACAACGATGTTCTGGACCAGTTCAATTTCATGATTCACGTGTAAAATAACAAGAGTTGTTTGTAAAACAGGTATGCCCCCTCTAGGTTAAAAGCAAAAATATCAAGTTTGGTGAAGATGGGATGAAAACTGTTGTACACTGAGAGCAGAAACTGCTAAAAAGGCCAATTTTAGATAAATCAAGGGCTACAGTTCTGCATTATCTGGGGATTTGGTTAATCATCTAACTTGGAATCTTATGGTCTAGAACATTTTCCTCAAATGTTGTGAAGCCTTCAGATGAAAACTGTTGGACTGAGAGAACAGAAACGGCTAAAAAAAGGGCCAATTTTATATAATTCAAGGGCCATAACTCCACAATTCATGAGATGATTTGGGTTGATTATCAAACTAAATAGGCGAGATATTATGCCCACAAACCAACATTCGATGGGGGGACATATTTGTATTCCATCTGTGTATTCTATAAATAATTTAATCATTAAACTATGCTATTTAAAGTGGCATGTAAATTTCAAATCCACAAATTGAAAATTTGTGGGATGGGTGGCAAAAAAACCCATCAAAATCTCCCCTCTTACAACATCAAGCAGTTCAGAGTTGAAAAAAATATTTGGAAACAAACAACACTGAATAAAACACATTAAGAAAGTTTAAGCATTTCTGTCCAGTTAAATTATATATAATTACAATATCTCCGTCAGTTGTTTTTCCTTAGTTAAATTTTATAATTACAATATCTCAGTCTGCTGTTTTTCATAAAATTTCTTACTGCTGTTGTTTTTACACATTATTCAGCATTACTGTTTCTGAGGGTTTTCAAAGACCTAATTCACAGATTTTCATATTTTTTTAAATAAATGCAAAAACTAAGGCATCTGGGGTCGTATTCCAGAACCAACTTAAGTAAATAGAGGATATTTGTTTGTTTTCAGTGTGATAACGCGTGATATTATCACCGGAAAGGGGGACAATTAATATTTTCATGAGCGCTTGCGCGAGTGAAAATATGTAAATTGCCTCCCTTTCCGGTGATGATATCACGCGTTATCACACCGAAAAAAAAACAAATTTTCTTTTTATTTTAGGCTTTATTAACCTTTGCTTTACATTTTATAGGAAAATATTGCGGGAATCATACCGTCATGACGTCAAAATAATGACGTCATTTCACAGTTTTGAGACCGGCATCGATGACGGTCCATTTCATTCACTTTATTAAATCGGGACCCCAAAAAGTAGTCCCTCACTGTGAGTGATATAGGGATATATCTCACTGATATTTTTCTATATTTCACTTCTTAGCACTAAATAAAATCTTATCTTTAACCTTAAAATCACCATTGTTCATTAACATGTTATTTGATATTTAAATTGCTAAGTGCGTACTGATCAACTTATTATTAACTTTTCTTTACTTGACTGTTAAGGGATGTACGAATTTATAATTATGTAGTTTTAAAACTATTAAAATACAAACATTTGTACTTAAGTGGAGAGTAAGATCTAGGATAAAAAAGGAACAGAGTGCTGCTAAAAAGAGCAGGGTGGAAAACTGGAAACCGGACCAGATTGTTGAATTTTCCATTTATTTCCTACATCCAGGGTTTTCATGAGTCTAATACTTCTGATTAAGGTTTTTAAGCATAGTCTATTTGAATTGAATATTTGCAATAATATGTTGAATTTCAAAAGATACCGCACAGGCTAATGCAGGACGTCACTTTCCGCTTTTATGGTATTTTCTGTTTCAATGAAGTGTCTTCTAACTATAAATCCACTTTACGCACATGCATTAAGTCCGGTTTTCCCACGACGCGCCACATTTAAAGATAAACTTACGATGTTTCTGGAATTATGGGACCCTACACTTTAAACAAAGTATCAAAGTTAAAGATTTGCCACTGTCTGGGCTCGAACGTACGACCTCCTGGATCAAGTCTGTCATGCTAACCACTCTGCCAGCCGGATTTACGCATTATCAGATAATTTTACGCTATGTAAATGATAAAGTTTCATTAAAATATCTCGATGCATTGTTAAGTTTTGTTTTTTTAGTAACGGTGACCTTGACCTTGACCCCACCCATCACTTAGGCGATCCCAAGAGAGGTCTCGATATAAGGTATCTATGTATGAAGTTTCATTAAAATATCTTGATGCGTTCTCAAGTTATTAAGCGGAAACCATTTTCTATTTTTAGTAACTGTCACCTTGACCTTGACCCCACCCACACCATATGCAATCCCAAGCGAGGTTTCATCTTAAGTTATACATGTATGAAGTTTCATTAAAATATCTCGATGCGTTCTTATGTTATTGAGCAAAAACGTTTTACTATTTTTAGTAATGGTGACCTTGACCCCACCCACCCCATATGCAATCCCAAGCGAGGTTTTGATATAAGGTATATATGTATGAAGTTTCATTAAAATATCATTTTGGATTGTAAAGTTATTGAGCGAAAACCGTTTTTCTATTTTTAGTAACGGTAACATTGACCTTGATCCGACCCACCCCATATGCAATCCCAAGCAAGGTCTTGATATAAGGTATACATGTATGAAGTTTCATTAAAATATCTCGATGCGTTCTCAAGTTATTGAGCGGAAACTGTTTTTCTATTTTTAGTAACGGTGACCTTGACCTTGAACCCACCCATTCCATATGCAATCCCAAGCAAGGCCTTGATATAAGGTATCAATGTATGAAGTTTCATTAAAATATCTCGATGCCTTCTCAAGTTATTGAGCAGAAACCGTTTTTCTATTTTTAGTAATGGTGACCTTGACCCCACCCACCCCATATGCAATCCCAAGCGAGGTCTCGATATAAGGTATCTATGTATGAAGTTTCATTAAAATATCTCAATCCGTTCTCGAGTGCGGAAATGAAAAGTTGCCGCCGCCACCACGCCCGTACGCCCAACGACATACCCCAATCTGATAACCGAAATGTTTCTTCCAAAAATTTGGTTAAATATGTGTGCAAAATATGGATTTAATTTTTTGTGGATGCGTAAAAATGTAGCATGAACCACCAATATGTTAAACAATTAATTAAAAATAATGGCCTAAACCACAATGTACTATGGTCCTGTGTAATGATTGATATCAAATAAACTGTCAATGTGCAACAATATCAGTAAACCCATTTGGCAACTGGTGAAGCCTGTAACAGGGAAAAGAGTTGTAGTTATGATATTTTGTCTCCTACATCCATATGCAAACTGCCTGACAAGATAACTTTGTGCTGATAAAACAAATAAGCCTTCTGTGGTCCAATAAACTGTCGACATTCATTGATTTTTAACTTATTAAATTGACTATTAATTAATTAACATGTGGTTGGTGTACCATATATTAGAGGCGTGTCGTGGGGAACCCAGGCTTAATGCACGTGCGTAAAGTGTTGTTCCGGATTAGCCTGTGCAGTTCGCACAGGCTAATCCAAGACGGCAAATTCCGTCTACAGTGGATTTAAGTTTTGAAGACACTACCTCAAAACAGAAAATACCATAAAAGCGAAAAGAGTCGTCCCAGATTAGCCTGTGCGGACTGCACAGGTTAATCCGGGATGACACTACGCACGTGCATTAAACCCGGTTTTCCCATGACACACCTCATATATTGATACATGATAGACAATGGAACCGGTATACAAGGACGTTAAGACATACTAGTCTCGTTATTTCATGCATTTTCCTAGCCTTCAGTATTAAATGAATGCTTAAATAATGTACATGATGCAAAACAGTTCAAACCGATGTATTTACGAGGCAGTTTTTCAGTTGCTGTAAATATCTGTAGAAATGTTTTTGAAATGATTACAGTTATTG